>CM053030.1:449643457-450207540 GCA_028564925.1 Lithobates sylvaticus
TCGCGGCCCGCCATTCAAATGGCTAGAGAGCGCGAAGATGGAAGCACCAGCAGTGGTGACTGCGCACCACTGGAGGACACTGGAGGTAAGTCTGTCATAATGTGCGAGTATGTGGTACATACTTACACATTATGGTATTAACCTGCATTGGGGGCATTGTAGTTTTCTCTTTTTCTTACTACTGCTTTAAATGCTTTCTTGCAGCATTTTCCCTTTCCATAAAGACTTGCAATGTGCCTTTGAAATGTGAGCACTCCAGGAATAGGGATGAGCTTGTGTCCGAACCCACCTGAGCTATCTCACCAGCATCCTGTCAAACTCAACAGCCAATCATCAGCAAGTGGCACACATCCCCCACCCCACAGCCACATGTATGGAGGTGACATGTATACAGGTGGCATGTATACATGTGGCTGTGGGGTAAGACATGCCTCTGCTGCCTGTAATTGACTGACGGCTTTGACAGCATGCTGGTGGGAAAGCTTAACCCAGCGGGCTGAACAAAACAAAATTGATAGCTCAGGTTGGAGCCGCTGTACTAATAATCCAATGTTAGTATTAGTGCATGTTCCCCCTGCACTCGTTCCACCACAGTGCGGCCCACCTGTACTCTCACCTTCGTGGCACGTTCCACCTGCACTCATTCCACCACACCGCGGTCCCCCTGCACTCACCCCTTCACAGCACGGTCCCCCTGCACTCATCCCACCACAGCGCGGTCCACCTACATTCACCCCTCCACGGCACGACCCCCTGCACTCATTCCACCACAGCGCGGCCCCCCTGCACTCACCTCTTTACTGCACCGCCCCCTGCACTCATCACACCACAGCGTGGTCCACCTGCACTCACCCCTCCACGGCACGGTCCCCTGCACTCATCACACCACAGCGTGGTCCACCTGCACTCACCCCTTCACGGCACGGTCCCCTCCACTCATCACACCACAGCACGGTCCAGCTGCACTCATTCCACCACAGAGTGGTCACCCTGCACTCACCCCTTCACGGCACGTTCCTCTGCACTCATCCAACCACAGCGTGGTCCACCTGCACTCACCCCTCTATGGCACGGTCCCCTGCACTCATTCCACCACAGCGCGGTCACCCTGCACTCACCTCTTCACGGCACGGTCCCCTGAACTCATCACACCACAGCGCGGTCCAGCTGCACTCACCCCTTCACGGCATGGTCCCCTGCACTCATCCCACCACAGCCTGGTCCACCTGCACTCACCGCTCCGCGGCACAGTCCCCCTGCACTACCCCTCCACAGCGCGGTCCCTCTGCACTCACACCTCCTCGGCTTCTCCTCCCAGCCAACCTGATCTGCCTCCTGTCCTGATTGGCTGGGAGGAGTAGCCGAAAGACAATAGCGAATATTGATTCACTATTGTCACAAGTAAACCCAACCCTTTTCAAGACAATTAGAGTCTCAAGCTCTAATCTTTTGGCTTGAAAAAAACTCATACAAATGTATGAGTCCGGCGCCCTGCCTGCATCCCTGCATGCAAACTAGGGGTGCGGCACTCCTGTATGTATGGCCAGCTTTAGATGAACCACCATTCAAGATCTGTTTGCCAGTACTCCACCCCCCATAGTGACCTCCCAGTGATGTAAGAGCACGTTTTAGGGAGGGTTTTCCCTTCATCGAGCTGCATAAGGCTTCATTAGTGTTAGGTTCAGCTGTTTGCTGTTTAGTCACTACCTCTGATTTTTATGAATGAATGTAAGATCAGTATTTATTGTGTTTGAACGTTTGTCCATTACTATTTTTTTTTTTTTTTCTGTTAATACTCCATTGATACTTTTTTCGTTTTGCTCACCTTCAATTTATTGCCGAGTGCCTGAGAGTTTTGGTTTGTTTTGGTTTGTTGTAGACACAGTAGTGCCTAGGCACCCTCACGTACCACAAAGTGCATTGTTATTTTCCAGGAGGAATTCCAGACAAAAGGTAGGTTTTTTACAAAGTACTGCACAACAAGCTGTTTTACATTTTCCATGTAACATAGCAAACCTACATTTTTTGAGTTCAGTTTACCGTACATACTCGCGTATAAGCTGACCTGTATATAAGCCGAGGCACCTAATTTTACCACAAAAAACTGGGAAAACTTATTGAGTCGAGTATAAGCCTAGGGTGAGAAATGCGCAGCTACTGTAAGTGTAAAAGAGGGTCAACAATGCCCATTTGCAGCCTCACTGTGCCCATTTGCAGCCATAGGTCCCCCAAACTTCAAACTTGGTAGTTAAGGGTTGCTAGATGCCCCCTATCTGCAGCCAAACATTGCTGCAGATGGACACAGTTTACCAACTTTGGGGCCCTGTATCTCGGGGCCATATGCTGCTAGGAACCCCAAATTTGAATATGTTGTAGTGCTAGTTCCACTGGGTTTTTTGGGGTTCCTAACACCAAGTGGCCCCGAGATACGGGGCCACAAAGTGGGGTCGGAAAATGTCAAGCACTTTTCTGCAGCAGAGAATTACATTTTCCGAACCGACTTTGGGGCCCCGTATCTCGGGCCAGTTAGTGCTAGGAACCCCAAATTTGGATATGTTGTAGTGTTATGTTGGGTTTGCACAACAAATTTGGCACCAAGATACGAGGCCCCAAAGTCAGGTCAGAAAATGTAATTCTCTGCTGCAGAAAAGTGCTTGACTCGAGTATAAGCCGAGGGGGGCACTTTCAGCACCAAAAAAATGTGCTGAAAAACTCGGCTAATACTCGAGTATATACGGTACTTAAATAATATTAAAAAGTAGCAATAAGAGTAATGGCCATATATGATGTGCTACTAAAAGGGTGGAATCATTCTACTACTGAGAAGAAAATTTGATTTTGAAAGGAGTTCTAGGACCTTGTCCAGGGTCTCTTGTCTAATATATCATTTATACTGGAGCCATGATTAGCTTTTTAGATTTTATGGCATGGGAAACATATTGTCAATGATTTACAAAGTGAGTTTGCGTTGTGTAATGTTTTCTTTTCTTTAGGTTAACGTGTGCTAGCTGGGACACGGAATGGCTCATCGTTTAAGTTCAAGGCCTAGCAGAGCATCTGTTTCTGTTACAAGTGTAACAAAACCTTCAAAGGTATATCTTCAATAAAATCACTCCCACACATGTAAATATGCATTAACAATGATGACACTATGGGACACTCCATGACTGCTATTTTTTTTACGAGGGTAAAGAGTTACTCTGCTTTGTTTTCATGTCCTACCCCCTCCTTTTGAGATAAGAAAGACTATAATTATCTGTTTTTTCCTTATGCTCATGCTTGCTTATTGTTCATAAACGCAGCAGAACACACGGCACAACTAGATAGCAGCCGCCACTCAACCTGAAAGTCCATGTAGGTCTAGTGCAAGTGTGCTGTGCTCTGAAGGCAGACAGCCACAATGGCAATATATAATTGTAGACTGGCACATGCTAGTGGCATCACGATACTTCTTTCTTTAACACTTAAACCAAGTGTTCTTCCTTGCTTACATGTTTCAGCCCTGTGTGGGCCTTATTCATAGCCCGGCTGTTGTTAATTCTTCAGCAGCTGTTATTAATTCTTCCATTTCCATCTTCCTATCACTGTGTTCTCTTGGATTGAGGGCCAGTTTAGGAGGGCATTTTAATCTACAAACTGGTAAAGCCCACCCACCCCCAACACACACCCCGTTGGCCATTGCAACTCAGTCAAGCTTTTGGGTTTGGACTTTACAAGTATTAACAGCACAGATTCCATTAGCAGTAAGTCCCCTACATATGAACATTCAACTTGCAAACTTGTGTTTACATGTCCAATCCTGTAAAGCTGGGTACACACAATCAGTCTTTTTTCGTTCAACCCAGCGGGCTGAATGAAAAAAAACTGACAGATCGCCGTACCATAACAATCAATGTTGGTGCACCGATCTCCCCCCGCTGTACCTTTGTGTTCTGACAGGGGGACTATCTTCTGCCAGAACACACTGATCAATGTTCTCAGCTTTTGTCTGCCAGGGCTGACCTTTGTTGGACTTATGAACGAGCTCCTGGAATGGAACTCATTCGTAAGTGGGGACTTAAGCCTCGTACACACGATCGGATTGTTGGTCAACAAAACCGTGGATATTTGTCCGAAAGGCGTTGGCCCAAACTTGTCTTGCATACACACGGCCACACAATTGTAGGCCAACAATTACAAATGTAGTGAAGTACTACGTGGTTTTTCAGCTCTTTAGCGCCACCCTTTGGGCTCCTTCTGCTTCTTCTTCGTGTTAGTAGAAGTTTGGTGAGTGTTGATTTGCGCTTTTCTTTTCGCGTTTTTCATTTCATGCTTTTCAGTTTGTTTCTGAACGGCTGTTCGTCAACCAGACATGTTGCGGAATCGGAGGAAATAACGTGTTATTTATTATTGGCCTTGGAGTTATTGCTTTAACATTATTTTTTGGTTGAATAATGATTTCATTTGGTATATTTTCTATATTTTTGGATGCATAGAATGCACTTTTTGGTTAAGTTCTATTGGCAGATAACATGTCTAATTTTATTTGTTTTCTTTTTTTAATGCACAATAAAAAAAATTGTGTAGAATAATACTTGGCTATGTGTTTTACTTCAAATGACAGTTTGGGAGTAGGCAGTTACATTTAAAAAAAATACAATGTAAAATTGACAAGGGACACCAACATAGTTGTATCTTTGATCTTAAAAACGACGGGATAATGGTGTTGTGGTAACTTGCCCAAATAAAAATAAAAAAAGTTTAATAATATAGTCTTGATATCACTAGAAAAAAAAGCCTTTGAAAATTTGTTTGCAATAACTCCATCAGTATCACCAGCAAAGCAGCTTCATTATTATCCCATTAAAGAAGAAGAGAATTGTGCGCTGCATTTGGAGATTTTATAATTTGCCACGTCACAAATGTTAATTCTCCATTACTAACGCTAGTTTACAAGACCGACCGCTTCTGGCTCGTCCTTGAATGAGTGCATGCATGTTTGTACTTTGGACTTTTGTCCGACCGACTTGTGTACACACGCTCGGAAAATCCGATAACAGGCATTTGTCCGTGGAAAATTTTAAAGACTTTAAAGCCTTTGACATTTGTCGGTGGAAAATCCTACAACAATTGTCTGATGGAGCATACAAACAGTTGGATTTTCCGCCAACAGCCTGTCATCACACAATTTCCATCTAAAAATACGATCGTGTGTACGAGGTTTTAGGGAAAGTACATATGGCCCTATGTGTATTGTTGTCTCTTATGGGGTTGATTTACTAAAGGCAATCTGAAAAGGCACTTATGCAAAGTGCAATTTCACTCTGCAAGTGCAGTTGCTCCGGAGCTTAGTAAATGAGGTAAAGCTTCACTTTGCAAAGATTACGCAATCACATGCAAGGAAAATAAACAAAATTAAAACATTATTTTTGCTTGAATACGATTGGATGATGTAAGTCAGCAGAGCTTCTGCTCATTTGCTAAGCTCTGGAGCACCTGCACTTTGCAAAGTGCATAGTCTATTTGCCTTTAGTAAATGCACCCCTGGGTACTGTTGAGTACCTGTAACAAATTTCTAAGAAATCAGGCCTTTAGATAGATGGACAAGTTAGTCTAAAGCCTCATACACACGATCGGACTGTGGACTTTCCCGTGGATTTTTGTCCAGGGCGTTGGCCCCAAGTTGGTATTGCATACACACGGCAGGACTTTTTCAGCCAACTTTCACCAAATCACTTGGTTTTTCTGCTCTTTACCGCCACCTTTGGTCAACTTCTGTGTATGGGCCTTTAAGGCCCGTACACACGATCGGACTTTTTGACAACCAACATGCAAATTAGCTGTTTTGGACCAAAATCCGACCGTGTGTACGCTCCATCGGACCAACTTTTTCCAGGTTTCATCTGACTTTTGTTGGCTGCGCGAACTGACCAACTTTCTGCCAACAAAAGTCCGATGGACCAAAGTCTGACCGTGTGTACACAAAACCAACGGACTTTTGTACAAACCAATGCAGAACCAATGCAAAAGATCAGACAACAATACAGAAGTTGACCAAAGGTGGCGGTAGAGCAGAAAAACCAAGTGATTTGGTGAAAGTTGGCTGACAGACATCAAAAATTGTTTTTTTTTTTGTTAATCAAAGAAAATACTTTAGTGTAGTTATGACATATTTATTTTATATACAGGTGCTTTTGCATTAGTATATTTATATGTACTGTTCCTTTATTGTTATATTCTAGAATATGAATGGAAATCAGCAGCCGGTAATCCTTACTGCTGTGGCTTTGCAAGATCACATACTAAAAAATCTCCAGCTGCAGCACCTCTCTTTAGTGGATCCATGTAAAGGAATCAGCAGCATTAGAGGTTCCAGACTTGTGAATAGAAGGCAAATGAAAGCTGTTGTAGATACTGGAATCAGGAGGAAACACGCAGACAAAGTTACACCAAATAGGCCAGAGGAGGAGTATGTGCTTGACCCTGCTGGACCACCGCTAACTTTGGGCAAGTCAATATTTCATGATGCACCATGGGGGGAATTACAAATGTTTTGTGATGCATCGTTTTTTTTGCTTATGAATGACTAACAAAAGTGTGTGCACTGGTGCTTATAAAAATATGGGTTGTTAGAGTGGGAGGAAAACATTTTCAAGCATAAGTGAATGGAAAAAATGTCCCAACATCAATAGTCAGCATAAGAAAATAATATTCCAGTATCAGTGGTCAGTGAAATGGAAAGAAAAAACCTAGATCAGTGGTCAGTGGAAGTAAAAAATATCCCAGCATCAGTGGTCAGTAGTAGTACAAAACACCCAAGAGTTATTAGTCATGAGGAGCGAAAATGCCTCAGATGAGTTTGTCAGTGGAAAATGCCCCAACATTGGTATTCGATGGAAGGAAAAAAATACCCTATCGTCAGTAGTCATTACAAAGAAAAGTGCCCCAGCATTGGTGGGAAAAAAAGAGGCCAGCATTGTTGATCACTGAAAGGAAAAATATTCCAGTGCCATTGTTCAGTAGAAGGAAAAATGTCCCTAGCATTGGTAAGCTAGTGGAAAAAAACTATCCTGAGGTCATTAGGATTTAAACATGCTCCAGCATAGGTAGTCAGGAAGAATGGTACATCATTGGTGTCATGTAGGGTAGGAGATCACTCCAGCTGGATGGCCTGCATAGGACTTTTCCTGGAATTTTCCAGCGCCTGTGGGTCCCCAGCCCCAAGATTGAGGTCTTTGGTGCATGCTTAGTGACAGATTTTAACATGGTTAATACAGGAGGCCATAGGCACTAGAGTTGGGCAAACAGTTCGAGCCGAGCAAAAGTTCAGCCTGAACATCACCTGTTTGCCTGTCCGGCGAACACCCGAATTTGCAGGGCGCTCAGTGGGATGTTTGCCTGCTGAGCACCCCACAATGCACTGCGTGCTGCATAGTATATTCTAAGCCTTGATTTGGCAAAGCTTTGCCCATTTAGAGCACAGTGAATAGCTGGTTGTTAAAGAACGGGTCAGGAAGCCGGCCATGGTGTCCTTAACAACAGGTGAGTCATCAGCTGTCAGCGGGGAAGCCCATTGTCAGCTGATGATTCATCCGTTTAAAAAAACATTGCTGGTAATAGAAAGATGGAAAAAAAAAAAAAGCACCCCACCATGTTGAGGGCAAGTAGCCTGGTACACGCCCCCCCCCCCCTTTCCTGGCCTGCCAGGCTGCATGCTCGGATAATGGTCTGGTATGAAATTTGTGGGGGACCCGGTGACCTTTTTTTTTTGGGCGCAGGGGTTCCCCTCAAAATCCATACCAGCATGAGTTGACATCAAATATCACCCCATACTTGCTAATGAACCAAAAATACCAACACAAGGGACACAAGGAGCTTCATACTCACGAGACTTTTATCCCAGAATGGGAACACAGTAGTCTCGACCCAGGGAAGTACAATGTTATAATCCTCTTATGCTCTGGAAAGTCGAGACGTGCAGATATTGTAAATGCAACAAGTTCTGCCCTTTGTAACCAAGTATGATTACAGTTACTGTATTGTTATTTCGCAACTAAAGAATTAAAAAAAAAAAAATCCATACTAGACCTAAGGGTTCCCCAAAGGGAACTGGCATGAATTGGGGGGGACCCCATGCTGCTTTTTTTTACATTTTTCTATTTCCGGCAACGGTATTGTATTGCCAGCAATTGAAATGACATTTTTTGCTCTTTTTAAATGTCAGTTTTGCTGCAGCAGGTTCTATACATGGTACAGATGCACCACTTTACAAGCAGACTAACCAGGCACTATATTTAACGGAATTTTTAGTGTTTCGCATTAAACATCCTTAAAAACGATCTTTTAATAATTAAAAAAATTGCATTGATACATTTCCCCTCAGGGCAGTACCCAAGCCCCCATACCCTTTTTATGGCCAATAACTTGCATATAAGCCTTCAAAATAGGTCCTATAGACTTTAATAGGGTTCAGGGTTCAAGTCCAAACTTTTTACATGTTCAGGAGTTCTGGTGTGAACCAAACCGGAGGATGTTTGGCCAAACTCTAATAGACACCCTGTACACTGCCCCGATCATCCAAATAATTATCCACTGGGCACCACAGGTGTGCAGTTTAGCTCTCTAGTTTGCTCTATGGGGCTTATAGTTACACCTATGCACTGGAACACGCACTGGTGCCAGAATGAAAATTGAAATCTGGCTTTTGATTGAGCAGGTCCTGATCATGACAGGGGTGGGGGGGGGGGGAGAAATCATCCCACTGGGTATGTTAAAAGTAGTGAGGACCTAGCAGAGGAACCTCATCCTTGTGTTAACCCAAGTGAAATGATCCTGTATGTGATAGGTGTCTTATTATTCCATATACTGGCAAAACCCCTGTCACAAGCAAGAAAAGCATTCCATTAACATATTAATGTCCCACCAAGAAAGATTTTCTTTGTAAAGTTTTAGTGTTTCTGGTACCATTGCTTAAACTATGAAAAATGATGACAACTTAATTTCTTAACAAAAAGTAAATTTCAAAAGAATATCAAGCTTTGTGAATGTACCTGTCTGGGCAGAGGTTTATAGAAATCACTACAGACACGGATGTTTTCATTTATCATAAAAACTGTTCAACTGCTACTGACTGTCTGTAAATTCTTTTCTTTCTCTGTGCAGACAATCAGACAGTTTAGTTTTGTTAGCATCTCCCCATGTAATATGGTTGCTTTACTGTCTGCGACTCACACTCTCTGACTCCATGGGTGTTTGCAGGAAATACACAAGGGGGGGGGGGGGATTTGTCTCTTAGGCTAGAGGCCCAGTAAGGGTTCAAACACCTTTCCTTGCCACCTTTACCTCTTTGTAGCCAAAAGCTGGGAGACAACATCAATGAAAAAAAAATAAAAAATTCTGGTAAGGCATTGCAGCAAGTTAAAACTGAATTCCAGGATTTCAGTGTCTTTGTAAAAGTGAAGGCACAGTGTGAGTTAGGTCAAAGGAGGTGCATGACATCTCTGGGCTTATCTCTATTATTTACATCTGACAGTCTTATTACAGTCCCAGAAAACAGCTATCACTGTATTTCTGGGAGCCTGACGCTGATGCTTCAGGTCTAAGCATCTTCAACATTAGAGTCGGTGCAGCTGCTATGTTTGACCCTCTTCTCCTCCTGCCCAATCACAGAAGCCTTTGTATTATGTGAATTCATTCTCAAAATACAAAGGCTTCTCTAAATGGGCAATAAAGGGGAGGGGCAGGCATAGCTGCTCTGTGTGTCTCTCCTCTCAGCCCCAAGTATCAGTGTATGCTCTGGCAGAGCAATAAACCTGTCAGATATAAATAGCAGAAATAAGTTCAGGAGATGTCATGCAGTTCCTTGGACTAAACTTATAGTGTGCCTGAACTTTTTTACAAACTGGCTGAATTCCTTGAATTCAGCTTTAAATGCTACATTCTATATGTCCTAGGCTGTGGTATGTTGGAACTGCCTACAGCTGATGATTGACTGCCGGCAACAGCCGATAAAATGCAAGGGATGGATCCAGTGCAAATAGCCCAGCTTTTGAAATAGAGTGGTATGCAGTGCCAGTAAGGTTTCATACACATGGGTGCATTTGTCCATGCAGTGTAAATAAGCTGGGTATTTCTGGTGCTCAGGATGTCCTGGAGCTGTGGACACCCACCCATAGACATGAATGGGTAAAGGTGGCTGGACTTAGCTTTGCACTTCTATTTGCATAAAGTAGCACACAGACGTAATAATCATAACACAGGTAGTGCATAGGTAGTACTGAGGCAACCTCCAGCAGTCCCCCAGAGTATGGCTTACCCATAGGGAAGTATGGGGTCGTGGCACACATTTGACATTATGTAGAAGGGACAGGATGGGACCATGTTGCACAAATGATTGCTGGATAGGAGAGGAAGGTATTTTCTAAGATGGGTAGTAGTCATAAGGACAGGGAGTTTATTAAAGGATAACTTCACCAAGGGCCTATTTACTTCTTTTACCGTGCGTTATATTGGGCACTAATGTGTAATGTGCAGTGATTTAAGGCAACAATAATGCAACAAACTTCCTTGCATTGCTGCATGCTACAGCTTAGGTGCATTGCCTTAGGCCCCTTTCACACTGGGGCGGTGCGGGGCAGGGACGGTAAAGCAGCGCTATATTTAGCGCTGCTTTACCATCGTTTTACCCGCGGTATGCGGCCGCTAGCGGGGTGGTTTTAACCCCCGCTAGCGGCCGCAAAAGGGTTAAAAACCTCCGCAAAGCGCCGCTGCAGCGGCGGTTTGCGGGCGGTATCCCCGCGGTTTCCCATTGATTTCAATGGGAAGGAGCGGTATAGGAGCGGTAAATACACCGCTCCTTCACCGCTCCAAAGATGCTGCTAGCAGGACTTTTGTTGCGGTCCTGCTAGCGCACCGCTCCAGTGTGAAAGCCCGCCGGCTTTCACACTGGAGTGAATGGGGCCGGTTTTTTCAGCGGTATACAGGCGCTATTTTTAGCGCTGTACCGCCTGAAAACCGCCCCAGTGTGAAAGGGGCCTTAGTGCTTTGGGGTGCCATTCAAAACAAAATGGCACTGCAGTACAGCAACACATTAGGTGTGTTACTTTGCATTGCAGTAATACCTGTATTGCCACAATGCAAAACTGTAAATGTCCCTAAATTTGACTAGTTTTAAAGCTTTTTTTGCTGCTTGTTAAAAATGTGTGAAAAGTTGATATACAATACATAGTCTAGACACAGGTGCATTTTGAGCAAGGAGATAGAGTAGTAATAGTGGTTAATCCACCCTGCCTCTAGTGCCTAATCTGCAAATTATTACCTTTAATACAATAACAAGACTACATAAGAATACATATTGGCAAGTATGTAAGTATGTGAAAGCTGTATGAAAAGTTATGTTCTCATTACTTGCCCTTTAAGTATCTAAACCCAAATTAATTCCACTTATGTCCCCTAAAGCAGTGTTTCTCAACTCCAGTCCTCAAGGCGCCCCAACAGGTCATGTTTTCCGGTTTTCCATTATTTTGCACAGGTGATTTGATCAGTTTCGCTGCCTTAGTAATTACCACAGCCGTTTCATCTGAGGGAAATCCTGAAAACATGACCTGTTGGGGCGCCTTGAGGACTGGAGTTGAGAAACACTGCCCTAAAGCAGTGGTCATCAACCCTGTCCTCAGGGCCCACTAACAGGCCAGGTTTGCAAGATAACTGAAATACATCACAGGTGATATAATTTGCTGCTCAGTGATTGCAGTATTCTAGTCTGTATCTCCCCAAGGTAATACATAAAACCTGGCCTGTTAGTGGGCCCTGAGGACAGGGTTGATGACCACTGCCCTAAAGCACTGTGTGCCATAAACAATTATCTTGTTTTTTTGTTTTTGTTTTTTTATGATAAACTACTGTTTTTACCCTTTTTTTAATCCTTATTTGTATGTCAGTGATCACCTTCAACCTTGTTCACTCACTTTCCATCACATGCATGTACTCTAGCATCAGCTGCTAATTACTGCAGTGAATTAACTTTCTGATAGTGACAACAGTGCACCATGCTTGCACGATATGTGTTGGCACAGCCACTTGTCCCCACTGGGGGTGCACTGGTCAGGATGAGAACAAGCACAACTGGGAGACAGTTGTCACCCTATAAAAGCAAGTGCCCAAGCAGAGACGGTTATGGGTGTATCACCAAGTATTCATCTAATGACAGCTGCAGATTTATAAGCCCTCCTTTAACTGGTAAGTGGGCTTTTTAATAAAAATAAATATTTTTTAGAGGAATATTTTAACATTTTTCATTTATTACATTAGCAGCAGTGTAGTTTCCATAAGGGATGTTAGTTCAGTTAAGTTTCTTCTTGAATGAGTTAATTCATGACGCTCTCAATGTGACTGATTGATTGCGGGTTTGATGTCTTCATCCATTGTAATGATTGACAGGACAAAAGAGTACTTATGGGAAGTGCCCTGTAGTTGTATTCTGAACACCATGTAGCTGTCAGTGTATTCAGTCACTACAGGTGTCAGCGGTAGACGCATAAAAGTAATTACTTCTGCATACAAGGTTAGCCAAGACAAATAAAATGAAAACTACAGTCTAGTTATGAATTAGGCATTGTGTCAATTTTCATCCATTACTGAACACATTAAAGGGTCAGTCCACCAAAAGCTCAGGCAGGTTTGTATGTCTCCCAGGCACAGAAGGAGTATCTGGTGCCGCAGTTTTGAAGCTGGTATTTCTTGACATTGGACGGTTAGGATTAGGTGCTATTACTTTTGGTGCAAGGTGAATGTCAGTCATTAGTTCAGTTGATGGTTGTTTATTATGGATTGATGTCAGTTAATCTCAGGATTGGGGAGTTAAGGATTAGGTTAAGGCTGGGTTCACACCATCGCCACATGCGGCTCCCAGCAAGGGTCCGGTGCGTCCTGGTTCACCGCTTCAGGTCCGATTTCAGCACAAATTTTTGGCTGAATTTGGACCTGAAATGGACCAAAAGACACACAGGGCTCCTGTGAAAATTTGCACCAGAGCCGCAGGGGAGATATGTGAACGGGCTCCATAGAGAGCCAGTCAAAATCTTCTGCTATTGCGAATTGGATGTGGGGAACACATCCAATAGGTCTGCCCCCTCAATTCTTAGATTCCTTTTCATTCAAAGAAGCTGTAGTACTGCTGCTATGAATAGAGCAGTTTGAGGGTAAGGGTATGGGTACCTACGAAGAAGGGTACATATTTATTGGCACAGAAAGCTCTACACTCATTAGTATAGTACCAGACTAGTTATGTGCCACTTTCAGGAATTTCAGATCTCTGCTTGTATTCCCTGATTTTTAACAAGGTGCATTCACATTTACTAGATTAATTTTATTATTCTTTAAGCTTCTTTTGTAGCAAAAGGAATGAAACTGCAAGGTGGCTGGAATTATGAAAGATCAATCTCGCCAATAAAATAGAACGAGAGAAAAATTTAAATATGGCTCAGTCAACCAGGTTCCAGCTATAATTAAATTAGTATGTTTGGGTAGCCCAAATGTAAATTTTATAAATAGCAAGGTGAGGTTGAAAAAAGACACAAGTTCATCAAGTCCAACCTATGTTTGTCATTATATGTCAGTATTACATTGTATATCCCTGTATGTTGCGGTTGTTTAGGTGCTTATCTAATAGTTTTTTGAAACTATCGATGCCCCCTGCTGAAACCACCACCTGTGGAAGGGAATTCCACATCCTTGCCGCTCTTACAGTAAAGAACCCTCTACGCAGTTTAAGGGTAAACCTCTTTTCTTCTAATTTTAGTGAGTGTCCAGGAGTCTTATTAAACTCCCTTCTGCGAAAACATTTTATCCCTATTGTGGGGTCACCAGTATGGTATTTGTAAATTGAAATCATATCCCCTCTCAAGCGTCTCTTCTCCAGAGAGAATAAGTTCAGTGCTCGCAACCTTTCTTCATAACCAATATCCTTCAGACCCTTTATTAGCTTTGTAGCCCTTCTACGCTCCATTTCCAGTACATCCTTTCTGAGGACTGGTGCCTAGAACTGGACAGCATACTCCAGGTGAGGCTGGACCAAAGTCTTGTAGAGTGGGAGAATTATCGCTTTATCTCAGGAGTTAATCCACTTTTTAATTTATGCCAATAGGGGATAGCACAGCACATGATCTATTTATTTATCTATGCCAATATTCTGTTTGCTTTGTTAGCAGCAGCTTGGCATTGCATGCCATTGCTGAGCCTATCATCTACTAGGACCCCCAAGTCTTTTTCCATCCTAGATTCCCCCAGAGGTTCACCCCCCTATTGTATAGATTACATTCATATTTTTGCCACCCAAATGCATCATTTTACATTTTTGTACATTAAACCTCATTTGCCATGTAGTTGCCCACCCCATTCATTTGTTCAGATCTTTTTGCAAGATTTGCTTGCAAGAAGACATCCTGCGGAGAAGTTATTGCCCTGCTTAGCTTAGTATCGTCCGCAAATGCAGAGATTGAACTGTTTAACCTATCCTCCAGGTCGTTTATGAATAAATTAAACAGGATTGGTCCCAGCACAGAACTCTGGGGGACCCCATTTCCCACCCTGACCATTCCAAGTACTCCCCATTTATCACCACCCTCTGAACTCGCCCTTGTAGCCAGTTTTCAATCCATGTACTTACCCTATGGTCCATGCCAACGGACCTTACTTTGTACAGTAAACGTTTATGGGGAACTGTATCAAATGCTTTTGCAAAATCCAGATATACCACGTCTATGGGCCTTCCTTTATCTAGATGGCAGCTCACCTCGTCATAGAAGATTAATAGATTGGTTTGGCAAGAACGATTCTTCATGAATCCATGCTGATTACTGCTAATGATACCGTTTTCATTACTAAAATCTTGTATATATTCCTATATCATCCCCTCCAAGAGCTTGCATACTATTGATGTTAGGCTAACTGGTCTGTAATTCCCAGGGATGTATTTTGGCCCTTTTTTTAAATATTGGTGCTACATTGGCTTTTCTCCAATCAGCTGGTACCATTCCAGTCAGTAGACTGTCAGTAAAAATTAGGAACAATGGTCTGGCAATGACTTGACTGAGTTCCCTAAGTACCTTCGGGTGCTAGCCATCTGGTCCCGGTGATTTATTAATGTTAAGTTTCCCACGTCTATTTCTAGACTTGGGAAACAATTTTCTTTTCAATTTACCTTCAATTATGTAGTGCAAGGGCCTGCCTGGTTGCATGCAAATTGAAAGTGTTTAGAGTTGACCTCATATATTGAATGGTTTTGGTAAAGCTACAGGAAAATTGTATAATTTATTGCCAGCCTTAGCTGCACAGTCATTATACTACATTGTGTTACGTTATTACATTATTATGGTGAAATAAAAGAGTAACAATTAAGTAGTTCATAGTAACCAATCAGAAATCAGCATCTAGTACCTGGCAGAAAATGTGAGAAGGGGTCTGGGTGCCCATGATCTGGACAGGGAACAAACTCAGATGACAGAGCACATCAATTAATATGCTAATAGAAACGTTACACATGGGCAGCAGACAAAATACCTTGGGATATATTGAATATTAAAGACTGGGGTACAACGAACACCCATTAAATTATTTCTACCAAATCTCATCCTGTTTGTGTGTAGCTCAGAGACTCGGCATTGTAGAAGCTCCAGCAAAACCATTAACGGATGATGAATGGAAGAAAGCGAAGCAAAGATCTGTTGAGCAAGGTGACTCTTTACAACCCTGTTCCATATGTAAAGAAGAGTTTGAACTGTATCCACAGGTAAAGTACAGAATTCAGAACCTCCGCTATTTTATTTTTTCATCTATTTTACCCTCAATTTTCACATTACCATTTTACCATAATGTTGTTTCCTTTACAGGTGCTGCTTTCTTGCTCCCACGTATTTCACAGGGTAAGAGGAATATTTTCATTTTAATGGTGCATTAATATCACAGTCCTGGATCGCTGGGAATTTTATTTTAGCCAGTTCATTTTAAATAGACTTTGTTTTCCAAAGGCTTTTTCTTTCTTTTTTAAGTTATGGGAGAAAGGAGTAGAGCCCCTGGCAAGTTTTTACCTGTCTGTGTGCCCACTGCGGAGGTTTGCCCACCCATTTGTGTTGGTGACCATTGTCTGAGAGACAGAAAGTATTGGGAAATCCTCCAATTGGGAAACCTGTTCCTGTGAACAACCCTCTAATGGTGGCCATACAGATTTCGATAAATGATCAATTTATTTTCTGATCAATCTCCTCTATGAGCAATACTAATTTCCTGCAATGGGGACTGGGCACTTTTTCCTGCTTGTTATCTTTCTGGGCATTGGTCCCTTTACCACCTCCTGAATTCTCCTGCTTCTGGAGCCTATGAGAGAGGACCCAGTTGTTAGAAGTGATGGCTCCACCAATAGAAGGTGAGAATATCAAAGCAGGCAATGATGTGGACAAACATAGATAGACCCCAGGAAGTAAGCAGAAGAGGAGAGAAGGATCATCACGTGACCGCGGCTTTGATTGAGTCAAATTTACATTAGTTGTTTTTTGTTTTCATACCGTTTTATAGTGGATAGTTGGAGGGGGGTTCTAATATCCGGGAGTAAGTAGATATCAACAAATAAAGCACACATCTCTGACCATATAATTGATCTTTAACAATCTCCTAAAAGTGTTTTTGTATTTTATGCCTGATTGATACCTTTAACCATTTGTTACATAGGATTGCCTACTCTCTAAAGCTGGCAATACATATTAAAGGTGATTGATGTGGATTTGCTCACCATTATATAATGCAAGGGTTAAACAGTCTATTACATTTCTATACAACTAGGAAGGCTGTTGTACTGCATAGAAGTTGGTAAATCTGAATGAGATTACAAAATCAGACTTCTAACGTGTGTCTGATATATTGCACGTATGTGTTTCTTTGCAGGTATGTTTGGAAGCCTATGAGAGGTTTGCTGGCAGGAAGATGTGTCCAATGTGCAGAAAGAATCACTATCAGACAAGAGTGATACATGATGGAGCTCGACTATTCAGAGTGAAATGTGCTACCAGGTAATGTAATGTGGCAATGTGATCTGTGTAAAACACCTTCAAATAGATAACATTAACCTTCTTTCTGATCACTTGTAAGACACATTAAGGGTGAATTTACACATACTGCGGTGACAGGCATTTTACTGCATTGTAAAACACTTGTCACCACAAGGACTTCAAATAACGTACACTTCAGATAAAGTATGTACACTTCAAATAAAGTTTACACAAAACAAAAATGAACAAAAAGAGAGTTGTGCGATGCGCCACACTGCCCCCTACCACACTGAGCTGCTGGAGTGGTGAATCGCTCTGGCAGGTTTCCGTTGTGTGAATTTACCCTTGAAGATAGCATTCTTTTATTCAACAATTAGCACCAATGGGTTGGGTTCGGTTCCCAATAGGCACACTGTCTGCACAGATTCTTTATGTTCCAAATTGGGGCTTGTATGTGATAGGAATGTTAGCTTGTAAGCTCTTATAGGGCCAGGGATTAATGTGGACAGATTTTACAAAGCGCTCTTTCACAGATGAAATTGATTAAGGCAGAATGAAGACCCAAGTAAAGCTGTCCATAGACAGATGAAAATTTGGCCGGTTCAGCAGAGACCAGCTGAATTTCAATGCATCCACGGCCATCCCCAGTTCCAGAGAACTCGATCTTATGATCAAATTCTCTTGAACCAGCTTGTTGGAAAACTTTCCTTCGATTAACGCATGTGTAGATGGGGGGGAATCTGTTCAGTTTTTGTCGATCAGCCTATTGGCTGACTGAAAATACTAGCAATGTATGGGCAGCCTGAGAAAGCAGCTTGCATCCCCCCCCGCCCCATCCCTTTGATTGATGTTGATTAGGATTGCCCAATTTGGATTGTCTGTATTGACTTGGATTGTCTGTATTGACTTGGCTTTTTCCCATTATGCCGCGTACACAGGAGAGGAATTTCCGTCTGAAAAATCTTGGATGGTTTTTTCCGAAGAAATTCCGCTCAAGCTTGTCTTGCATACACACCGTCACACCAAAGTTCTCTGAACTTTCGACCGTCAAGAACGCGGTGACGTACAACACTACGACGAGCTGAGAAAATGTTCAATGCTTCCGAGCATGCGTTAAATTGTTTTCGAGCATGCGTGATTTTTTTTGCGTGTCCGAATTGCATGCAGACGCATTTTCGGATAGGAACTTTTCTCTACGAAAAATAGAGAACCTGCTCTCAATCTTTTGCTGGCTGGAATTCCGCCAGCAAAAGACCGATGGAGCATACGCACGGTCGCATTTTCCGTCAAAAAGCTCTCATCAGAGATTTGCTGGCGGCATTTCCGATACGCGGCATTAGACACCAACAACGGCATCCTTTCTTGTGAATAGACTGACAGGTGCATTATTTTCATTATATGGGAAACAATTTGTGAAATGGTTTCCACTTCTACTATACCAGCAAATATTACCTCCAAAATGATATCAGTCTTTTATTGATTCTCTTATTTCTGCCAGTAATACCATTCTACTCTATATGTCTATCCATCTATCTTGAGTGACATATTTACACAAGATTTCTGTTCTGTATTGTCACTATCATTCCATTACTCAGGATTCAAGCATGCTGGAGAGGCTACATAGTAAGAAAATGGTACAAAAAGTTACGCCAAACAACGCCTCCTAAAGACCCTGAATTGCGGAAGAAGTTCTTTGAAAAAAAGGTATCTATTCATTTTCCTTGGGGCAAGAATGATAATAACATTATTTTGGATCGTACGCCATCTAGCTTTAGAGATTTCCAGAAAGACAGTGAAATAACACTGTGAACTTTTGCTCATCTTGTTTCATTTCATTTATTATGGATTGCACTTAAAAGCAGTAAATCAGTGGGAAATCGTAGGTCATCCCCATTTACTCATAAAACGTCAGTCACACTAATAACTTTATGATGTTCTAAGGGAGAGAGTGAGTAGGTGAAAATGTTCAGATATAACCACAAGGCATTTAGTTGTGTGTTGTTATTGTACATTGTGGAATGTTGATGTAACTTATATTATATGACATAAATTGTTTCTCAGCAGGCTTATAAAAGGTGTTTCCCATTTTTAAGAGTCAGTCGACCCGAACAGATATTTTAATTTGTTACAGATAATAGTTATAGCGCCGGATTTCATTTATGTTCTACACAAGGTTTTTTTATTATGCTGTCCTTTTATGACTACAGATTTTTGAGGCTGCATAGTCCTCGACATATCAAATAAAATCAAGTGTATGCTTAAAGCAGATCTACTGTAACTGAGCAACACAAACTGAGAATGCTATTTAATACATTTTTAATATTTAAAGCAAACTCACCCATCCATCCATGTCTCCATGCTTTATTTCGTTGAGAAACCACTTTGAGATTCACTCTCTAGCCATGACCATCTTGAGTAAGGGGAGATGATTCATGTAGCATTTACTTCCTGGAATCCATCTTCCCTTAGCTCAGGCATGCAGGCAGGAGGGCATGCGTAGCCAAGAAAAAACCTCCTCCCCTTCTCCAGATGAAAGAAAAAAATGCCCATGAAGACTCCTGGGAAGCCTCAAACCTTCTGACACAAAGTCATTTGGAGTGATCAGACCAAAATGTAGCTTTTTGGCCAAAACCATAAACGCTTCATTTGGAGAGAAGTCAACAAGGCCTATGATGAAAGGTACACCATTACTACTGTGAAACACGGAGGTGGATCGCTGATGTTTTTGGGATGTGTAAGCTACAAAGGCACAGGAAATTTGGTCAAAATTGATGGCAAGATGAATGCTGTATGTTATCAAAAAATACTGGAGGAAAATTACATTCATCAGCCAGGAAGCTGCGCCTGGGATGTACTTGGACATTCCAACATGATAATGATCCAAAACACAAGGCCACGTCCACCTGTCATTGGTTACAGCAGAATAAAGTGAATGTTATGGAGTGGCCATCTCAGTCTCCTGACCTCAATATCATTGAGCCACTCTGGGGAGATCTCAAACGTGCAGTTCATGCAAGACAGCCCAAGAATTTACAGGAACTGGAGGCTTTTTGCCAAGAGGAATGGGCAGCTTTACCATATGAGAAGATAAAGAGCCTCTTCCACAAATACCACAGAAAGACTTCAAGCTGTCATTGATGTTAAAGGGGGCAATACACAACATTAAGAACTCGGGTATGTAAACTTTCGAGCAGTGTCATTTGGGTAGTTTCTGTTGTCATTATGATTTAAAAAGAGTAAACAGAGTTGATTGATAATACATGGCTTCAGCCAAACACTAACCATGAGTGAAAGAAAAGTTTTTGTGTTCTCATTCATATTCTCTGAAAAATGGCCAAGAAATCATAAATTCTGCCAGGGTATGTAAACTTATGAGCACAACTGCACATTTCCCTAAGGTTTAAATTTGATCTTTCCTGTCAGAAAAGCAATCAAATCTTAATTCCTATTGTGGGCTGACAACACACAGCATGTTATAGACTGAGTGGTGTCAGCCTTGCCAACTTTTCTATGGCTAACGCCGGCCATAGACAGAACAAAGAAATTAGCTTGATTCCCCTATCAACACAGACAGTGTTGATAGGGGAATCCCTCCCGCCAAGCCATTGTGTTATCCCGCAGGGGAGAGGGGGGGAGCGACGGGGGGGGGGAACTGTACCCACCAGGAGAACTGATTATTGCTAGCAGCTATACCACCCGCTAGCCAGAATCAAATGTAAAATCTGGCAGGCTGGTTGTAACCAAGTTGATAGATCGATCAACTTGGGTACATTTAGCCTGCCCATGCATGGTTTAAATCTCGGCCGGTTCCTGCTGAACTGACAGAGATTTGAGCCATCTATGGCCAGCCTAAACTATTCATACCCTTCCACTGTCCCCATCTTTACAACATACTGTAGACACTAATTGTTCTGTAAACCAAGATAAGAAATAGGAGGGCTTATTAGATTTCTTAAGATAACCCAGGAAGTGTGCACAAAACACAGGACAGCTCTGAATTTCTGACACAATCAAAAGTTGTTGTTTTTTTGTACTTATCAAACAGATATAACAAAATCCTTTAAATCATGTATTTAACATAACAAACGGGAGCAAATAAAATATGTTTTTACATACATTTTACTATGGTTAATTGTTCATTCAAACATTTTCCCTTAAGATTTTTGTTAGAAAAAAAAAACAATCCATCTACCAGATAGAATTTTGCTGCCTTGGTTAATATGGCTTTCCTCACAACAGTTAACTTTTTATATATCCAGGTCTGAGTATATTGATTAGAAGTTCTGAGTGGTGTCCAGTTTGGCCGTTGGAAACATCTTTCCATAGTGTGTCATACTTGCTCAGAAAAGACAATGGGTTGGATATACTAAAGGCCAAAGGACTGTACACTTTGCAAGTGCAGTAGCACTAATTTCTCTACTGATTTCCATTATCCAATCTTGTGCAAGCAAAAATGCTGTATTTTTATTTTCCTTGCACCTGATTGGGTATTCTTTACAAAATTAAGCTTTACCACATTTACCCTCTGGGGAAAATGAGTGCAACTGCGCTTGCAAAGTGCACAGTCTATTTGCCTTTAGTAGATCAACCCCAATGTATTAATGTCCTGCATGGCCTCAAAATTATGGTGATCCACAGTGTTGATGCAATAATAAAACATCTTCTGTGAGACAAGGATGGCTTGCTGTAAAAAGGTGTGTTTGTCTTTGTTACTACATGGAAGAGTCAAAAGGAGATAAGATAGTTTATAATTTAAAATGTTTATGAGACATTACAGAAACACAGCATACAGTAGCACTTGGAAAAGGAAGATGGGTTACAGCGGACAAGAAAATATGAAGCATACGTAGGCCTTGATGATAAAACATACTAAACATTTGGCCTTGTTTATTACAGTGAAAATGGATTTTAATGGCACAACAAACTCAGATACTGTTAAAATGTAAAAATGTTATTGTTGGTATAGAAAATAGTTAAAATGAGTATCCAGTTTATATCACATACAAAAAAACTGTTGCTGGTAACCACTATCAGCCCCAGTAAAGGATGGGTCCCCCTGCAAACTGACTATATTGGTCTATGCGGGAATAAATCCCAACCAACTGATACACGGGGGTGACCACTTAAAGGGTGGATGAGGTCCAGCTTGAAGTCCTGCTTGACATGTTTCGCAAAACAAACATGCTTCTTCAGGAGATTTAAAGTTAAAAGGATTTTTTAATATAGTATAGTACAATAAAAGAATGCGGGTAGAGAAAGGCGCTCAGGCGAGAAGTCATCTTGGGTCCCCAAAGAGTGGATATGGGGGCTATAATGGTGTCTCAAAACAGGAAAGGTGTGTAGCTGGATCACGCCTAACATGGAAAGTATCCTTAGAACATATGACTAAAGTATCAAACCATTCATCAGAATAGGCAGTTGTATAACTCAACACCATCCTTAAAGAGAAATCCATAGGGATACCATTGCTGCTCAACAACCACTTAAGGGTACCTTGCCGTGTAGGGTCCACGAGATAGATACCGCAATTCCTCAGGGATTCCTGGGGCCCGCAGCCAGGGTAGGAATCCCTAAGGACTGGCGGTATCTATCTTGTGGACTGTTTCTAACTCTATATGCGCCCCCATATGCTCTTTTTGGGTACCCAGGGTGATTTCCTGCCTTTCTCTACCTGCCTTCTTTTATTATTATATACTATATTAAAAAATCTTTTTAACTCTAAAGCTCCTGAAGAAGCGCGTTGGTCGTGAAACATGTCGAGCAGGACTTTAAGCTGCACCTCATCATCCCTTTAAGTAGTCCCTCCCATGAATCAGTTAGTTGGGGGTTTTATTCCCGCATAGACCCATATAACCAGTTTTTGGGGGGACCCATCCTTTACCAGGGCTGATGGTGTTTACCAGCAACAGTTTTTTTGTATGTGATGTAAACTGGATACTAATTTTAACTATTTTCTGTACAATAATAAAATGTTTAAATTTTAGCAGTATCTGAGTTTGTTGTGCCATGAAAGTCCATTTTCTCTTTATTAAATAACACTACCTAATATAGGACAAGGAACAGTTTACGATATTATGTCCACAGTACCACTCTGTGTTGACATATAATATTGTAATATTGATTCTTGTTTATTACAGAAATCTCTTATTTCCATTAGCACCATGTCAGGTTTCTCCTTCTATTCCTCCAGTGTAGTATTTAAGGACAAGGAATCATTGGTTAACGTGGGCAACAAGATGGGCCCCATTCAGACACTCATTTAACATGGTAAAGCAATTTCCAAGATCATTTTCAAATATTATTAAAATTTTAAGCTTTCATTAAAAAAAAATATCTGGTAATCCTACCATGAAAAGGCTTGTCCGTGGGGTGCCATCGCTCTGTCCCTGGCTCATAATTGTTCTTCTTTGTTGTCAACCCATCGCATGCTTTCCCAATGGAGACTACAAGCAGCCATGTCAATATACAATGTCATCACCATCAGGAAATTTACCTTGAAAAAGGACACGCAGCAGTTGCTGAAGCACATGCATATAGACAGAAAGGGCTAAAAAGAGGCTGTAGGAGGCTGTAGTGGTTCTTAAAAGAGGCTGTAGTGGTTCTTAAAAGAGGCTGTAGTGGTGCTGATATGAAATCAAGGGTAAAAACAGGATTTTATGTTGACAAATGCCATTTTTTATGGCACACAGTGCATTAATAAACTGTCATTCAGTTAGGGTTTCCATGTACCTTAAACTAGAAATGTCTTTATAACATTGTAGAGGGCCATTAGATAGACCACCAGGAAATACACTTAATAAGGTACGCAGTAATATAATGGGCTGAAGGAAAAATCTCCTTTCCAAGCTTTGATTAGGAGAACTCTGTTAATTAACAGGGAGTTAAAATTTAGCCCCAAAGTGCTGTAATATATCATTAGAATTACAAAAAAGATCAATTTTACTAACATGGAAGTCCTTCAAGGTATTTCCTCTTCTTGGCAAATTCCTCTAACCTGCAGACAGTGTTGTTATGGGTTCGGAATATTGAAGGTGAATCATAGTCTTCTACTTGTTTCTGAGTTACTGTTTATTGTGTCCCAGACATGAACTGAGAATGATATGTTTATTACCCATCTGACAGAGCCACAGTAGTTTTACTGAGATCTAAGAGTCCCTAAAAGGTCACAGCAACTATCTCATTTATGCCAATATCCACAATCCGTGTGTACAAAAAGCAAACTCTTACCTAGAATGCAGCCAGTGCTGTTGCAAGCCACTTTGATCCTTACCTATAAACCGTGCTTGCATAAGCCATTTAATTGAAGCAGCTCATTTTACGGGGGCCATTAAATCTTTTTCATATGCATTACATTATCTGGAGCAGGATTTAATGCTAGTTCTGCTCTTTATAAGGAGTTGGCTTGGCTGTGAAACAACAGTGAAGGCTGTAGAAGTTTTCCGGCCATGAGAGATTTTTTTTTTTTTTTCGACAAACCTTTTCATTTTAAATCTTGCCAAACACTAGACTGACCATGGGGCTTATTTATTCGTTTGACCAGGACAGGGCAAACATTGTGTTGTCAGCTTGAGCTGGCTCCGAGCAGCGGGTGGCAGAAGGGTTTTAACCCTGTAATAGCTTATCAGAGATCCCTTGATACATTGTAAATTCCAGCCCTTTCATTTTACTCTTCAAGATCGCAATAAGTCAACACATTAGTAAGCAATTTGCTGACATTAAGATGGATTACTTAAAAAAAAAAATTACTCCTCCAAGTGCAAGAAGTCCACCTGAGTCCTTTTGTTGGAATTTTTCTCTGTCTCTTTATATACTTTGTTTTCTAGACATTTGTATTCTACTTGCACTACTTTAGCTAACTTCAGCATTGTGGATCTGTTAACACGTCTTTGTTGCTTTACTGGCTGGGTAGAGAATGAGAACCAGTTACAGATGATTAGCTCTTTGTTGCATTTTTGTGTATACGATGCTTTTTAATGGAAAAGATTTAAAAATAGCCTTTCACCCACAGATCTTCTAAGCTGTGATGGCATACAGAGATGATGGTGTTGTGCTGTTGGAATAGGGAGGGTCGGTTGCTTTGATGCTCCAGGATTTTCTATAACAAAATTACCTTTTATTATGTTACTTGGTATCAAACTGTCTGGAGGTCATAACCCCACCAGAAGAGTAAAGTTGGCCACATACTGTAATGCAATGTACACACGATATGATTTTCCGACAACAAAACCGTGGATTTTTTTCCGAAGAATGTTGGCTCAAACTTGTCTTGCATACACACGGGCACACAAATGTTGTCGGAAATTCCGAACATCAAGAACGGGGTGACGTACAACATGTACGACGAGCCGAGAAAAATGAAGTTCAATAGCCAGTCCGGCTCTTCTGCTTGATTCCGAGCATGCGTGGACCTTTGTGCGTCGGACTTATGTACACACGCTCGGAATTTCCAACAACAACAACGAAATTTGAGAACCTGCTCTTAAACATTTGTTGGCGGAAATTCCAACAACAAATGTTCAATGAAGCATACACACGGTTGGACTTTCTGACAACAAGCTCACATCCAACATTTGTTGTCGGAAAATCCTATCGTGTGTACAATGAAGGGATATTTAGCTTAACTACAGTGGTGTGAAAAAGTGTTTGCCCCCTTCCTCATTTCCTGTTCCTTTGCATGTTTGTCACACTTAAGTGTTTCGGAACATCAAACCAATTTAAACAATAGTCAAGGACAACACAAGTAAACACAAAATGCAATTTGTAAATGAAGGTGTTTATTATTAAAGGTGAAAAAAAATCCAAACCATCATGGCCCTGTGTGAAAAAGTGATTGCCCCCCTTGTTAAAACATACTATAACTGTGGTTGTCCACACCTGAGTTCACTTTCTCTAGCCACACCCAGGCCTGATTATTGCCACACCTGTTCACAATCAAGGCATCACTTAAATAGGAGCTGCTTGACACAGTAAGGTCCACCAGAAGATCCTTAAAAGCTACACATCATGCCGAGACCCAAAGAAATTCAGGAACAATAGAGAAAGAAAGTAATTGAGATCTATCAGTCTGGAAAGGGTTATAAAGCCATTTCCAAAGCTTTGGGAATCCAGCGAACCACAGTGAGAGCCCTTATCCACAAATGGCGAAGACATGGAACAGTGGTGAACCTTCCCAGGAGTGGCCGGCCGCCCAAAATTACCCCAAGAGCGCAGCGACGACTCATCCAAGAGGTCACAAAAGACCCCACAACAACGTCCAAGGAACTGCAGGCCTCACTTGCCTCAGTTAAGGTCAGCGTTCATGCCTCCACCATCAGGAAAAGACTGGGCAAAAATGGCCTGCATGGCAGAGTTCCAAGGAGAAAACCACTGCTGAGCAAAAAGAACATCAAAGCTCGTCTCAATTTCTCCACAACACATCTTGATGATCCCCAAGACTTTTGGGACAACATTCTGTGGACCGATGAGACAAAAGTGGAACTCTTTGGAAGGTGTGTGTCCAAGTATATCTGGCGTAGAAGGAACACTGCATTTCAGAAAAAGAACATTATACCAACAGTAAAATATGGTGGTGGTAGTGTGATGGTCTGGGGCTGTTTTGCTGCTTCAGGACCTGGAAGACTTGCCGTGATAAAAGGAACTATGAATTCTGCTGTCTACCAAGAGATCCTGAAGGAGAATGTCCGACCATCTGTTCGTGTACTCAAGCTGAAACGAACTTGGGTTCTGCAGCAGGACAATGATCCTAAACACACCAGCAAGTCCACCACCGAATGGCTGAAGAAAAACAAAATGAAGACTTTGGAGTGGCCTAGCCAAAGTCCTGACCTGAATCCTATTGAGATGTTGTGGTATGACCTTAAAAAGGCCGTTCATGCTCGAAAACCCTCTAATGTAACTGAATTAGGACAATTCTGCGAAGATGAGTGGGCCAAAATTCCTCCAGGACACTGTAAAAGCCTCATTGCACGTTATCGCAAACGCTTGGTTGCAGTTGTTGCTGCTAAGGGTGGCCCAACCAGTTATTAGGTTTAGGGGGCAATCACTTTTTCACACAGGGCCATGATGGTTTGGATTTTTTTTCACCTTAAATAATAAACACCTTCATTTACAAATTGCATTTTGTGTTTACTTGTGTTGTCCTTGACTATTGTTTAAATTGGTTTGATGTTCCGAAACACTTAAGTGTGACAAACATGCAAAGGAACAGGAAATGAGGAAGGGGGCAAACACTTTTTCACACCACTGTACTTCTTTGTATTATAATCAGTTTCCATTTTGTGTCTCTCTAACATCCACTTCATGAATAGATATGCTCAAGTATTGCTAATCTAATTTTAGTTTAGTTTTTCATGTTCCTGTTATCTTCTTGGTTGTTTTGTTTCTTGTAACGCATGTAATTTCTTATAAATAATTAGTTTCACTTTTGTCATAGACTGTACTTGTAAATGATTGGATAATTTGTCAAAGGGTGGTACTTTCTGAAAGCCACTTTAAATATTCACACCAAAGAATAAAGATTAGATTAGAGAGACTTTGTTGTCTTGTGTCATTGTCTCAATGGGCTAATCTCACAGGCCTGTGGGGATTGAAAATCACACCTTACCAGAGATATCGAGGGTTAAATTCACCCCTAGACAATCTACTTTCCCTTCATACAGGGCATAAGATTTCTCTCATTCAGCCCTGTGGAGGGAAATTTGTTGAGACTTCCCTGCTGGCTATTGTATTTTGACAGCTGGCACCCGCAGCTGTCAGAGTACATGAACAGTGCCTGCATCTGACTGGATGCAGAGGTGCTATTTGGCTGATCATTTTCCACCCAGCTTCTTTATTTTCAGATCGAAAGATGTTGGGTGGGAGGGTGCCAACAAGGCCACCCACAGCTTAAATTTTGGCAAGTTCATTCGCTCCTTTTATGGGCAGCTTTAAAATAGATCTATGGTCAAAAGTTAAAATCAGATATGTTGTACAGGCTGCCCGTACCAATAAGTAACACTGTTTGTTTTGTCACATCTCGCCTCTGCCATAACATAGTCTTTGTACTACTGCCAACAGAATACTTGATGTTCTACTTCCAGTGCCATCCGTCTACTGTGATGTCATCCTTTGCAGTAGTGGTGCACCACACCCATCGCCTATTATGTGTTTTATTGATTGAGTCCACTGCTCCAACCTGGGCTGAGATAATGCACCCACATACGTGCCCCTTTGCAGCAGCCTCACCCACATTCAGACATTTTCCAAAATTAAAAAGGCAGTTTACCTTGGTCGTAGTTAGCATTCATTTTGAATGGAAAAAAATATTGTAGTGATTTAGACTTTAAAGCTCAACTTTTTGTTTAGATCAACTAAATACAAATTCAATAAAACTGACCTCTGGGAAAATTACACAAAAAACACAACCCAGGGTGTCAGAGGTGAGCACCTAAAGCCTAAAGGTAAGTATTACAGCATATTCTTCTACACCTATCTCTTAATTGACTTCTACCACTATCTCTTCATTAGCTTTTAACCCTTGCAGTTTAGGGAGGCCCGCTGTAGTTTTTTGTGTAATTCCCAGAGTTCAGCTTTAAAACAAATGAAGGTGTTCAAAGTTTTACAGATTTTAAAATTTATTTTTTGTGGTGTGGTGTGGGAACACATAACAGTGTTTAACAGCAAGCCTTTTACTGTCACGTTTTTTATTTTACCTCCAGTAGTTTATTGTAAATAGTAGTGTGGTGATTACCTATTATACTAAAGATCGGCATGTGGCATTAATAAGCATTTGATGGATTTCAGTTGTGGCCAACCAGGCCGGCCCCCCCATGGATAATGTGCCTGGCTGCTGAGTTCATCTCCCCATCCCTGCATTCAGTGCACTGATTGGCAGCATTGATGGGCACTGATTGGCAGCATTGATGGGCACTGATTGGCAGCATTGATGGGCACTGATTGGCAGCACTGATGGGCACTGATTGGCAGCACTGGGCACTGATAGGCAGCACTTATGGGCACTGATTTGCACTGGTAGGTGGCACTGATTGTCAGTGATAGGCGGCACTGATTGTCACTGATGGCCACTGATACCAGCACTGATGGCCACTGATAAGCAGCACTGATTGCACCACTGATTGCCAGCATTCATGGGCACTGATAGCCACTGATTAGTGGCACTGATAGGCAGCAATGGTTGGCACTGATTGCAGCACTGATGGATACTGATTAGCACTGATAGGCAGCACTGATGGGCACTGATTGACACTGATAGGTGACACTGATTGGCACTAATAGGCAGCACTGATGGCACTAATAGGTGGTACTGATGGGCAGCACTGATGGGCAGCACTGATTGGCACTGATGGGCACTGATAGGAAACACTGATGGGCACTGGCACCCATAGGCAGCACTAATTGGCAGCACTGATAGGCACTGATGGGCACTGATTGGCAGCATTGATGGGCACCAATAAGCAGCACTGATGGGCACTGATTGGCAGCACTGATGGGCGCTGATTGGCAGCACTGATTGGCACTGACATGGGATAGGGGGAGTTTCACATTCAGCAGCAGATAGTGAGGCTTGAAAGAGCAGCTGAGTGTTTGAAACTGGCAGGGAATGTATCTGCTTGTAGGGAGAGAGACCATCTGTCAAAACTCAGCGGTGATGTCGGGGATGGGTGGGACAGAGCAGCTATCAAACACCAGCCAATGGGATGGGGTCTGAGCAGACCGCTCTGTTTATGTGACATCACCACTGACTTTTGACAGCTGGGGGTATGCCCAACATGGATGAGGCTGGTTCCTAGCCTCCTGCCCAGAGTATGTAGACATCTGCGGTGGTAAGTTTCCGGACTTGCACTCTTTTTTTTCCAAGTGTTCTGGTGCTCTGATGCCTTTGGTTGTTGGTGGAGTGCAGGCTACAACACTTTAAATGATGTATTGCAGCCATGGAGCAGGAGTGCCAGCCATTTAAATTTGGGTCTGCTTAGTAGTTTACAGAAAATAGCAGAGACAACCCTATCTTCCTTCCAAACCTTCAGTTCAGTTTACAGAAAGTTAAAAGGATTTTGTATTTCTGGCAAGGTCAACAGGTATTTTCTGTACTTAAAGTGTTACTAAACCCACAACAGTAAAATCAGTCTGTATATGCAGCATAGCATGCTTGTTATGCTCAATGTGGAACTTAAGAGGTTAATCCTCCACATTGTGTAAAAAGGCTGTTTTATCCTGTATGCATGGATCCTCCCCCTCCTGCACTGTCTATCTGGGGAAGGCCAGCTAACACAGGCAGAGTAGCCAACCCGCACATGCTCAGTTGTGTTTTTTTATGCTGGAGAGAACAGTTACTTGTTCAAAGAGATAGCCAGGTCACATGATTTTGACATCACACATGTAGGCGTGTAAACAGGCTGCAGTGGAAATCTCCTCCTTCCTGAACTCTCAGCACTGGAGAAACTCTGCAGTTTACGATGTAACCGTGCTATACAGATCATTCAAAAAGGTATATAGTGGCAGTATTTTAATGTAAAAAGATTTATAAGCCATGGGCACTGTGGGGGGTATTAACTATTTTCATATTAATGAATCAATTTGGTGATATGTAAGCTGCGCTGGTAACAACTATATTGCAGCAGAAGGAGTGGAAATGTAATTTCCATGATGAAAAAGAGATTTTTTGTTCTTTTTTAAAAGGTAGAAATCTTAAAATGTAAATATTATTTCACTGCCAACATTCTACCTCTAATCCTATGGAACAAGGAGTCCTGTTGACCCCCCCCCCCCCCCCCCCCCCATATATATTTATTGTAGTTAATCAGTGAAAAGACACACCTTAGCTAGCCATTCATCTGCATGACATACATGACCAGTACAGCTTTGCCTGTCTGTTTATCTTGAGCAACAAAAGAACTTTTAGCAAAGATAAATTAGAAACTAAATATAAAAGGCATATGTGACTTGTTAATTGGTTTACATTATGGCTTCAATTTATAAAAGCTGTCCAGATCTGTCTAGGTAGAGAATAGGCCTTTGCTTTCTTCACATGAACACAATGCCACTGCTATAGGTTGGTTGCAGGAATAAGAAGTGCAATCTTCTCCTAAGCAAACACGACTCTAAGTCCTAAGACTGTGCGCTGTGTCTAATGGAAATTCTCCATCAGTGCTATCTTGAAGTGACTTACATTTTTTCTTTTGGTGTGTGCGTTACGTTTGAACTGGAATGACAGGTTAATTAATTTAGCATAATAGAAATGTTTTCTGCATGATGAAAATGTATCCAAAAGCCGCGTAAATGATTAATCAGCGGTCACACAAGCTTAAAGGGGAACTGTAGTGTTTTTTTTTTGGTTTTTTTAGACATACATATGAAGGAGATCATTTACTTGGTGTATTATTGTATTTTATTGTATTGTAATGTACTTTTTTTTTTGTAAGTATATATACGGTATAGCCAAAAGTTTGAGGGCAGTGGACCATCACACTTACCTGTATTGCCAAATGTAATTGGACAGCTCTCCACATTTTAGAGTTCAGATGTTTCCAAAGAAAAATTACTTTAAGGTTACAAACAAAGGGCAACTGCCCCAACCTATAACTGGCCTTAACAGCAAGGATCACATGAGAGGCTGACGCATGTCAAACAACAAGAAAAATTTCCCAGCTCAACTTACCAGCCAGTCTACAACAACCTGAATTGTCCTAACAGTTCACGTTAAAAACAGGGCAGATAATACTGGGTTGCCTTATCGCGGCCTCTGCAGCTTACACATGTATTTGCAAATTTGTGCAAACTAAACTCCTGTTTTTAAGGTGGACTGTTAGACAGGACAATTTGGTTTGTTGCAGGTTGGCTGGTAAGTTAGAGCTGGGAATTTTTCTTTGTTGTTGACTTTAATGTTATAACATACAAGGACATTTGGAACATAGAACTGTGCTGTTCTAACCTCTCCTCAAGGCAACTGTCTGGGGATGGCACCTACCAGCATGACTGTGCGCCAGCTTCATAGAGACGTGGGAGACATTTACTAAAGCTGGTGAACACAGAATCTGGTGCAGCTCTGCATAGTAACCAATCAGCTTCCAGGTTTTATTGTCAAAGCGAACAAGCTGAAGTTAGAAGCTGATTGGCTACTATGCACAGTTTTATTAAATCTCCCCCATAGTGTGATAAGCTTGGTTTGGAGGAACTCAAGTGGCCTTCGCAGAGCTCTGACCTTAACCCTGCTGAACACCTTTCAGATGATATGAAACACATTGTGAGCAAGGTCTTCTCGTCCATCAACTGTACCAGACCACACATGCTCTTTTGGATGAAAAGGGCAAAAAAAGCACCACAGGCACTAAAATCTTGTGGCAAGTGAAGGCTGTTGTAGCTGCCAAGGAATGGGGGAGGTGTAAACTCTATATTAATGCCCATAGTTTTGGAATAAGATGTCCAACAGACTTATCTAGGTGTAATGGTCAGCATGATGCCTTATTGACCTCTTGTCTCACTGTAAGTCTAGAGCAGGGGTCTCCAAACTTTCTAAACAAAGGGCCAGTTTACTGTCCTTCAGACTTTAAGAGGGCCGCACTGTGGCCAGAGGGAATAAACGATGCCTCATCTTTAGTATTGGGGGGAGAAATAGTGCCCAATTGTTGGTGTCGAATAGTGTCTCATATTAGTGGGATGACTAGTGCCCCAAGGGTGGTTAAGGCAGACAAAGGGCCAAATCTGGCCTCCGGGCCGCAATTTGGAGACCCCTGGTCTAGAGGATCATTTGTTATAGTCGTGGTGTTATCAATTTAGTCCACAAAAGCACTAAATTGATATAATCGTATCTGTTTCATTGTTTATTAGCATGTTTAGGTTTAATTTAAAGCTGACGTCCAGGCAGATTTATAAACAAAATTAATGCAGCTCTGTAATCATTAATACATGATTTAAGTTAATTTTAGGTATTTGCTAATACAATATCAGCCTCTTGCAGTATACTATGCAGTAGAGCACAGAGAGGGGAGAGAGAAGCAGCACACGTGGGCCAATCAGGTGTGTTTCAGTACAAGCAGCATGCTGATAGGAGGAGAGAGCAGAATGTTGAGCTAACCAGTTTACTGCTTTTCATTTTACTGTCCAGTCACACCAGTTAAGCCAGTGAAGAAACCTGTATGTGAAAGCAAAGCTACAGAAGAGAAAGATCAGGTTGCTTCTCCTGCTAGACAGGGTTGTGCTGTGGCGTAGAGCTGTGTAAATTTCAGAGCTGGCTAGACAGAAATAAAAACCGTCTGGCAGGTAAAACAGCCTCATTTATATGAATTTCATCATCTGTTTTTTAGGTGTTTGACTGGAGTTTACCTTTTAATCAGAATTAAAGTACTGTATTTATTGGCGTATAACACACACTTTTTCACCATGGAAATCGGGTGCACATAGCGTGTGTGTGTGTTATACGCCAATACTTCAATTTTAGCTGCCTCGGAGGGGATAGGGAGGGGGTGGGACGAGAGCCGTCAGATTACATACAGTGAGAATCTCCTGTTTACTTGGCGGCCTCCGTAATAGGAAGTCCCGTCTCCTGGGCTGCCATTGGACCACTGTTCTGTCTATCATATGAGATTCTCACTGTATGTAATCTGTTGGCACTCATCCCGCCGCCCCTCCACTGATGGCAATAGTGAGGATGCTGCATTGAAGGCAATTTTGAGGCTGCTGCATTGATGGCAATGGTGAGGCTGCATTGATGTGGACTGATGAGGCTGCATTAATGGTACCTGTGAGGCTGCAGATGTGCATTGATCAGGCTGCATTGATGGCAATGGTGAGGTTGCAGATGGGCACTGACCCTTATTTTGCTTCAAAGTTCCTTATTTAAAATTTAAAGCGGAGGGCCACCCTAAAAAAAAATATACATGAATATTCTTAAGAAAATATAAAAAAAAAAAAAAACATTTGAAAAAACATTTTTTTTTTACTCACCAGAAACCCCTGTTGCTAGGCAGTCTTCCTAATCTGCCTCTTCCTATATCACATGTGTCCTTATTAAAAGTTTTTTTTTTTTTAAACGACCGGAAAGCCCCGTTTTGTCTTGGTGAGAGGTAATGAAGGGGTGCTTCCATCTGAGGGAGGAGATCTATTCGTTCCTTCACAAGTTCTCTGTAAAACCAATTTTTTTTTTTATTCTTTGCCAGGAGCAGGATGTATAATAGTGTAGTTCTGTCCCACCCTAATCCTCCCTCTCTTCTGCTCTTGTAGAGCCATTTGTTAATGCAGCCATCAACAAATGAGAAGGGAGAACAAAGAGTAGGAGTATGAGGACCCATGGGGGGAGATCTTCTAAGACTGGAGAACTCAGAATCTGGTACAGCCAATCAACTTCTAACTTCAGCTTGTTCAATTAAGCTTTGACAATTAGGCCCCTTTCACACTGGGGCGGTGGGGCATCGCTGCGCTATTCGGCCGCTAGCAGGGCACTTTTCCCCCCTGCTAGCAGCAGAGAAAGGGTTAAAACCACCAGCAAAGCGCTGCTGCAGCAGCACTTTGCCGGCGGTATATCCGCGCTGCCCATTGATTTCAATGGGCAGGAGCGGTATACACACAGCTCCTTCAGTGCTCCAAAGATGCTGCTAGCAGGATTTTTTTTAGCTTCCTGCCAGCGCACTGCCCCAGTGTGAAAGCCCTCGGGGTTTTCATATTGGAGACACAGGAGCGGCTCTTTCAGGGCGCTTTGCAGACGCTATTTTTAGCGCTGTAGAGCCTGCAAAGCGCCCCAGTGTGAAAGGGGTCTTAGGCCAGGTTCACACTGGTACTACAAATGCTCCGACATTCGGAGCTCATGTCACATGGCGTGTGGAAATCAATGTTTCGCTATGAGAGCAGTCTTAACTGATCTGACACAAACCGGGTCGAAACGCTCCCTGCACTACTTTGGTCTGACTTTGATCTTTGACTTTGATTATCACTGAAGTCGGATCGCCGTCTTGACTGATCTGACTTTGGCATGCGACTTTGATGATCTTGAAGGGAACTACCGTATATACTCGAGTATAGGCCGACCCGAATATAAGCCGAGGCACCTAATTTTACCACAAACAACTGGGAAAACGTATTGACTCGAGTATAAGCCTAGGGTGAGAAATGCGCAGCTACTGTAAGTGGAAAAGAGGGTCAACAATGCCCATTTGCAGCCTCACTGTGCCCATGCAGATGGACACAGTTGACCGATTTGGGGCCCTGTATCTCGGGGTCACTTAGTGCTAGGAACCCCATCTTTGGATATGTTGTAGTGCTAATGCCACTGGGTTGGAATACAACATTTGGGGTTCCTAGCACCAAGTTCCCCCGAGATATGGGGCCCCAAATTCGGGTCAGAAAATCTCAAGCACTTTTCTGCAGCAGAGAATGACATTTTCTGAACCGACTTTGGGGCCCTGTATCTCAGGGCCACTTAGTGCTAGGAACCCCATCTTTGGATATGTTGTAGTGCTAGTTCAACTGGGTTTGAATGCCAAATTTGGGGTTCCTAGCTCCAAGTGTCCCCGAGATATGGGGCCCCAAATTCGGGTCAGAAAATGTCAAGCACTTTCCTGCAGCAGAGAATGACATTTTCCGAACCGACTTTGGGGCCCGTATCTCGGGGCCACTTAGTGCTAGGAACCCCATATGTTGGATATGTTATAGTGCTAGGTCCACTGGGTTGGCACACCAAATTTGGGATCCATAGACCCAAGTGGCCCCGAGATACTGGGCCCCAAAGTCGGGTCGGAATTTTTTTTTTTTTGCTGCAGAAAAGTGCTTGACTCGAGTATAAGCCGAGGGGGTCACTTTCAGCACAAAAAAATGTGCTGAAAAACTCGGCTTATACTCGAGTATATACGGTACATGCCAAATTAATAAAAAAAAATAGCATGGGTTCCCGCTCCAAGAGCATACCAGGCCCTTCGGTCTGGTATGGGTTTTAAGGGGAACCCCTACGCCGAAAAAACGGCATGGGGGTTTCCCCGAAATTCATACCAGACCCTTATCCGAGCACGCAGCCCAGCAGGTCAGCAAAGGGGGTGGGGATGAGCGAGCACCCCCCCCGGACCGCACAAGGCCGCATGCCCTCAACATAAGGTGGTGGGTGCTTTGGGGCAGGGGATGCCCCACCCCAAACCACCTTGTCCCAGTGTTGATGAGGACAAGGGCCTCTTCCCGACAACCCTGGTCGTTGGGTGTCAGGGTCTGCAGGGGGGGCTTATCGGAATCTGGGAGCCCCCTTTAACAAGATTCCGGCCCCCCCACCCCATGTACATTGTACCCCCTACCCATTCACCTAAAAAAAGTGTCAAAAAAAAATAAAACACAGTACCCAGGTTTTTAAAGTAATTTATTAAGGCAGCTCCGGCATCTCTTCCGATTTCTTCTCCCCTCTCCGTATCTTCTCCCTCTGTCCGCTGTCTTCTGCCGGGTCTCCTCCTGCTGTCTGCTCGCTCTTTTACCGTGTCTTCTCCGCTGTCTTCAACCTCTGTTCTTCTTCTGATGTTGACTCGACGCTCTCTCCCGCTGTAATGCGTGGTGTGTCTACTTATATTGGCATGGGGCGGGGTCACCGGAGGCCCGGCCCTTATGTTTTCACCGCCCATCATGCCCCGGGCAGTGACATAAGGGTGGGGCCTCCGGATGACGTCACACGGTGACCCCACCCCATGCCAATATAAGTAGTGGCACACTGCGCACCCGGCATTAGAGCGGGAGAGAGCATTGAGTCAACATCGGAAGAAGAACAGAGGGAGAAGACCGGGTAAAAGAGCGAGCAAAAGAGCAAGAAGACAGCAGGAGGAGACCCGTCAGAAGACAGCGGACAGAGGGAGAAGAACCAGAGAGAGAATGAAGACCCGGCAGAGGCAGAAGACATCAGCAGAGGAGGCAGAAGAGCCAGGAGGGGACAAAAAGTCGGAAGTGACGCCAGAGCTGCTTAAAAAAATACTTTAAGAACCTGTGTACTGTGTTTTATTTTTGGCACTTTTTTTTTAGGTGACTGGGTAGGGGTACAATGTACCCCATACTCATTCACATAGGTTGGGGGGGTCTGGGGGCTCCCTTGCCCAGATTCCGATAAGCCCCCCAGACCTCGACAACCAACGGCCAGGGTTGTCGGGAAGAGGCCCTTGCCCTCATCAAAATGGGGACAAGGTGCTTTAGGGCAAGGGGAGTGCAGCCCCCCCGCCCCAAAGCACACACCCCCCATGTTGAGGGCATGCAGCCTGGTACGGTTCAGGAGGGGGGGCACTCGCTCGTCCCCACCTTCTATCCTGACCTGCCGGGCTGCGTACTCGGATAAGGGTCTGGTATGGATTCTGGGGGGACTCCAACGCCGGCATAGGGGTTCCCATGAAAATCCATACCGAAGGGCCTGGTATGCTCTTGGAGGAGGAACCCATGCTGTTTTTTTTTGCAGTGGAGTTCCCTCTAAAGATTCATACCAGACACAGTGCCTGGTATTGTTGGGGATCAAAGTCGGATCCCTGTTCATTGAAGTCGGACATCAAGTCGCAGGGCAAAGTTGGATTAAAGGGGTACGAATGTCCTGTCGTACCGGTGTGAACCTGGCCTAAAACCTGGAAGCTGATTGGTTTCTATGCAGAGCTGCACCAGATTTTGCAGGCTCCAGATTTAGTAAATCTCACCCATACCTTTCTTAGCAGAGACGGTCTTTGCCCGTTTTGCACAATGACATTCTAATGCGGCGTACACACGGTCGGAATTTCCGATGGAAACAGTCCGATAGGAGCTTTTCATCGGATTTTCCGACCGTGTGTATGCCCAACGGTCTTTTTCTGTCTGAATTTCCGACGGACTTTGAATTGAGAACCTGTTCTCAATTTTTCCGACGGAAAACCTTTCTATCGGATTTTCCAATCGTGTGTATGCAATTTCGACAAGCAAAATTCCGACGCATGCTCGGAAACAATTCAGCGCATGCTCGGAAGCATTAAACTTCCCTTTTATAGTGCTGTCAAACGTGTGTTATATTCCACTGTGTTACAGACCGTTGGAATTTGGTGTGATCGTGTGTAGGCAAGACAGTTTGAGCGGAATTCCGTTGGAAAAACCGTCAGAGATTTTTCCGACGAGAATTCCGATCGTGTGTACGTGGCATAAGAGGGAGGTGTGGAAAGCCTCTGGGCGGTTCAACCAGCAGAGCTGAAAACCAAGCAGTCATAGAGAATCCTATGTCCTGCACTGTGGCTGCACAGCGGCCGAAAGACTTTCTGGAAAAGTCACAAGACACATGGGTGCCAGTTCTAGTAAATCCCCATTGTTTTGCAAATGTGCATGCATGCATTATGTTTACCTTGCAGTTTCAGCATGTTTGCAATAAAGGGTTTATGGGTACTTTTAGGTTATGAGGGAAACTTGTAGACTGCCATTAATTATGTGTAAATGAAGTGCTAGCTTTAACCAACATTCATATAATTCCAATGTGCCATGTTTACCAATAGCAATCCAATAAATGTATTATAAACCCACACACTGTGCTGTAGAACTAATGATTACCAATACAACCTTTTTGTCTACTAATAAGTTTGTGAACAATGAAATCCCATTAAAGCAATCACATAACATATAAAATTCCGCTTTAAGTGATAATCTGAAGAAATCTTCTATTGCACCAATGTTTTCTTTCACCACGTGCTAGTGTCCTTTAAACGTGCACACTAAAATGTGCTCCACTACATATAGTATAGGGGGCCACTCACCAGATTTCTTTGGGCCGCCAGGACCCTCTCTGCATTTTCATTTATAATCCTATTGATGGTGCCAGCTCTGCATTCAACTTCCTCCAGTCACTCTTATCCAATGTAACATATTTTTCCCAGATTAAAAAACAATAGCGCGTGCAATATGTTTATGTTTGTGTGCCCTGGACGACGTCATGTGTGACGAAATGCGTAGGGAATAGCGATGTGCTGACGCCATCACGCGTTCTAGGAAGCATCGGACGCTTTTATGTTTTAGCCAGCCGACAAATTTTATCATGCGTTTGAATACCTGTGATATGTAAGTGCAATCTATCTTTATAATAAAGTACAGAAGAAGGTTTTACACCAATGTGGAGCTTCTTCTTTTATGGTGATTGCGGCTACCTCTGGATACTATCGGGATAAGAGCTTCAGTGAATAGCCATATCCTAGGAGGGGATGCTGGGGGAAAGTCCTATAAATACCCTGGCCAGGGTGTTTTGGCCATATTGCTCATCTGACCTTTCTTTAATTAGAAGGTCCTTAATATCTGGCAAGCCTGCATCTTAAATGAGGTGGTAGTGTCACAATCTGGAGAAACCTATGAGGAGGACATGATGCAATTTATTTCCATCTTATCATCTATGCGGATTGGTTTTCAATTTTTTTATGAACTCTTGTTTCTTTTGAGATCCTCATTATATAACACTGTATCTGCACTTGGACTTTAATGCACATGGATTTTATTAATTACATTATGGTACTGTATATATGTTGACACTGAGATTTACATTGTACAAGCTATATTTGATTCACGTTTACTTACTAGATTGTAGCGCAGCTTTATTTCTCTTTGCCTATGCTTCTTAAAAAGCCTTTAGTTAAAATAAGTATAAGCCAATGCACTTACATTTTAGTGTGCCATAAGCTGCACCAGCTCATACAGCCTGAATCATTGATAACCTCACCGCTCACCCCAGCGAGCTGGTGTGTTTTCCACCTGGATGGGACGTGACGTCAGCAACACCCAGAAGTTCAGCCGCAACCAAGACGTCAATGCATTTCACCAGAAAGGCGTCATCAGGAAGTCTGGTGGGGGCCATTTTCAAGAAGCCTCTTATACCCACTGTTAGCATACGATTGGTCTAAATTATACTTGGGTATATACCTTCAATTTTACAAAGATGAAGGTGGTTGATATTAATCACTCCATTAATACTAGGATGTTTATACCCAAATCACCAATTTGGAATTATTACTATACAGGATTTATATAGCGCCAACAGTTTGCGCAGTGCTTTACAACATTGGGGAAGACAGTACTATTAAAATACAATTCAATACAGGAGGGATCAGAGGGCCCTGCTCGTTAGAGCTTACAATCTAGAAGATTAGAGCTAAATGTAATATCAATTTGGATGCATTATAATGTTGCTGTATCTGCCAACATCTGATTCATGTGCTTTAGCACCCATTCTCTCAGTACTATTACAACATCAATAAAATTGACTAAAATTGAATTATAAATGATGAATTATGCACTTCTACGATTTATTTAAAACTCCACATTTCTTATTGTAGGTTAAAAATAAAAACTATTGCATACCCATACATAAAAATAACCAGATCTATTGCAATCCATTGCATATAATGTGTATCTCACAACCCATATAGAAGGTTTCTTCAGATTTGCAATTAAAGCGGACTTTTATGTTATGTGATTGCTTTAATGGGATCTCATTGTTCATGAATTTATTAGTACACAAAAAGGTTGTATTGGTAATAATTAGTTCCACAGCACAATGTGTGGGTTTATAATACGTTTATTGGATTGTTATTGGTAAACACAGCATTGGAATTATATGAATGTTGGTTAAAGCTAGCGCCTCATTTACACATAATTAATGCTTGTTGGGTGTTATATACATGAAGAAGGTTGGCAGCAGCTTAAACACATAGACATAGTAATATATAGGTGGCGCCATTTACATCTTACATGTAGACTGCCATTGCTGACCTGTTCTTGTAAAAATGCTAGTTGCCTTGATGTTAAAGTGGTATTAAACCCAAAGCCAAAAATGTAATACAATGGCAAGAAAAAATATGTGCATCAGACTGCAACATTAGGACGATAAAGGTCTGTATTTTGTGCCACGATGACAGTTTTACTATGAAACAAAAACCCATCAGGACCCCAAGAAGCTGTGCAATCCCTATCACTTTAGTTCACACGTTATATGAATTGGTACGGCACATAAAAACATTAACAAATTACTGACCAGAATCTCCTTTTTGTCATAAACTGCTACTCCAGAGATCAATTATGCCAAAACAAAAGCCTAAACAGTAAAAAGTATATGGTAACGGACTATCGAGCACACTGTGGGCTCAGGCTACTAAGGACTGTAGGCTGGAGACACAGTAACCTTGTTGTGGAGTTTTTGGCCACAATAGTTTAAGAAATAATAATTAAGATAATGATATAAAGAGACCCAAACAATTCTGCCTAACACCCAGAATATGTGATTTACCGCATTAAAAAATATCCATTTATTTTTTTATCAGTAATGGAAAAATAAATTGATATAAAATACTGATATAAAATGACAGTTCCTGGTTATTATACACACCTATTGATTTCAATACTTTGAGTCAATAACCTGGAACAACTATCTAGTTAGGGGGACTCAGAACCATTAATCTGCATATTTGTTCTGAATCAGTAACTTAAAGTGGTGTTTCCCCCTAAAAAACTAAAAATGCTTAAAATTCCTAAAAAAAATAAAAATGCCTCTAAATGCCTGTTGCTAGGGGGTCCCTCGTAATCTGCCTCCTTCTGTGCCTGGGCTGGTGAAATCACTTCCCCTCGGGGCAGGAAGGGCTCCCCAGTCATCTGGGACCTGTCACGTGTCCCAGATGACTGTGCGGCCAATCACGGTGCCGCTCGCACATGCACAGCCAGGTGCCCACAGTTGCATTGCCGGCACCGCCGAGCGGAGCATCGACCACTCACATCGCTGGACCCTAGAACAGGTAAGTGTCTGATTATTAAAAGTCAGCAGCTGCCGTATTTGTAACTGCTGACTTTTAATTTTATTTATTTTTTTTTTTAATGGATACTCCTCTTTAAAGTGATTCTCTTGCTTAAAACTAAATTCTAAAAAAGCAGCCCACTGTGAAGTCAGAGGCTGGAGCTCTTGAACAAAGCATAGTGAGGACATGCTGTCTGCCAGAGCCAGAGAGGTAAGTATCCACAGTCTTCCTTTTCAGGCTGCTTTTTTTAGAATTTATTTTCTAGTGACTTTAAAGGCTAAGTTCACCTTTTTGAAAAAAGAAAACAAAACATTAATGCATATACTGTGTATTAGCAGAAAAAAATTAGCATTTTTATTTAGAGGAGCCAGCAAAGCATTGCACCTAAGATCAGTAGATTACAAGTGCAATGTCAGGTTCCTGCAGACCCTGGAGGAAGTGTCAATCAGCATCTAATTCGCATTTTGCTGCTCTTTCACTGTCCAGTCAGCAGGCTTGGGGTGGAGAAAGGACGCCACTATTTTTTGTAAGGTATATGTACAGGTGCATCTCAAAAAATTAGAATATCATCAAACAGTTAATTTATTTCAGTAATTTGATTCAAAAAGTGAAACTTATATAGATTCATTACACACAAAGTGATATATTTCAAGCATTTATTTCTTTTAATTTTGATGATTATGGCTTACAGCTAGTGAAAACCCAAAATTCAGTATCTCAGAAAATTAAATTACAGAAGACCAATAAAAAAAAATGAATTTTAACACAGAAATGTTGGCTTGCTGAAAAGGATGTAATGTACAGTATAGCAGTGGCGGCCCGTCCATAGGGGGCGCCCGGGCGCCGCCCCCCCCCCCTCCTTGCAGTTAAAAAAAAAAAAAAAAAAAATAAAAAAAAAAGTTCAAAAAAAAAAAAAAAATGTATTTAAACATGTCCCTTTAAGGGCGCCATGTCCCTTTAAGGGCACACAGTGCAGTATGCACCGCTCTATCACCAATAGATAGATTCATGCATTGCATGAATCTATCTATTGGTCACCTCTGCCGCCCCCTATTCAGGTGTCCGGCCCCTGATCGGGCGCCGGGCATCTGAATTACAGTGGGGGGGGGTGTTGCTGGAAGCGCCCCTATTAGAGCTGTAAGCTCTAATAGGGGACCCTATTAGAGCGGTGTGCTCTAATAGGCTTCCCTAAGTGTAAACAGCGGGCGCACGGCCGTGCGTTCGCTGATTACACAGTATTGTGTTAGAGAAGCGAATACATCGCTTCCCTAACACAGACCCGCCTCTCAGCCAATCAGGTTGCCAGGTCTGTTACCTGTCACCTGATTGGCTGAAGTCACAGGCGCTGTGATTGGACGCTAGGCGTCCAATCACCTAGCGTCCAATCACAGCAGAACAAGACAGGAGGAGCGCGGGAGAAGACATCCGACGGAGACACCGCTCGTCGCCTGACGCCGTCACCAGCTGCACACCGGGACAAGGTAAGTGCAGAGGGCAGGCAGGGGGCACAGTGGCAGCACTTAAGGGGCACAGTGGCAGAACTTGGGGCACAATGGAAGCACTTAAGGGGCACAATGGCAGCACTTAAGGGGCACAATAGCAGCACTTAAGGGGCACAATGGCAGCACTTAAGGGGCACAGTGGCAGAACTTAAGGGGCACAATGGCAGCACTTAAGGGGCACAATGGCAGCACTTAAGGGGCACAATGGCAGCACTTAAGGGGCACAATGGCAGAACTTGGGGCACAATGGCAGAACTTGTGGCAGAACTTGGGGCACAATGGCAGCACTTAAGGGGCACAATGGCAGCACTTAAGGGGCACAATGGCAGCACTTAAGGGGCACAATGGCAGAACTTGGGGCACAATGGCAGCACTTAAGGGGCACAGTGGCAGCACTTAAGGGGCACAATGGCAGCACTTAAGGGGCACAATGGCAGCACTTAAGGGGCACAATGGCAGAACTTGGGGCACAATGGCAGCACTTAAGGGGCACAGTGGCAGAACTTGGGGCACAGTGGCAGAACTTGGGGCACAGTGGCAGAACTTGGGGCACAGTGGCAGCGTTTGATGGGCACAGTGGCAGCGTTTGATGGGCACAGTGGCAGCGTTTGATGGGCACAGTGGCAGCGTTTAATGGGCACAGTGGCAGCGTTTGATGGCACAGTGAGGCTGTTTGTTTGCGCCCCCCCAAAAATTTTGAGCACCAGCCGCCACTGCAGTATAGTATGCACTCAATACTTGGTCGGGGCTCCTTTTGCATGAATTTTTTGAGGTGTTATGGAAGCCCAGGTTGCTTTGATAGCAGCCTTCAGCTCGTCTGCATTGTTGGGTCTGGTGTCTCTCATCTTCCTCTTGACAATACCTCACAGATTCTCTATGGAGTTTAGGTCAGGCGAGTTTGCTGGCCAATCAAGCACAGTGATACCATGATCATTAAACCAGGTATTGGTACTTTTGGCAGTGTGGGCAGGTGCCAAGTCCTACTGGGAAAAGGAAATCAGCATCTCCATAAAGCTGGTCAGCAGAGGGAAGCATAAAGTGCTCTAGAATTTCCTGGTAGAGGGCTGCGCTGCTTTTGGACTTGATAAAACACAGTGGACCAACACCAACAGATGACAAGGCTCCCCAAATCATCACTGACTGTGGAAAATTCACACTGGACCTCATCCAACTTGGATTCTGGGCATCTCCACTCTTCCTCCAGACTCTGGGATCTTAATTTTCAAATTAAATGTAAAATTTACTTTCATCCGAAAAGAGGACTTTGGACCACAGAGCAACAGTCGTCCTTTTCTCCTTAGCCCAGGTAAGACGCTTCTGACGTCTCTGGTTCAGGAGTGGCTTGACATAAGGAATACGACAGTTGTAGCCCATGTCCTGGATACGTCTGTGTGTGGTGGCTCTTTAACCTCCCTGGCAGTATGATTATGTCAGATTTTTGCGTCTCAAAGCAGTACAATTAATTTGCATAGAAATTTGGCGTTTTATATTATAGGCCTGTAATTCTTAGCAATAACACACTTAAATCTGTCCAAACAAGAGTCTAGTAGATATCCCCGGTATGATAAAGTTTTAAACACAAAATCATAAATTATAATAATTAAATATAAATAATTATAAAAAATAATAATATTATAATAATAAAATTAATTTCCCCACAATTCACTATTGCTCAATTCTGCAAGTGTTCTAATTTACTATCGCCGTTTTCTAGCTGGTCTAGAACCACTTTTGACGTAAAGGGACACTTTTTGGTTGCTATAAGACATTAATGGCTGTGTGTTGAGTTATTTTGAGGGGACAGCAAATTTACACTGTTATACAAGCTGTACACTCACTAACTTACATTGTAGCAAAGTGTCATTTCTTCAGTGTTGTCACATGAAAAGATATAATAAAATATTTACAAAAATGTGAGGGGTGTACTCACTTTTGTGAGATACTGTATATAGCAAAATATATTGCCAATACATTAAAGCAGCAATTCTGTAATATTTAAATATCTTGTATCTTCTTATTACAGTTCACCAAAATATCTGACCGCTTGTTAAGATCCTGCAGCACAGACATTGATGTGTTCTTCAGTGAGATTGACCAGTCAGTTGCTGCAAGTCGTAGTGTCTTCTGTCAGTTAGAAGAAAACTTCAACAGAGGCATCAGTGATGCAGATTGGGAGAGGATACAAGTACAGGTGAGCTGTAGTCATCTGCCACCATAGCGGCAGGTTTCCAAGAAAGAGAAATTCACTGATTCCATCATTATTGTTTGTACCTCTGTACACCCATTTGTCAGGCCAGAAGTTATTACTGAAAAGATATGGGCAATTTTTTTTAAAGCTTCATCACCTGTATAAAGGTAGCCTCAGACCTTTGGCTTACATATGTAGATGCAATTTCAAGTATATTTTATTTTTCATAAATACATTAAACTAAGCATTAAAAAGTGTTCCACATAGCTTCAAAGGTGAACTCCAATGCCGCGTACACACGATCTGAAATTTCGCCAGCAAAAGACCGATGTGAGCTTTTGGTCAGAAAATCCGACCGTGTGTAGGCTCCATTGGACTTTTGCTGGCGGAATTTCGGCCAGCAAAAGATTGAGAGCATGTACTCAATTTTTCCGACAGAAAAAGTTTCTGAAATTCCAATCGTCTGTGGCAATTCCGACACGCGTAAAATTCCAACGCATGCTCGGAAACAATTTGACGCATGCTCGGAAGCATTGAACCTAATTTTCCCGGCTCGTCGTGGTGCTGTACGTCACCACGTTCTTGACGGTTGGAATTTGGTGTGACCGTGTGTAGGCAACACAAGCTTGAGCGGAATTCCGTCGGAAAAAAACATCCAAGGCTTTTCCGACGAGAATTCCGATCGTGTGTATGCGGAATTAGACTTTACATTTAACACTTAGTTTGCCCCCCAACACAAAAGCTAACCCTGGAACTTGACATGCACATTTTAATGTGTCTAAAGAGTGAGACAGGAGCTGCCATTGCTGCGCTTTTTATGGACCATGATATGATGATATGATATCATCTCTCTCCGCCCCCCCCCCGCATCACCGCTCTCAAAGCCAGTGCTCTGTCTCAGTGTTGGAGGTGCGGCGGGGAGCAGAGAGATGACATCATCTCATACTGCCCGCCCCGCATCACCGCTCTCATGAGGCTCCTCGCTGTGTGAAAACAGATTCCTTGCTCAGCGCCGCGGTGCAGATTGCCTGTAGTTCACCCCCTCAGCTGTCTGCCTGACAAACCACAAGGGGCGCTCCACTCACTCCGCATCTGGTGACAGGCAATGTGGCGGGTGGCATAGCAAGTTACATTCCACATCTGGTGACAGGCAACGTGGCAAGTGACAATCTACATCTTGTGGCAGTAAGCATGGCAGGGGTTGTGGCAAGTGACATTCCGCATCTGGTGACAGGCAGCGTGGCAAGTGACAATCCACATCTTGTGGCAGTAAGCATGGCAGGCGATGTGGCAAGTGAAATTCCGCATCTGGTGACAGGCAGCGTGGCAAGTGACAATCCACATCTTGTGGCAGTAAGCATGGCAGGCGATGTGGCAAGTGACATTCCGCATCTGGTGAAAGGCAGCGTGGCAAGTGACAATCCACATCTTGTGGCAGTAAGCATGGCAGGCGATGTGGCAAGTGACATTCCGCATCTGGTGACAGGCAGCGTGGCAAGTGACTATCCACATCTGGTAGCAGGCGACGGTGGCAGGTGACACACTCAGTGCTCCCACTAATTCTACATTATGGTGAGTTAAACTATTTCATTTATTACTACAATGTAATAGAAATAATGCGCTTCAATCACCCTGACACCATATCAAGCATGGTGCCGGGATGATTGAAGCGCTAACACCAGCCATTGCCCGCAAAAAATTGTGCGCCCCATCCCCCCCCCCCCCCCCCCCCCCCCCCACGGTCCTTGGTACAATTTTCTTCCACGCAGCCGGTCCCCGGTGCCAAAAAGGTTGGGGACCACTGCATTACAGAACACAGGACAATGTTCAGGGACATAGGGTTATGCTGCTGCTGGATATTAGACACTGGCAAAAAAAAATCTGTAAGGAGATCCCAGCGTAACCATTTCCAGGTTGTAGGTTAGAAACCTACGTGACAAAAAATACACTGTCCACAATCCTACCAGCCAGCGCTGTACAATTTGTAGGTCAGACATCCTGTCACTTCTCTGGCGGTATGCTTGTCCCTGTGCAGTGATTACGTCGGTTAATCATAACTGCGGATCTTGAAACAATTCAGCAACTGCAGATCCAATATTTTTATTACAGGTTCTCATTTGTAAGCCAAGCTAAGGTTACCTATCTTGAGATGACCAGGTTTCTGTTTTTAAAGGGGTACATAAATTATGAAAAACACTTTTTGTGTGCTTTAGTTTAATACAGTGTATAAACAGTATTACATGTTATAGACATGACCAAATTACATTTACATTTTGTCCTGTAGGCTGTTCATCAGGAAATAGCCGACTGTCCAATATGTATCACAGCATTGAATTACAATGAAGACCATAGAGGACTGTCCTCATCCCGACCCATCGTCCTTCTGTCCTGCTCACATGTCTTTCATCAAGCTTGTCTTCAGGCCTTTGAGGAATTCTCAGTTGGGAAATGCCCCTTTTGTCCTTTGTGCCGATCTCCATACCAGAAGAAAATATTTCCCTGTTAGTTTTTTATGGAAAATTAGTACTCCCTGGCCCTGTTTTTATATAGATTTTTTTTTTAAACAACTGCCCAACCTTACCAGTGAACATGTTAAACATTTGATACAGATGCATTGTTTATATATATATATATATATATATATATATATATATATATATATATATATATATATTATATGTGTATACTTTTGATGGAACCTGTTAAAGCCAAAATTCAGACAGTTTTTTGACAGAATGTAAAAAAGGTTAGGACCTCTGTCAGGGGTTAAAGTGAAGGAAAATAAAACATTTCTAACAGAAAGAGGAAAGTATAGAACCGCCATCGGAATTTTGTTATTGTCTGTGTCCCATTAGGATCCTATCACACTGTGCCACTAAAAAAAAAGAAACATGGTAAAAATGCATATGCCGTTTTGATGCGTTTTCTCGTTGCTGGACTCCAACCATGCACCTGTGAAACAGAAGAGTCAAAAAGTGCAGCAAAAACACAAATGAGGTGCTTTTTTGATGCGTTTTCCATCAATTTTAGTGGGGAGGGTACATTTTTGGTGTGCTTTTTAAGCATGCAAAATTCAGCATGCAGGGCTTTTAAAAAGTACCACACCAGCAGCACATTGGTGTAAAGAGTTCCATAGAATTTAAAGGGATACATTTTGCATGCGTTTCTTTCCCGCATTTTAAACACCAAAAGTACATCAAAAACTGATGTGAAAGGACCCCCCCCCCCCCCCCCCCCACTTCCTGTTTAAGTGTTGGGTGACAGAACAGGAAGAGAAGAGAAATCTCATCAATGCAGGAAAAAATTTGCTCCTGCAATATTTTGTTTCCCTGCAGTGCACCGAAAAGCACATTGTGGTACACTATTGCACAGAATGAATGGCAATTAATATGCATATTATGTTGCAGTAAAGCATACATATTACCACGGTGTCCTAGGTGTAAAGTGGCTCTACGTTAACTACCTCCTATGACCAATCCGACATCCACATGATGTAAAAGAAAACGTGCATATACAGTATCTCACAAAAGTGAGTACACCCCTCACATTTTTGTAAATATTTTATATATCTTTTCATGTGACAACACTGAAGAAATTACACTTTACTACAATGTAAAAGTAGTGAGTGTACAGCTTGTATAACAGTGTAAATTTGCTGTCCCCTCAAAATAACTCACACGGCCATTAATGTTGAAACCGCTGGCAACAAAAGTGAGTACACCCCTAAGTGAAAATATCTAAATTGGGCCCAATTAGCCATTATCCCTCTCCAGTGTCATGTGACCTGTTAGTGTTACGAGGTCTCAGGTGTGCAGGCATGTTAAATTTGGCATTAATTGCTCTCACTCTCTCATACTAGTCCCTGAAAGTTTAACATGGCACCTCATGGCACAGAACTCTCTGAGGATCTGAAAAAAATAATTGTTGCTCTACATAAAGATGGCCTAGGCTATAAGAAGATTGCCAAGACCCTGAAACTGAGCTGCAGCACGGTGGCCAGGACCATACATTGATTTAACAGGACAGGTTCCACTCAGAACAGGCCTTGCCATGGTTGACCAAAGAAGCTGAGTGCACATGCTCAGCGTCATATCCAGAGGTTGTCTTTGGGAAATAGACATATGAGTGCTGCCAGCATTGCTGCAGAGGTTGACGGGCTGGGGGGACAGCCTGTCAGTGCTCAGACCATACACCGCACACTGCATCAAATTGGTCTGCATGGTTGTCATCCCAGAAGGAAGCCTCTTCTAAAGATGATGCACAAGAAAGCCTGCAAACAGTTTGCTGAAGACAAGCAGACTAAGGACATGGAGTACTGGAACCATGTCCTGTGGTCTGATAAGACCAAGTTAAACTTCTTTAGTTCAGATGGTGTCAAGCGTGTGTGGTGGCAGCCAGGTGAGGCATACAAAAGACAAGTGTGTCTTGCCTACAGTCAAGCATGGTGGTGGGAGTGTCATGGTCTGGGACTGCATGAGTGCTGCTGGCACTGGAGAGCTACAGTTCATTGAGGGAACCATGAATGCCAACATGTACTGTGACATACTGAAGCAGAGCATGATCCCCTCCCTTCAGAGCCTGGGCGGGCAGTATTCCAACATAATAACAACCCTAAATACACCACTGCCTTGCTAAAGAAGCTGAGGGTAAAGGTCGTGGACTGGCCAAGCATGTCTCCAGACCTAAACTCTATTGAGCATCTGTTGGGGAATCTTCAAATGGGAAGTGGAGGAGCGCTAGGTCTCCAACATCCACCAGCTCTGTGATGTCAACATGGGGGAGTGGATGAGGACTCCAGTGGCAACCTGGAAAGCTCTGGTGAACTCCATGCCCAAGAGGGTTAAGGCAGTGCTGGAAAATAATGGTGGCCACACAAAATATTAACACTTTGGGCCCAATTGGGACATTTTCACTTAAAGGTGTACTCACTTTTGTTTCCAGCAGTTATGACATTAATGGCTGTGTGTTGAGTTATTTTGAGGGGACAGCAAATTTACACTGTTATAGAAGCTGTATACTTACTACTTTACATTGTAGCAAAGTGTAATTTCTTCAGTGTTGTCACATGAAAAGATATAATAAAATATTTACCAAATGTGACTGGTGTACTCACTTTTGTGAGATACTGTATGATAAAGGACGTGTGTGCACGTTTGTACTAGATACGCACACCAACTCTCATTTAGAAAAAATGTCAACTGCCAGGCCTTAACGGCAAAAGATTTGAAAAACAAAAAAACATATTGGAAGCATGTAAAAAATTCATAGAAATTCCAAGAAGGTCTTCTGGGAGCATAAGGCGTAACACTGTCAGCATCGGCAACTTGTCCTCTTAGTAGCAGGATTGGGATATCCTCCAACGTGGAACCATGTGAAAGCATAAAAAAGAGAGAGAGAGAGAGACACACACACACACAAGTGCTATCCACTGAGCTACACTAATATATTATTCAACATTCTCAGTTCAATTTGGCCTCCCCAATACAGAGCCAGCCCTTTCATTTCCGTCACAATGGCGCCTGCTGTTTACTCTGTTTGGGCCACAGAAAAACTGCAGCAACAGCCATTATTTGAGCTTCCCCAATTTGGCGAGAGGTGTATATGCAGCTCAGTACATGATAGGCATGTGTAGCACCCTCTTAGGCAGGCTGATAGGTACCGTATATACTCTAGTATAAGCCGACCCGAATATAAGCTAAGGCACCTAATTTTACCACAAAAAAATGGTAAAACTTATTGACTCGAGTATAAGCCTAGGGTGAGAAATGCGCAGCTACTGTAAGTGGAAAAGAGGGTCAACAATGCCCATTTGCAGCCTCACTGTGCCCATTTGCATGTCTCACTGCCCATTTGCAGACATGGGTCCCCTGAACTTCAAATTTGGTAGTTAAGGGTTCCTAAATGCCCCCTAGCTGCAGCCAAAGGGTCCCGAAATGACATTGCTGCACAGTTGACCAACTTTGGGGCCCTGTATCTCTGAGCCACTTGGTACTAGAAACCCCAAAAAATTGATATGTTGTAGTGTTGGTTCCACTGGGTTTTCACACCAAATGTGGAGTTCCTAGCACCAAGTGGCCCAGAGATACGAGGCCCCAAATTTGGGTCGGAAAATGTCAAGCACTTTTCTGCAGCAGAGAATGACATTTTCTGATCCGACTTTGGAGCCCTGTATCTCGGGGCCACTTGGTACTAGAAACCCCAAATTTGGATATATTGTAGTGTTGGTTCCTAGCACCAAGTGGCCCCGAGATATGGGGCCGCAAAATGTAATTTTTTGCTGCAGAAAAGTGCTTGACTCGAGTATAAGCCAGGGGGGGGGGGGGGGCACTTTCAGCACAAAAAAATGTGCTGAAAAAACTCAGCTTATATTCGAGTATATACAGTAAATATAATGTTTAGTTTGCTCTGTAGCTAGAGAAGCTGGATTTGATTGTTGGGTCTGTTCATGCTTTCCCAGGTAGTGAGATTTATTTTTTTCCCCTGGCTCTGTTGAGAAACTTCCAGAGGGAGATGCAACCTGAATATTTGCTACCCTCTGACCAAATCCCTAGAGAGGTGTGCCCAGTAGGTGATCAGAGGGGGGGGGGTGAGGCTTTTTTTTGGACTGGCTGTTGGACTACTCATCTACCCATGACCTGGTATCTACAGGTACTCTTAAGTAGAGCTTCCTCTCCTGAGCTGCAGTTGTATCTATGGTCCTCAGCTGTGGATTTAATAGACTGCTTCAGTGTTCTCTCTCTCTCTCTATCCTGTGGTCATCAGCTGCGGGAACTTAGACTGTCCCAGTCTACTACATGTCCTACTCATGCTCCATTCATTATTCTCCTGGTCTAGAGCCTGGAATGAAACAATTTGTTGCTAGTGTCTACTCTAGTGCATACACATTGTGAGTGCATTTTTGCCTTGTTTTTAATACATCTGCTACTCTTAGTTGATGGTGCTCGTGTCTCTCTCATTTTGTGCTTTCACAAGGTAAAAAAACAAAAAAAACATGATTTATCAGGCCAGACAACCTTCTTCCATTACTTCATGATTCAGTTCTGATGCTCATATGCCCATTGTAGGTACTTTCGGCTGTAGACACAGGTCAGCACGGGCACCCTGACCGGTCTGCGGCTACACAGCCCTATACACAACAAACTGTGATGCACTGTGTGTTCTGACACCTTTCTATCAGAACCAGCATTAACTTGAGCCACAGGAGCTCTTCTATTGGATCAGACTACACGTGCCAGCCTTTGCGCCACATGTGCATCTATGAGCCTTGACTGCCCATGACCCTGTGGCCAATTCACCCGTTTTCTTTCCTTGGACCTTTGGTATGTCCTGACTGCTGCAGACCAGGAACATCCCACAAGTGCTGTAGTTTGAGTTGCTATGACTTACTCATCTAGCCATTACAATTTTGCCCTTGTCAAAGTCACTCAAGACATTACGCCTGCCCATCTTTTCTGCTTCCAATACATCGACTTCAGGAAATAACATATTCACTTGCTGCCTAATATATATATATATATATATATATATATATATATATATATATATATATATATATATATATATGCCCAGGCCAATTTTTAGCTTTCAGCAAATAGGACAACATTCCTCTACCAAAACTCCAGCACCTGGTCTCCTCGGTTCCCAGACATTTACAGAGTGTTAAAAGAAGAGGGGGCACTACACCGTGGTAAACATGGTCCTGTCCCAACTTTTTTGCACTGTGTTGCTGCCATCAATTGCAAAATGACCTTATTTTTTTCTTTAACCACTTGCATACAGGGCATTTTCACCAAGTTTTTCTTATTTACAAAATTTTATAAAAGAAACAAAGTAATTTTTCTCTGTCACTGATAGGCTGTATTGATGAGCACTAATATGCAGCACTAATGTGCACCGATAGGCAGCACTGATGGGCGACACTGACAGACAGCACTGGTGGGCACTGAAAGGCAGCACTGATCATCAGGACACTGATGAACAGTGCCATGATTGTCAGTGCAGATGACCCTGCTGAGAAATACCGGCATTTCCTGTTTACACTGTAATCAGCTGATCTCATGGTAAAAAAACCCTCATCAGGCTCTTTACTGTGATCAGTAATGCGCTGTGTCCAAGGGACACAGCGCACCACTGATCACTGCGCTCACATGACGTCCTCCCAGAACGAGAGTGCTCCCACCCCTCCATTTCACAACACAGCCGGCAGAAAGCAGTTAAATGGTTCATTTTCTCAGGTTTAACATTTGATATGTTTTCTATTGTGAATAAAATAGGAGATCTGCAAATCACTGCATTCTGTTTTATGTAGGATTTTACACAGTGTCCCAACTTTTTTTGGAATTAGTGTTATATTACAAACAAATGTGAGCAAAGATTTAGGAACCACAAAAAAAGTTTATTGAGCATATAAACACTTACAAAAAATCCAGTAAAATGCACACAAATAAAAAAAAAAAAAAAAAAGCACAGACCACAACTAAACAAAATTCGAAGTGATCTTGTTCACATTTCAAACTTTGTGAATTCTCCATTAACAAAAAGGAGAAAAGAAATTGTCAAACACAAGACTTGTACTGAATGTAAAAGCAAGATGATAACGAAGACATACATTCAAGTAACTAGAATTGTATTTAGTGAGAGGTTTGTCTAAGCTTTAGCAACAGTGACTATTTAAATCTGATTGAAAAAAGTATGTGAAATAAATGTAAAATGGAGTATCAAAAGGGAGTTGGTCACCAAAAAAAGAAGAGTGTTTGGACATGCAGGTGCTAATTAGACAAAATGGTGTGTTCTGCGTGGTGTGAAACAAAACCACAAAAAAAAAAAAAACGGCTTGCTGCATCTTTTAGGCAGTTTCTACCAAAAAGTACCTCCCGTACAAATGAATAGTACCAAGTACAAGGAGAATGAAATTGAACATGGAGAGCTGCAAATATATCCCTATGCTGGCCATAAACCCATCTATCCAATTGTTTGATATAAGGATTGTTCTAATGAAGAGTCACATTTTCAGAAATTCATTGAATTAAATGGGTGGTTCCATGTAACAACTGGAAAATTGAATGTTTAGTTCTGGAAGAATCATTTTTTAAATGTAAATTACTATTTTTTAATAAAATAAAAAAAGATAAATTGAAATGATCTGGGTTTGGCCAGATGAAATAAGCACCTGCAGTGTCCAGTCCCAAGATTTCCCCCTCTTTACAGCTTCCTGCGAGTGTTTGAGATTTAAGGCCCCATTCACACCAGAATGCAGTTTAGGAAACCAGCGTTCTGTGCATTTAAAATGCACCGCTGTTGCGATCTCCTTTCTTTAACATTACAGCTCATGTGAAGCTTGGGTCTTCCTGCACCAATTAGGAATGACCTCACAGAAGAGAACCGAGAAAATTGTCTGCCTTCAGTATAGAAGCCAGAGGAAATAAATTGGGAAAATGCTGATCACAGCACCCATTTGAATTTCAGGAATTTTCTAGTGCAGGAGAGAGGATGAACTCTGGTATTGAATTGGTTTCTGTTGGTAACACCTCCACTTTCCATTCCTCTAGAGCTGCAGCATCACATACTGTATTCTATTGCTGACATGTAGCTTTGTAGTCTCAAAAAACATGCAAGGTCAATGATCCAACTAAAGTCTGTTCCAATTGTTGTATTTTGATTTATACCCCTCTTATGGAGTCATTTAGCCAGAAAAGATGCAATTAAGCCGTTTAAACATCTGCAACTGAGCAAGTATGGGTATGAAAAACTGCCCAAATCATTAATGCTTTCAAACACAACGCAAAATGTAAAAGCTACAAAAGTTATTATATCCTAAGGATTGACCCTGAACCTCACTTCACATCAATGTGGGATCAAAAAAACGATCTAGCAAATAGAATTGGAGAAAAAACGGTCCTTCCTAATTATTCAAGGATTTGTTCATCAGTAGCTACTGAAGACTGGACTTTTTTACCAACAACCAGAAGTGTTATCTATCTGTATGTATATGGTTTTCTCTGGCACAGCTAAACATACCAGGCCTTATTTATAAGAGTGTATTAACAAAAGAATAGCCTTATAAAGAAAGTTACCTAGCCCAGGGTAACTACGGCTCTAAGCTCTGTTATAAATGGTTATGGAGCCAGGGTCGAGCTAGACCCTAGATCATAACTTCTCTAACTAGGTGACAAAATCCCTGGCAGATACGGGCAAATTTATGATGCGCGACATCACTTTCATTCTATGCTACGCATTTTCACTAAATGTGAGCTAGTGCTGGGGGTGAGGAAGGCTCTGCTACTCCACCTCAAGCAGCCTGGACTTTCTAGAGATGCCGGGACCGGGCTGAAGAGGTTTAAAATAAACAGGCTCGGGCCCATCATCAAGGGGTGAGTCAGAGGTCCTGTAAGGACCCTTTGGCTAGGTAAGTTTGCATTATTGACAAAAACAGTCTGGCGCCAGAAAAATTGGACATATGTTGCACTGGGAACCTTGTGAATGTCCAGCAAGAGCCAAAAAAGCAGCTGTGTGGGTGAGCACACCAGGAGGGGTGTGAATGCAAGTAAAAACATTCAGGGGCAACCATAATTGGAAGCACTGATGGGACAGTCTTGAAAGGACAAAACAATCAAAAAGCTCAATGAGATAAAATCATGTGCCGAGGTAAAAATTACATATACTGCGACTGCAAAGCGTGCTCCTCACTGTAACAGTACCTTGAGCAACAGTCTGTGGTGGACTGGCTTGGTGAAGCAATGCTGCAATGGCAAAACCTTCATGTATTCCTGGATGTCACTAGGAAGAGGAAAGCCAACGTGTGCAGAGCCAGATGGACCATATGAGGCCTCGATCGAATCCCCAATGATATGTGGCAGGATGGTGGAACAGCCATGGAACAAGGAAGGGACCGAGAGGCCGTCGGAAAACAACCACTGACCGGAGCTGGTGGAAGGAAACACACGAGCGTGACGTCGTACGATCGGGGAACACAAGTCCAAAACGAGGCATGATGCACAAAAGGTTAGCGAGCAAGCCGGGGAGAATGGAGAGACATGTATCGGCCATGGCCCTTCTTCAGGTCGACAGAGGACCTAAAGAAGGACCATGCCCTATACGTGTTGTCAAAACAAATGCTATCCTCTCTCTCTCCATTCTCCTCAGCTTGCTCTCCACCCTTTGTGCTTCAAGCCTTGTTTTGGACTTGTGTTCCCCGATCGTAAGACGTCACGCTCGGGTGTTTCCATTCACCAGCTCCAGCCGATAGTTGTTCCGGCGGCCTCTCGGTCCCTTCCTTATCCGTGGCTGTTCCACCATCCTGCCACATATCATTGGGGATTCGATCGAGGCCTCATATTGTCCATCTGGCTCTGCACATGGTGTCTTCCCTCCTCCTAGTGACATCCAGGAATACATGAAGGTTTTGCCATCACAGCATTGGTTCACCAAGCCAGTCCACCACCAACTGTTGCTCAAGGTACTGTCACAGTGAGGACCATGCTTTGCAGTCGCTCCATCTATGCAAGGAGATTTTTAGATAACTGTTCAAGTATATGTCATTATTAGATCGGCACAAAATTTTATCTCATTGAGCTTTTTGATCGTTTGTCCTTTTAAGACTGTCCGAATCAGCGCTTCCAATTGTGAAAGTTTGTATTATTAAATAAACCTTTTCAAAGGGTGGAAATGTCCATTTAAATAAGAACTGTTGGTGTCGCCTGCTTTCAGATACCAAGTAACATAGTAAGATTATTGGCAAAATTTCTGACATTTTTAGAGAAAATTCCAGTTGAAACAGGTTTGATGCTATAGGGTTAGCACCTTAACACTTGAATTACGATTTGATTGGCTACCAGGAACCATGAAAATAAATTGAAAAACTAGTCACACATTAGTTTACAGAAATGTTTTAAATGTCATGGAACTACAGCAAAATGTGTGATGTGTAGAGTCAAAGTGATATAACGGCTGGAAGAAAACCAGTTGAAAGGCTGCGTCAAATTCACCTGAAATTGGTGCTGACGTTTTGGATGGGCATTTGTGGGATGTCTGTCTGCATATCACTTGGAGACTCTAATGGTGGGATTTCCCTGCATTATAGGCCATTCCTAATAAAAGTGTCACTCTCCTGCAACTGAACTGAATAGTTTATTCTACTTTATAAAAAATCCATCAGCTAAGCAGGTTATCAATTGGCTTTATGACTTGAGGCATCTGAGCAAAAGTGAGAATTACAGTGCAGATATGTCACCATTGGCTCCATGAGATAACAGAAGACAACATGCGATTGAGTCGGCAATGAGGTAAAGTTGACTTATGTGTGGATAGATTTGAATTTAGGCCTGATTTAGAGAAATACTGCCTACCTCTAATATTGCTATATTTGTTTCTTTTTGTGCATAGATTAAAGAACTGCCTTTTGTAAACATGAGTTTGGAATGAGGTGCATAATAATCAGATCAATTCAAATCTTAAACCCATTCATGTATTGCAAAGTTTTCCTCAAGGGTCTTACACCTACTGCACATTCAAAATACAGCATGTATGCAAAGTTCCCTCATTTACTTAATTTGTCGTATGGTCAGGCATATTTGAACTTCGTGAGGCAGCTACTAAAAAATGGCCATGTACAGAAAACAATGGCAACTAGATTCAGCTTTCATAGTCTGGGCACTACGATTTGTTATAGGATTACTATTGCATGCCATCTCTTTTTTTGCTACTTTAAACACAGTAACTGATAGCAGGAAATCTTTGTACCACATATGGAGGATAACCATCTTAAAACACGGGTTCCAAATGTATTATGGGGCAATACATGATGCAGGTTAAAAAAAACTAAATCAACCTTGCCAACTGTCCTCTTCTCCTCGTCATTTCTAATGTTCATTAACTTCATGGCCAGTGGAGTGCTTTAAAAGTATATGCATTCAAATTATATAATAAATGTGATGGGATTATTTTGCTTTCTTGTAACAGAAAATACAGATCCAAACTTTAATTTGGCTGAAAGACATTTTAAATGGCTAGTCAACCCAAAACTGGCAATTGAATTATTGGTAGCAGCCTAAAAATACCATCACCTGCAAGTTTCCAGTATCTCTCAGTGACCCCTGTGGTGAGATGGTTACACCTACATTGGAAATACAAGAAATCTGCATTATACAGAATTAAAGCGACTTCAAGGTGGGCAGGAGGTCACTGGGACCTGTGCTGGAGAGCTCATAGTTCTACAGCTCTCAAGAGTTACAAGAAGCCAGCAGATGCCTCACTAAGATCTGAAGTGCAACTTGTGAGAGGACAGACAAGCTTGTATAAAGTATACAAGAAGATTGTGAGTGATAGGGCATCCTATTCCAATTTACAGGTTTAGAGCCATGTACATATCTATCCCCAGCCTACCCCCCATTCTACAACTCCTGACAATTCACCTGAAATCTGATGCAAAACTCAGCATGCTCTTATGGGTTTCATTTTATCATACGGATGCACTTTGGATGTGGGCCCTGTGATGTGATATGAATATGGGGATGGTAATTTAAAGAAAACATTAAAGGCTATTGCTAGCAGATACATCTATCCCAATTGCATAATGAGTTAACTATACAGAACAGGGTGTGTTTTATATGGTCTGTCTAATTTAAGTAATGAAGGCTAAGTTCGTACAGCACATTCAGGGGCCAGTCAGTCTTATCTAGGCCCCAGTATCTGCTTTATGCAGGCAAAGAACAAGTGTGAACTAGCTGCAGAAAAAAAATTAGATATCAGAGCGATATTTAGAAAACCCTTTCATATCTGAGCTTGCCCAGTGTCTTGTGTACCAAGGACGGACTATGCATCTATGGATCTATTCTGCTCCATTTTGCATCAATGTAATGTAAAGCAAGCTTTACAGTGCCTCTTCCAGAGAAAGCATAGTAAAACAAGGAACTTTCCTGTGCCACAGTACACAATGCACTAGGAAAAATGTATTTTACATGTCTAAATTTGACACATTCTCTTTTCATAAATGAACTATTTAGGCTAAAATGCTGTGTCGCCATTACTCAGAGATATACACATTTAGCATTACACTAATAGTGCTCTTATCATAGTACAACACACTATGTCTAGTGATCATCACTATCAGCTAGTAAGTCCTACTAGCTGAAATGAAAGACATGGAAGTAAGGTCACAAAGATGGTACTACAAGACATGGCAGGAAGTCATGGATATATAAATGTAACTCCTAAGCTGGAATGTCTTTCTATTGACGGCTATAAAATAAAGGTCCAACCATCTGCTTAATGTGCTGAGAACTTAAAGCACAAGTGGCCTTGTATAACAAGCTGTTAATAAGCTTCCACAAACATACACTGGGACGCTTCAACACTTGCAAAACGGAAGTCACGTGATCTGTTTCGTATTAGCTGCTCTACGGAGGAAAACACTGACCTGGAAAATACCTTTCCTCTGATAAAAAAAAAAAACTTGTCATTCAGACAAGAATTTTTACATAAAGTATAACTAAAGGCAAAACGTTTATTTTTATTTTAGTTTTGGATAGAGTGGAGATGGATTAGCACACCTATTTGGTTTTAATTTTTGTCTGTGTCCCGTTACAGAGATCACCCTCTATTTGTCCTGTGCCATTATCACTGAAAGTAAAAGAAAATCCCAAATTTGTGTTGTCCACAGATAAGTAATAGAGGGGACACCTTCAAATGAGGACACTAGTTCTGGGCACTGTGTGTGGGGGACTGTGTGTTGGGGGGTGGGGGGTATCTCTTAATTTGCAGGTAAATGTCCCTGTTGGGATTAGATGGCAAAAAAGAATGGATAGGGGTGATAACCCTCCCTTACTTTTTCCAAAATGTGGAAAGAAAAAGTTTGCCAATTTAAATATCCCTCAATAAAATACACAGATCTAGTGCTTAGACCAATTTATGTTGTAGGTTTACTGGTCCTTTAAGAATCTGGATTCTGCAGCTGCCATCGGTAATAGATTAAAAGACTCTTTTCTAGTTTAAGAAAGTAGGTGTAAAACTATTGCTCATACTTTATGACAATATGAAGAAACCTGTAAAGATTGGGATGTAATAAGCTACTGCCATTAAAGTCTAATGCAAGATAAAGGGCCTAGACACCAAAAACATACAACTCAATTCACCAGATAGCTCCTCACAAAACTCAAAAATCTCAAGAGTGAGAGCTCCTTGGAGATTGTGTATCTCTATCAGTAGCTCAGCTGTGATTTGCATATAGGTCTATAGGTCAGCTCTACAGCAAGCAGTGGTGTCAGCTGACCTCTGCTGGGTGTTTTGCTGGAATGTATGGAAATTCCAACACAGGCCTTGGGACACCAATGCACCAGAGGAGCTTGAGCAATTATGTTGTCCTAGATTTGGGATCTTGGAGAAGTATAAATTCAGGAATTGCAGATGACTGTACTCCATGGCTTAAATTTGTGCATTTGGTTTCAATTGCCTCACCCTAGAAGTTTGCATCTATCAGTGCTACTCTTTTTAATAGTGAGGAAATGTTGACCTGTGCAGCATTTACATTAGTAAACCAATTACACATTATCACTTTCAGAGAGAAGACAGTGAGGCTGTAGTCCAAAACAACCAATCTGATATCCCCTTCCCCAGGAAAACGGACTGGTTACCTACAGTTACTGCACCTTGACTTTTGTTAAATAATCTAATATTGTTGATGGTGAGTACATGGGAATAATCAACAGTTATTAAAGGAAGTATGGCTCTGCTCGTAGCTCATCAAATAACTGATATGTAATAAAGACGACAGATAATTTAGCAGGAAAAATTAGCCCCCTATAACGATAGTAGGAGAGGGGTTCCATGGAGGGGCATGGGGACAAAAAATTTTAAATTAGAGATCTTGCAAGCTACATGAGAAAAAAGAAACCAGCAGGTTAAATGTGTCTGAAACCGGACATTGAGGAAAACAGAACAGGAATATAAGCACTCAATGGATTTATGGCTGGAATGACAGGAATATTTCAGTACTTGCAGTGTTTTTAATGAGACAAAACACTGTGAATTTACATGTATTGCAAACATGTACTGATTTTTTTTTTTTTTTTGCCCAAACTTTTAATAAATCATACACTAAAAGGTGACTTCAGGGTTGGGTTGGCTTGTCTAGGACAGAGGTAGTCTAGCACCAAAACGTTAACTTGTGATCTTTCTACTGTGTAAAATGTAAAACAGTTTGTGAGGCTCAGGTTCTTGGTTGGTGTACGACTCTACATGGTGTACATGTTGAAACGAAATGTCACATTTAAGTTTTTCCTGTAACATAAAAAGAGAAAAAAAACGTAAAAAAGTCTAGTTCACAAAAATGTGGCTACATGGTCAAACTGACCTACAAGTCTCTGCTGCGTAAATAAGACTAGAGCTATGTGGACATTACAAGTGATGGTTCAAGCAAAGGGCCCACATCCTAAGAGGAATGTTGATTGCAGTCATGCTGAATGATATTTCACAGTGTTTTCTGATGCCCATTGGTGGATGAGGAATCACTGGGCTCATTAGACAGCTGAAGTTTATTCAAACCTGGAAATACAGTACATGCAAATTAACAAGGACAATGTTTATTGGTGGGTGGGTTATCGATTTAAACAGAATACGAAAAAAAAACAACATCATTGCCTTTGAACACTTATCCCTATTTGTTAGATACCAACTACTTTTAGATCATGTAGCACAAAAACATACCTAATTGTATCAAAGAATAATCTTCATATAACCAAAGATTACACTGCTAATAAACAAATCAGAGAAAACCACAATTCAATTTTAAAGTACAATTTCTGCTTAACAGCAGGCACATTATTACAAAAAACAAAACTCTTCTGTACCACTATATGATTTAGCTTCACTTTGTTACTGGGACCTGATCTTCCTGGCCCAGGCAACTGCCATTCCAATAAAACTAAGGCCACTTCAGTTGGAGGTGGGCTAACAGTGGTATAACTTAACCATAAAGTTACGCCAAAACAAGATTTGTGTGCTCACTGTAAAATCCTGCACTTGGATTACCTTGAGCAGAGTCAGTTATTTGGGATATTCTGCCACCTAAGGGAGGATTTGGACACTGGCAAAAAAAACTGTAAACAAAGAGGGGTGGTACATGTGTCCCTCAATGAACTGCAAGAAAATGTTTTTATAGTGAGTAGAAAAATGCAACTTTCACTCTTTTCTTTTTTTTTTTGAGGGACATAGGGGGCCTGAACATCCACCTAGTAGAAGTTAGAGATCTTGTAAACATGTAGCAGCCTTGCAAATCTGGGAAACAGTTGCCTGATGCTGAGAAGACCAAAAAGCACTCACAAGTTTCAAAAGGAATCTGGAGAAGCCAGGAACTGCTACCTGGAACCTGGGGAATTATAACAGCAAACATTCACCTACTTAAAAATAAGGGGTCATATCTATTTGGTGAGTGCAGTTCTGGAGGTGAGCATGAGTGAAGTCACCATTACTCTGCATAGATAGAGCACGTTCTCATTGCACTTTCAACTTAAAAAGGTTGTAAACTTCGAAAAAAAACAAAACACTGCAAGACAAAGGCATAATGAGACAGTATGCATCGCATACTAGCTCATTATGAAATACTTACCTCAGAACTATTGCCCTGAATCGGCATCGGCACTCCGAGTACATGGCCGACATCTTCCACCGGAGTTGCTTCTGGGTTCGCAGCTCCGGCGCTGTGATTGGCCAGAGCCACGTCACTCCCGCGCGGTCACAGTACGAGTCCTGAAGAAACGGCACCAGCGAGCCTTTTTTTCAGTACGCAAGTTTATGAGAGATTCACGGTACCTACAGGTAAGCCTTGTTAAAGTGTTACTAAACCCACAACAGTAAAATCAGTCTGTATGTGCAGAATAGCATGCTTGGTATACTCACTGTGGAACTTAAAGTGTAAGTTCACCTTTACAGAAAAATCCTCAACCCCCCAGTCCCGCTGACCTGCAGCGCAGCAATTTCCTCTTCTGAGCCCTGCTATAGTCGCCTCACCGGTCCGGGGCTTAGAAATCCCCTCTGCATTCACGTGTCTTCTTCCCCGCTGAAAGGACCGGCTACGCTGGTTCGGATGCTGTTCATGCTGCCCATGTAAAGGTGCCGACCAATTAGAATGCCCCTAAACATCCCTCCTGATGGGATACATTTAGGACATTAAGCTGTGGGGATTTCCAAGCCCCGGAGCAGTGAGGCGGCTATAGCAGGGCTCATAACGGGTGATCGCCGTGCTGCAAGTCAGCGGGACTGGCTCGGTTGAGGAGGTTGTCCTGTGTAAGTTCACCTTACAGATTTTGAACTTACCCTTTAAAGAGGAACTGCAGTCTGCTCACATAATTTGTAATAAAGACATCTTTGCCATTCTGAAGCTTCCCTTTAACCACGTTATTATTATTATTTTATATATATATACTGTGATTCTGTACTTGCCAAATATGCTGCAGAAACCTCCCTCCACAGAGGAGGGGGGGGGGGGGGGTTATACCAGGTTGGTCACTTTTTTTTTTCCCAGTGTACAATCATTGTGTAGTCAGCAAGCTTAGGAACAGTTAGTTCACAATGGAGTTCAGGTCCACTTTTAAGGTGATGTTTTAAAGTGTGACAAATACATTTTTGGTGTAAAAATCAACATGTTACCAATTAACCCCCTGAACGTTCCTATATAGCTATTATGTCTAACAGTGTATTAAAGAAAAAGAAAAATACTTGCTGCATTTAAACTTTAGTTATACATAGTTAAATAAGAAAATGAGCCAAATGTCTAAATACACAGCAAACATACATGTTTACACCTCTCCATACAAATAAATTGTTCATTTTATTCAGCCACTCGTGATCTAGGCAACCTTACCAGAAAGAGCAGCCAGGGTTGCGACGCCATTATTAAGGGCTCATTCACACTACTTGTGGTGACCTGTATTTTTCTGCATTGTTTGCCATGTACCCCGTTCACACCGCAATACTGCTGTGATGTGCAGTGTTGGAAAAATGCAGCATGTCTGCAATTTTCTATATCTACAGTTTTTCACACTGCATTGGATGGCATCATATGTCACTACACAGGAGCACAATGCACCATCCTGCTTTGCTGTGCTGTGACATGAATGAAGTGACACCAAATAGAAATCTAAAAAAAAAAATCAAGCTGCTGGAGCCATCGCTACTTTGGCCTGCATAGTAAAATGCAGCATTTTACCGTACAGGCTAGTGTAAATGTAGCCTAATGCTGGACTAACACCTGTAGAAGTTTGATGATCTTAGCCCCCATACACACGGTTGGACATTCCGATCACCAAACCCGTTGGATAATTTGCGACGGATTTTATCCGAAACTGGTGTTGCACACACACACGGTCGGACAAAGTTGTCGGAAAATCCGATCATTCAGAACGAGGTGACGTACAAAACGTACGATGGGACTACGTACAGGGCAGTAGCCAATAGCTTTCGTCTCCAAATTTCTTCTGAGCATGTGTTGCACTTTGTGCGTCGGAATTCTCTACACACGATCGAAAAAGTCCGATCGGATTTTGTTGTCGGAAAATTTTAGCTGCTGCTCTCAAATTTTTTCCTGCGGAAAAAGTCCGCTAGAGCCCACACATGATCGGATTTTCCGACAACATAATCCGATCAGACTTTTTCCATCGGAATATCCGACCGTGTGTACGGGGCATAAGAGTTAAAAGGGCCTACAATCACTTTGAGCAGAGTGAGTAGACACATCGAAAGACAAGGTTGGAAATTCTTCATCAAATTTATTGGTAACAAGTTTCTATTTGTTAAATTGCCTCCCAGATAAGAAAAACTAACTTGTGTTATGCACTTGTTAGGGCGCTTTCACACTGCCCCCCAGTGCACTTTTGACGCAGCGCAGCGTACCTGTGGTTTTCATGTGGGTTAGCTGCACTTTCTCATAGAATTCTATTATGTCCCACGGTTTTGGTAAACTTTCTGAAACCACAGGACATAATAGAAGTCTATGGAAAAGTGCAGCTAACCCACATGAAAACCAGAGGTGCACCTGCTGTGGCCATAGCAGAGCGGACCAGTATGAAGCTGCCCTTAAAGTTAGTTACTCTGGAAGTAGAACAGTCTTTACCATGAAAGCTTTTTCAATCCTGTAAATCTCTAAAGCATCGTTGTGGCAATCAACAGTTTTTTATCCACACAATCCATAATGGTCTCAAATGCAGTGGCTGCCACACAAACAAAACTTTTATTTGAACAAATGTTTCTATTGGTTGTCAAGCAACATTATTACTGCAATGCATGAAATTGTCAATTGAAAATCAAGACATTGACCCAGTTCTTTAACATACTCAAAAGGTTGTTCCACATTAGTCCATGAAAGCACCATTGAATGCTTGGATAAACAATTTTGATCCTTTCTCGCTAGAACAAAATTCTACAGATGTAAGGCCACCTTAACCACTTCAGCCCCGGACCAATTGTCAGCTTAAGGACCAGAGGTCTTTTTTCAATTTCGCACTGCACTACTTTAACTGGTAATTGTGCGGTCATGCAATTTTGTAACGAAACGAAATTTGCGTCCTTTTCTTCCCACAAATAGAGCTTTCTTTTGATGGTATTTGATTGCCTCTGTGATTTTTATTTTTTGCGATATAAACGGAAAAAGAGCGAAAATTTTGAAAAAAAAAGAGATTTTCTACTTTTTGTTATAAGAAAAATCTAATAAACTCAATTTTAGTCAAACATTTGGGCCAAAATGTATTCAGCCACATGTCTTTAGTAAAAAAAAAATGCCAATAAGCGTATATTGATTGGTTTGCGCAAAAGTTATAGCGTCTACAAACTAGAGTACATTTTCTGGAATTTACACCGCTTTTAATTTATGACTGCCTATTTCATTTCTTGAGGTGCTAAAATGGCAGAGAAGTACAAAACCCCCCCAAATGACCCCATTTTGGAAAGTAGACACCCCAAGCTATTTGCTGAGAGGCATGTTGAGCCCATTGAATATTTTTTTTTTTTAGTCCCAAGTGATTGAATAAAGACAAAAATAAAAAATAATTTTTTTTTTTCTTCAAAAAGTTGTCACTAAATGATATATTGCTCACACATGCCATAGTTATATGTGGAATTGCACCCCAAAATACATTTTGCTGCTTCTCCTGAGTATGGGGATACCACATGTGTGGGACTTTTTGGGAGCCTAGCCGCGTACGGGGCCCCGAAACCCAAGCACCGCCTTCAGGATTTCTAAGGGTGCAAATTTTTGATTTCACTCCTCACTACCTATCACAGTTTCGAAGGCCATAAAATGCCAAAATAGCACAAAACCCCCCCAAATGACCCCATTTTGGAAAGTAGACACCCCAAGCTATTTGTTGAGAGGCATGGTGAGTATTTTACAGCTCTCATTTGTTTTTGAAAATGAAGAAAGTAAAGAAAAAAATTTTTTTTTTTCTTTTTTTTTCAATTTTCAAAACTTTGTGACAAAAAGCGACATCTGCAAAATACTCACAATACCTCTCAGCAAATAGCTTGGGGTGTCTACTTTCCAAAATGGGGTCATTTTGGGGGGTTTTATGCCATCTGGGCATTCCATGGCCTCCGAAACTGTGATTGGCAGTGAGAAGTGAAATAAAAAAATTACTCCCTTAGAAAGCCTGAAGGCGGTGCTTGGTTTTTGGGGTTCCGTACGCAGCTAGGCTCCCAAAAAGTCCCACACATGTGGTATCCCCGTACTCAGGAGAAGCAACAGAATGTATTTTGGGGTGTATTTCCACATATGCCCATGACATGTTTGAGCAATATATCATTTAGTGACAACTTTTTGTAAAAAAAATATATATATTTTTTTTTTTTTTCATTATTCAATCTCTTGGGACAAAAAAAAAAAATATTTAATGGGCTCAACATTGCTCTCAGCAAATAGCTTGGGGTGTCTACTTTCCAAAATGGGGTCATTTGGGGGGGGTTTGAACTGTCCTGGCATTTTATGCACAACATTTAGAAGCCTATGTCACACGTCACCCACTCTTCTAACCACTTGTAGACAAAGCCCTTTCTGACACTTTTTGTTTACATGAAAACATATTTTTTTTTTGCAAGAAAATTACGTTGAACCCCCAAACACTATATATATTGTTAAAGCAAAGGCCCTACAGATTAAAATGGTGGGTGTTGCATTTTTTTTTTTCCACACAGTATTTGCGCAGCGATTTTTCAAACGCATTTTTTGTGGAAAAAATACACTTTTTTTTATTTTAATGCACTAAAACACACTATATTGCTCAAATTTTTGATGAAATAAAAAATATGATCTTAGGCCGAGTACATGGATACCAAACACGACATGCTTTAAAATTGCGCACAAACACGCAGTGGCGACAAACTACATACATTTTTAAAAGCCTTTAAAAGCCTTTACATGATACCACATTAGATTCACGGAGGAGGTCTACTGCTAAAATTACTGCCCTCGATCTGACCTTCGCGGTGATACCTCACATGCATGCTGCAATTGCTGTTTACATATGACGCCAGACCAACGCTTGTGTACGCCTTTGCGCAAGAGAAGGGGGGGCAGGGGTGCTTTTTTTTTTTTTTTTTTTTAGTTTTTTTTTTATTTATTTAGCTTTTTTATTCTATTTTTAAACTGTTCCTTCCATTTTTTTTCTTTGTTATGATTTTTATTGTTATCTCAGGGAATGTAAATATCCCCTATGATAGCAATAGGCAGTGACAGGTACTCTTTTTTTGAAAAAATTGGGGTCTATTAGACCCTAGATCTTTCCTCTGCCCTCAAAGCATCTGACCACACCAAGATTGGTGTGATAAAATGCTTTCCCAATTTCCCAATGGCGCGGTTTATATCCGGGAGGGGGGACATTCCCTCCCACTGCTTGTAAAAGCAGTCTAGAGGCTAATTACCCGCTAGAATTGCTTTTACATGAAAGCCGATCACTGGCTGAAAAGAATGATACCAAGATGATACCTAAACCTGCAGGCATCATTCTGGTATAACCATTCAAAGTCCAGCAACATACTGGACATATATTGTAATCTTTTTTTTTTTCATGCAGCCTCTTGGCTGAACGAAAAAAAGAGATTGATTGGTGGGTATGCCCACCATTAGAATACCTCCCTTCATCCACCCACTTCTAATGATGGGCATACATGCACCATTTATATATGCCGATGCATGGGGGCATCCTCCCGCAAAAGTTATGCCGTGTACACACGGTCGGAATTTCGACCGTATGTACGTGGCATTAGGAGCCAATCGCTCCTCCGCCCCCCCTGCTGCCCCCATGCTTCGGCACATATGCTCTTTTTTTTAACTGTGGTGGTGAAATCACCTCCTACAGCGTTGGAGTCGCGGCTTTATGTATCGTGGGAGCAAACGCTGTTGCTGTCAAGATAAATAAATCCGCGCTGCAACTGAATGGCGCACCTGAAAACAAAAAAATGCTTAACACTAAAACACAGTAAACAAAATTACATACCTGAAAAGCAAGCATGATAAAACATGATAAAACATAATAAAACATTGCAGAATAGAATGGAGTAAAAAAAGAGCAACAATAGAGAGAGAGAGAGAACAATAAAACGACAACTATTTTTGTTTTTTTTATTTTTTTGAGATTCACAGGTAAAAAAGCTCCTGACTGTTAGCGACTGAATCAAAACGCTACCACAAAAAAAAATGTTAGCGATCGCAGGGATCAGGCCTGACTCTGCGAACGCTGCAGTTATGTGTGCTTAGTGTTTTGTAAGTGACAGTGATCGATCGATACTGCACTTGGGTGGGCTGGGCTGGGCTGGGCGGAGGGGGAAAACGCAGGTGCTAGCAGGTATCTGGGCTGATCCCGCTAACAATGCGTTTTTTTGGAACCCTAAACTGCTGGGACGCTAGTATAGATCTGATCAGATCAGATATTGATCTGTTCAGATACTATACCACTAAGGGAGGTGTATGCTTTGCGCGTGGGTGTTTGCGGTACTGGCACTAACCTGGGGCGACGCAGACCTTATTTGACCCTAAAACCTAATTGATATCACCCGCCGGGCGATCAGGGGGTTAAACCGTTATTGGGTAATAAATGGCGGGTGCCCTGACAGTATAAAAAACAAGCTAACTAACCAGCGTCACCCGTAACAGTAATACAAAAAAAAACTGGTTACCTAGCGACACTAATGCAGCGATCAGAAAAACGATCGCTTAGTGACACTGGCAAAAGGGGGTGAAAGGGTTAACTAGGGGCAATCAGGGGGTTAAACCTTTATTAGGTAATATATGGGGGTACCTGACGCTATATAAAAACCTGACGGGGAACCTAAATAACGAAATAACTAACTGGCTAACCAGCGTCACCAGTGACAGTTATACGGTGATTACTGGTGAAAGGGTTAACTCTAGGGGCAATCAGGGGGTTAAAACCTTTATTTAGGTTGTAATATGGGGGTACCTGACCTATAAAACTATTTATGAACCTATATAAAACATGGCGGTTAAAATAAAAAAAAAAATGGTTACCTAGCGACACAATGCAGCGATCAGAAAAACGATCGCTTAGTGACACTGGCAAAAGGGGGTGAAGGGGTTAACTAGGGGCAATCAGGGGGTTAAACCTTTATTAGGGGGGGGTAGGGGGCTACCTAGGACCTAAAACTAACTGCCCTGACAGTTATTACAGTCACACTGACACTAAATGCAGTGATCAGTAAATAAATGATCACTGCAATTAGTGACACTGTGACTGGGGGGGGGAGGGGGTGATCTGGGGGGTGATCTGGGGGTGACAGGGGGGTGGATTGTGTGCCTATGTGTACTGGTGTCAGTGTACTGTTTGTGCACTAACCTTTACATCTTCTCTGCTCGGCGTTCCGGTCACATAGACCGGCGCACCGAGCGTGACATCACTTCCGCCTTCCTGTCTATACAATAGACAGGAAGGGGAAGGTTTTCATTCGCCAGGAGCGATCGCGAGGGGGTGGCCAGAAACCACTGGCCGTCCCCTCGTCCCGGATCGCTCCTGAAGCGATGCCGACCGTCCCCGCCGGCGGAGGGGGGTCCGATCGGACCCCCCAACCGCCTGAAGAATGGCACGTACAGGTACGTGGTTCTGCCTGTACGTGCCATTCTGCCGACGTATATCTACATGGGGCGGTCGGCAAGTGGTTAAAGCAGTAGTAAACTCCACTTTTGTATTGTACTTTCAGGTAAGCCTATAATAAGGTTTACCTGTAGTTACAGTGAATATCTCTTAAACTTGTGGTATTTAATAATACAGCCGGTGATGTTACCGGTGCTCTGAAGGAACAGCATACATATGCTGTCCCTTCAGAGCTCTGTGCCAAATAGTTTTTTATTTTTATTTGAATGATGTTCTGCTTTAAAGTATTGTACTGTCCACATTTATATATTTAATATGAACTAGCTAGTGTATGGCTGGCCAGACTTGGGATCAATAAAAATTTGCCAGCTACAAATATAATATTGTAATATTTGGAACCAAGAATTTCGTTTTTTTTACACCACTGAATCGAATTTCAAAAATATAATCTCGGAAGGAAAAAAAATAAATAAATCAGCAAAACAAATAAATGCTTTCTATGCAGCAAATAGTCATGGTTTATATGTACCTATTGCTTTTAACAGCTCCTCCCGAACAGCTGAGGTGAACTTTCTTACTAAACACAGAGTTGTCACAACTGCGAATATCAGATTATATGTAACAACAATATAGAAGTTTCCCAGCCAGTTAAATCGTCCAAAATCACCCAAGAGATCAAATCTTGTGATTCCTGAAAGAGAGGATGAAGTACAATGCAATGTAAAATAAATCTTAAAACATAAAAACACAAAAACAGAAGAAATAATTTGAGAATTGAAACATTTAAATATACTTGAGTTGTAACTTCAAGCAATCCTTTTTTTTGTTTCCAAAGAATGGCAAAGGATAGATCCCCTGACTGGAAAGATTGGTATTTGGCTCCTGTGCTGGACACAAGGAAGTAAGGGGAAATCTACAATGGTTACAGACAACAATACAAATCTGACAGAGATTCTAAAGCTGGCCATAGACAGTTAGAATCCCAGCCTGGCTTTGTATTCTGACAGCAGGACCCGAAGCCACTGATCAGGAAAGATTTTCCAACATGTCCCTTTAACAGAAATTGATCAAATGACTGACTTCTGTTGAGGGGATAGCGACACACTGTTCGAAAGTTCAGCTGGCCTAGCCAGGAACCGGAAAATTTCCATCACTATATGGCCAAGTTTCAGCCCTCCCTTATCGGACCAGAAGATAAAATGCTATAACTTGAGCTCTACTTTAAACACAATTGCTCTGGATGAAGATTTCTTACATTTGTAAGTACTTAATGACAAGGGGGGATATGGATAATGATGTCTACATGGATTTTAAATTGACAAAGAAACCCTCTAATGGGAATTTATAGGGCATAAACTTCAAGGAAGTAGGATTGATGGTATAAAAAGTTCAAAATGTATTAGTTGGAAATATTAAAAAGTTTTGGTGCAAATTGATACATTACAGTAAATACATAATAATAGAATATATGAATAACCACAATTCTCTGTCAATGGTGCAACCAAGAGCAGAGTAAATCCCAACGTGTTTTGAGATATTGCATAACTCCTCTTCTTCAGGGGTAAGTGGTTAAAGTTACACAATAATATCATATGGATATACATTCATATCCTACATAGCCGTATCATTTAAAAACAAGGAAAATTCCAAGAGAAGTCCAAGAGAAAGGGGGAGCAGTAGGCCTCAACTCAGGCTCCCCACAGAGGGCAATGGAGCTCACCCGAAAGTGATACACCACACCGTGAGCCAGGACATGGAAATCTGGGCTTTCTAGATATGGTGGGATAGTTAGAAAAGTTCCAGAGCACCGAAATATTAGGGCAGAGTCTCTGATGTACATGTCCACCCAGTATTCAAGTGAATAAACACAGCCTTGTCTGCAATGGGGTCTGCATGCTCTGGAGGGTGGCTGTAACTCAATACAAGGACTATATATCATTTGCAGAGTAAGATCAGTGGAGTGTAGTTCCTCCAGTTGCTCCTGCTATTGGAAATTGCTGGCCAGGTCCAATAACTTCAGTTGGGTATGCTCTCACTATAAGTCAGGCTTCAGTAGTGTGTGAAGCTAGAAAGGTAGACATTTTTTACGTCTATGCACCTGTTAATAATGTACATAAAGTCTAGCATGATCATTTATGTCAGTGTTTATGCTTGGCACCACTGCACTAACCAAGATCCATTAATAAAGCTAGTTCTATCAAAACATGAAATGCTGAGTAACACTGCATACACTTTCCACTTTCAGACAAGTCCTCCTCCCCCTATAGATGACAACAGTAATAACCTCCTCCTCAGTGTTCGCCAGTATGAAACTGTAGAGGGTGACACCAGTGCAGTCAATTCACTTGAGATTAAATAATATAATCTGGCATGTTCACCGGGTATTTTTTTTTAAAAAGCGTATTTAAACCCATAAGCAAAAAGTAAGTATATTGCAACTTACTGGTCCTGAGACATGGCGGCTGTATTAGTCTTCTTTTTTAGGCTTTTGTATTTATTTTTACCTGGCAATCCTGCCAGCAAGTCTCCTCTTTCAATTCCCTTTAAGAGACCACGCTGTCCAGTAAAGTGTCAGTTAGGAGGGTTGATATAAAACATTTAACACTGACAGGCGCACTTACAATAGTCAGATTTGATTAAAGTATACAACACCTGTATCCCAAAAGGAAAACAAATGTTGCTGTAACTGCTTAAAAATGTTAGCCGGAGTTTGGCTTTGTTAAGTCCATCTAAATCTGCTAGTACATCTAATGCCGCGTACACACGAAGGGACTATCCCGCGGGATTATCCGCTGGACCGAAGTCCAGCGGATAATCCCCTCGTGTGTGGGCGCCGGCGGACTTTTTTTGGCCAAAGTACGGCGGACTAAAGTTTCAGGTTTTGTTTTCAAATTATCCGCTGGACTTGGCAGTCCAGCGGATAATCCGGTCGTGTGTAGTATGGTCCGGCGTACCAAAAAGGACGCATGCTCAGTAGCAAGTATTTTTCTAGTATTTTTTCGTTTTCTAGTCCCGTCGTACGTGCTGTACGTCATCGCGTGAACCGTCTGACTTTTTGCGTGATCGTGTGTGGTCAAGTCCGTTCGCTTTTTAGTCCAGCGTACCCAGCTGGAAAGTCCAGCGGATTGTCCGCTGGACTTAGGTCCGCCGGGAAAAGTCCGTACGTGTGTACGCGGCATAACACTACTCTCTCCCCAGAAAATGACAATACTGCTGTCCAAAGGCGTCTCTGTTTCGCCTTCATAGAGTGCCGTAACCCTAAGACAGGAAGGGGTTGATTTACTAAAACTGGAAAGTGCAAAATCGGTTGCAAATGTGTATGGTAGCCAATCAGCTTCTAACTTCAGCTTGTTCAAATAAGCTTTGACAAAACAACTGGAAGCTGATTGGTTTCTATGCAAAGCTGCACCAGATTTTGCACTCTCCAGTTTTAGGGCGGTCATACATGGAGCAAATTTTTTCCTGCAACCATGGGAAAGAATTTAGCTTGATTCTACCATCAACACAGTGTTAATGCGGAAATCCCTCCTGCTGGGCCACTGTCTTCTCCTGGTGGAGGGGGTGGACAGGTGGGGGAAGCTGTCCTGGCCAGGAGAAGACAGTGATTACCACTAGAAGCCGCTTGTGATAATCATAAGAGAATCCGGCAGGCTGGTTGTACCCAAGTTGATTGATCAACTTGGTACATTCAGCCTGCCCGCTCATGTTTCGAATCTCGAACCGTGTCTGGCTGGGCCTTAGTAAATCAACCCCTGTGTGTTTTACTGGTCGGATCACCAGGTGAAAATAAAGAAAAGAAAAGCCTAGAAAAGGAAACGAATGCAGTCACCACATTTAAGGACTGGCAAGCTGAATGTTATATTTTTTGTTTTTGGGTTTACATACGCCTTAATGAATAAGCTTTAGGAAAGTGAAAGGTGACCATTTACATTTTTATGTATGCAACTTTTACATATTAATTTCTACTCTTTACCTATAGTTATACTTTAAAATGCATGTAATCCTGTGTCTCATTTTGGAGTGAACCATGAAACACAGACATTCCTGCAAAAACATGGATGCGGATCATAAGAGTTTGAAGTCCTTATCTGCATGAAGTGACCAAAACATTGGAGGTAGGAGTTCATTTTGGCACCAAGGGAACTACCACATTCAGCAGAAGAGGTCAGCCTAAGGCCCCATGCACACGAGACGCAGATGCAAACTCTGCTGAACACATTTTTTAAAAAGCAGAATCCTGCCTTTAAAAACGCGCGTTTTGTCGCGTTTTCATGCCGCGTTTGCGTCTATAAGCATTTGTAAAGATAACATCATATAGACCCTGCCCAAGCTCAGAAAGCATGTATTATTAACTATTTCTGCCATTTTGATCAGAGTGAGCAGCAGCAGCAGCAGAGAGAGCAGTTGTACACTTGCATTTGCCTCTCTTTCTGTGTTTTTGTTTGGAAATGGATCCCATATTGAATATATGTCAGGAAATGCTCCTGATGTTGCTCTTGATGAGGCAGCAACGTCATCGCAAATTGCGTGAGAGGTCCAGAGTCAGAGCTCTTCGATATTGGACCCATCCTTTGATGGCAAAGCGAATGTCCGTTGGATATTTCACAAACATGGGGGGGGGGGGGGCTGACTAGACATTGGTATGCAGGTTTTTCTTTGTGAAAAAAAGACATTGCTATGCTTTGGTCAGACTAGGTGGAGTCACTGATTAGATTAGAAATTGAATGAAGGGTTGGGGCAAAGAAAGTGGAGGCATTCCTCATTGTCTAAGCCACCTAAAAAAAATAGAGTTTTTTTTATGGCATTGCATCAGTGAGTATATATGCTCTATGAACGATCTAAAGTAATTACGACATTTTAAACCATTTTTTTAGTATTTTTTTTATGGTTTACCATCATATTTCTGAGTTTTCTGGTCCAAAAAATTGGGTTCCTTTAAAAACACTTATAAACGCAAAAGCGGCCAAATGCGGGTGCCGCGTTTAGCCGCGTTTTGCGTCTGAAACGTGGAAAAACAAAGTGTCTGAACCCATTTTTTTGCTTCTGGAAAAACGAGGTTAAACGCAACTGCATAAAAATGGGAAAAAACCAGACTGTGTACATGGACACATAGGATAACATTGCATGCGTTCAGGGGCAGTTGAAAAAAGTGCCCAACTGCCCCTGAACGCGCGTTTAACAGCGTCTCGTGTGCATGGGGCCTAAAATGTCCCAGTCCTGAGCCGTTTATTTCTTCACACCACAAAACCTTATCGACAGTTTAAAGTGGGAAGGGGGTCTTTTAATAATATTGTAAACTACTGCCCAACGCTAGGAAAAGCAAAAACCACACATGGCTTTTTGAACAGCATAAACGTCAAGAAGCTGAAGTGTCATCATTACTGCTATCCTGAATAGGTAAAAAAAAAAAAAAAAAAAGGAGATGTGAATTACTAGATTGCTTGTTTTATTCTTCCAGTTTGTCTTTCCCATCATGGTCTGTCCAGTTACCCCTTTGATTTGGGGGAGGGAGAAAAGGAAAAAAAAATGTTTCTTTTTTTAATACTGTGAGAAGACCATGAATCTGTTTAACGTATTTATTCCCTTTCATCTATTGAAAAGCACTAGGCATAACATGTAATGCAATGCATGTTGATATTTTGCAAAGCACCACATGACTCACTGTACCCTAATGCAGTCTATTAATCCTGTTTGGACAGCTGTGTCTGTGCATTTGTTAGTGCTGCTCTAATTGTACCATCCTTCTTTTACCTTCTATCTTATTCTTTTATTTATCTCTATGGCAAACTATTCAGGAATGTCATTTGTAAGATTTGGGGCGGGGGAGGTGGGCTTCGCCATTAATTTGTTTTCTTTGTAACAACAATTGTACCCAGCAAGCGCCCTTCCTCTCAATAACCAGTGTACATTACTACCAACTGTTACCAACAATCTCTTATTATAGAGAACACAAAATCAGCTTTGGAAACATGGAAACGGCGAGCGGGGCTTAAGTGACACAAAAGCTATTTGTTAGTTCCCACAGTATTTTTTTAATAACTGTTTACATATACGTTTATACTTTTTTTTTTTTTCCTTGGTAGAAACAGTCGAGTTAATCCAATATGTTAAGGAGACTATAGTGAGAGAGGAAATGGAACCTGAATATACAAAAAGTAATCTTCCCCCTGTGGAACTATTCCTCCAGATGCCATAGGTCATTGGAAAATTTTAACAGAAAATTGTAGATATAAATACATGTCGAAATAAGGCCCCTTTCACACTTGTGCAACTTGTCCTGCGACTTGGGACTACAAAGTCGCATTACAATTCGTTCCCCAGGATTTCCAATGATAACCATTCATATATGTGCGACTTCAACTTCAAAGTAGTCTTTGTACTAATTTGGTCAGACTTTCATGCGAGTTGAGGTCCAAATACCTCAAGTTTCCACAGGCATTCCCTGAAATCCTGTCGAAAATTGCGTCCAAAACGTGCCAAAATCGCACAAAATGTAATCTATTGCAGCTTACCAGTCTTTAAATATAGTGGCTGGATGATTTTTTTTTCAGGCTAGGTACAAATTCTGCATGTACAGAAAAAAATAAATACATTTGACCCTGCCAGAAATCCACCATCCTTGTAACTTCCATTGCACTGAACTGAAACCTCAAACAATGTTATCAGCTTTATCTTTTGTGAGCTACATAACACCACCTCTATGCTATAGAGGGGAGCGCAGAGGGGAATAGGTCTTGTAGTCCAGATCAGCAGAGCAGCCTAGGGTGACAACACTGCTCTTCTACAAATACAGCACGGTAAGTGAGCATTATCACTCAAGACAGAAATTGTGTTCCTGGCAAGATCTCCATGGGAAAATTAAAGTGTATGTAAATCCGATACATGAAATTTGAGCTGGGCACATATATCTTCAGTGTTTTCTTATCTCTCTTCAAAGCACTAAGTCCCGTAGCCGTCTCCTGCCCCATTATCAGCCTGAGAACTTCTGACAAGTTCTCCATCACAGGAGATAAAAACAGCCTGAGTTTTGTGTTGGGGAGGATGCTATAAAATAGATTAGTATAGTTTTGAACAATTCAACTAACAGAACTAAAAGTCTCTACCTATGAGGAGAGGGGGTGTGTGCCTTTCCTCCAATCAGCTGTCTTGGCTGTATGCCCAGGCTTCACTGCAATGCTAACCAGGAAGAGAAAATCTAACAGGATCTGAACTTTCTAAAGAATATATAAAGCTGAAGACAGCAGATGTACATGTAAAACTTATGTAGGGAGATTTGTTTCATCTCTGTGTATCATCTGAGGCTGTTCACTGTTCACAGGGTATATGGAGGGTTCACATCCACTTTAAGGAAGAAAAGCCTAAATAAAGAAAACGTTTGCAACTACCACATCTGAGGATTGGAAGGCTGTAAAATATAAAATTTTTGTTCTCGGTTTTAGATATACTTTAAACTCTGCTAAGACCCAATTGAATATTAGTTAGGTCTCGTACATACGGGTAATTACTTGCATGCAGGGCTGGGATGGAAAGGTGTTGCGTGCATCACTGTGCCGGCAGTACCACAGACGTCTATTAGGACATGCGGCTACACAGACACAGCCTAATGTGACATCCGTGCAGGTACACAGCCTCGAATGCACCCAGGGTAAGTTTGGGGACACGCACCCATACTCATGTCATATTGGAACACAGCAGCTGTGCCTGTGCAGCCATGTGTCCCAACAGACATCTATGGGACTGCTGGCGTGACACCTGTGCATCTCCATGCCTGCAAACTCAGCCCTGCACAGGGCAGGCAGGTAATCGCCTGTATGAACAAGTCCTTAGACACATATTAGAAACACTACATTCCATTTTTATGGTGTCTTCATGTACATATCAAGAAACCTGGTGAAATATAAATTTTTATAGTTGGATGGCTCTAAACCAGGGAAAATAAGGCTCAGTTACCTTGACACAACTTATGATTTACGTGCTTTTCTCTGTTTAATCCATCCTAGACAGGGCTCCACAAGCACCAGTTTGCTATGGCGACCAGTAACTGCACCCTGGCGCCTGGGCTGCCGCTAGCCCACTCACCGCAACTCCCAACGCCCCAGACATGCAGTGCCGAGCAGCCGATCCTTCTCTCCCCCCCTGGCCCTCCCCCCCCTGGCTAGTCTCCATGGTTTCCCGGGAGGCAGGCAGTAGTCTGATGTCCGGCTGTGAGTGACATGGGAGGAGAGGGGGACAGCCTCCTCTCTTCACATGGCCGCTGTCCCCTCCTCTTTCCCAATGCCCGAGCAGGGTCCGAGCAGGAACGGCTTCTCTCCGTGAGAGCTGTATTCGCTCTCTTCTGCTGCCCACGCCACACCGCCATCAAGCTGGCCTCCCCCCCCCAGAGCCCACCTACACAGTGCGGGAGGAGTCAGCGGGTGGGGGTCAGGCCTCAGCAGAGGGTGACCCGGAAGCCTGTGTAGCCTCCATCTGACAGAGTAAGCAGACTGTCAGTACTCGGAGCGGGAGGTTTTCTGGTGGAGATGGTGCAGGGCTGCCATCGGGGGGGACAGCCGATACAAATGTAAAAGGCCCCGGCCGGGCTAGGAGAAGGCAGGAGTGGGTGAAGGGGAGGTGTGTTGTGCAATACAGAAACAAACTTGGCAGCTTCTGTTGCTCTGTGTCATTGAGCATATACAGGTGTATACTGACATATACATACATACTATATATATATATATATATATATATATATATATATATATATATATATATATATATATATATATATATATATATATATATATATATATATATATATATATACACACACACACACACACACACACAAACATATTGCATATCAGGCTGGGTTCACACTATTGCAAATTGGATGTGGGTTTTCCCCGCATCCAATTCGCATGTCAGGAGATTGTGACCGGCTCTCTATGGAGCCGATTCACAGGGCTCCGGGGCGGCTTTGGAGCAAATTGCAGAAGGGTTCTGTGCGTCTTCTGGTCCGTTCCAGGTCCGAATTCAGCCAAAAATTTGAACTGAAATCGGACCTGAAACGGTAAATGGGGACACACCGGACCCCTGCTGTGAGCCGTTCCGTCCTGCAGTGTAAACCCAGCCTTATTCTTTCTGGCCGGCCCATAACCCTGATGTAACAGTGATACATTGGAGTTATTGACTGGGTGCTCTGTTGTGAGTTAGGGTTAGGGGGGCACAAATTACTGGCCTTACCCCTAAAATTTGTCAAGCCCTGGTCCTAGCTACCAAAATGCGATAGCAGAGAGGGTTGGGACAGGCTCAATTTTCCTGGGATCAGTTACAGGCCTGCAATATAGCTACACTGTCATTGCAAGGAAAAGGAGATAAACGTTTACTTGGTTGTAATGTGTGATTACCACACTTCCTGAACAATATGTTTTATAATTAGACCCACAGTCTTGCTAAACCCTTTGCCCAGGAACTATTTTAAAATTGTGTTTGTTCACAGGGAGCAATAAAAAAAAAACGTAAAAGCCATACCTAATGTTCTGGACATAACTGGTAAGGCCGAGCTGAGCACCAGAATAGAGACACAGTTCCCAATGATCTGTGAAAAGAAGCAGATGAATTTTAAATATTGTCATAAAAGTATTGCAATTGCTTTGTTGGTTAGCACAAACATATTTATAGACTCAAAGTAACACGTATACTTGCCTAAGGAGGAAAGATAAGGCACCACATCCCGTGATAGATAAATAGAAATTTGAGGATTTTTAAGGTGCAGAATTATAACAAAATCATTTATAAAATGTAGAAATTTATTGTAACATTAAAAACAAACATCCAAAAGGTAAGCATTGATATTACAGTACTAATACAAGTGCAAACTGATTTCATCTCTACATGTTTCGCCTTGGTAATTGGCTTCTTCAGGAAAATGTATTGATATCAGGCACAGTGAGCACTAGAAGTAGAAAAAATTTTTGGAAAATAGAACAAACAGTCACAAAACATCAAAGATATATAACACGGGTTTACAAATTAAAAACATTCATGAATTGGCAAAATGCATATAATTGGTCATATTGATTACCTGTATATTCAGCTCAGGCACACTCTGCCTTCTAGTTTTTGGACCATTACCAGTGGCTGTACCCTAGATATATCCCCCTCTATGGCTATACCTGTTGATCCGATCTTTCATATCCCTATGACTCTGTAGCCTCAATTTATATACAAATAGTTTTTAATATACAGGTAATCAATATGAACAATTGTGGCTTCAGCGCTAAGCATTTTGCCAATTCATGAATGTTTTTAATTTGTAAACCCGTGTTATATATCTTTGATGTTTTGTGACTGTTTATTGTCCTATTTTTCAAAAAAGTGCTCACTGTGCCTGAGATCAATAAATTCTCCTGAAGAAGCCAATTACCAAGGCGAAACATGTGGATATGAAATCAGTTTGCACTTGTATTAGTACTGTAATATCAATACTTGGATGTTTGTTTTTAATGTTCTAATAAATTTCTACTTTTTATAAATTATTTTGTTATAATTCTGCACCTTAAAAATCCCAAATATATCCTCACATTTCTACGTATACTTGCCTGTTAAAAGGCATGTGTACCAAACTATACCACACAAATACCTCTGTATATGGTGGCACCATACAGGAAGAACTAATTTATATCACTTTGACATAGGGGTCCTTTATGTCCCCAAACATTGGGCATTGGCTTTAATCCTGTTTTAAAGTGACACTAAACATCCTTATTCTACAAAAATAATCCATACACATCCACTACTTAAAGTGGTTGTAAACCCTTACAGACCACTTTGAACTACAGGTAAGCCTAGATTAAGGCTTACCTGTAGGTCCAAGAAATATCTCCTTAACCTACACGTTAAGGAGATATTTTACAAAAATAGGGCACCGCAGTCTGCGGCGCATGCACGCCGTAGACAACGGCGCAGGCGCACTGGGTGTGCCGCAAGCGAAGGCCAACCTGCCGTCACTTACGGCGGAGTGATGTCATCGTTGCTCCGGCCACTCACAGCGCCAGAGCAGCGATACCCGGAAGGAAGCTGGACGCTTCGTGCTACAGGGGACAGCGGTGACATCGCTGGCTCCTGTGTCAGGTGAGTGACACATAATGGGCTACAATGTGATGCATAGTAGTCCATTATGCTTTACCTTTGCAGGGAAACAAAGAGGAAGTAAACTTAGCAGGGTTTAATTCCTCTTTAATGCCCTGTGATTTATTTTTCATGCAATAATTTTTTGCTGTGTTTTTCTGCCTTCTTGTTATGTCCTCGATGTCCTCCTAAATCTCAATTTTTCCCCTCACTTCTTTTTGTGTGGAATCAGCACATTAGTTGTGGACATGCACTGCTCTATGCATACTATACCCCCCATTGTGCATGGGTCCCTAATCTATCTCAGAAGCAAGAAAGAGAGTGACTACATTCTTACATACAGTGGGGCCAAGGAGATTGAACGTAGCCTGCTAACAAGAAATTGGATGTTTGGAGGAGGCTGAGAGCAACAGAAGGTACAATTTGAAGTTAATATATTTTTGGATATATTTTTTTAAACCAGAATTTAGTGTTACTTTAATTTTGTGAAATTGTCTGTTAATGGGGACCTAGCAAAAAAAAATAAAAATAAAATATGTCCAGGGTGAACGATGGTGTGGATGGAAGTCTCTGGCAACCAAAATATCTCCTGCATTACTTCGTCCACCAGCTCTTCTGAAGTCTGAATATGTTGAGAAAGAATTCTACAAGGCAATCTGATGAATGGACCGCAGAGATATGGCAACATATTTACATTATGGATTAGTTGACTTGCTTGTTGTATGCTCCACATGTATTAAAGATGCACTTAACTTTTGTAGAAAATAAATAAATAAATAATATAGCATATACAATTGTTATCATTCCAAGTCATTTTGTAATTTTCAATCTACAGCTCTGTAATTTTCTGTAAAATGCAATACAATATGGCTACCTGGAGGTGTTCTGTACACAGCATGAACAGACAGCAGGTAATATAATTCCAGAGGACCTTACTGTTGCTTCCTGACTTGCCTCTCTCCATAGACTGTAATGTTTTCTACAGCCACACACTATTTCACTACCTATGGCAGGAATAGGTCCAGTAACTGATGGAATGCATCTATATTACTCTGTTTGCAAGCATGCTTGTCTTTCTAGTAAGAACACTGCCTAAATGCCAAGAAAAAATCCCTGTCTGCCTTCATTCTTTTCTAGCAGTGAGATGGAGGGGTGTCCTCACTGTGCAGTATATGCAATATGATCTCAGGATTAAGATATACATCACAGTTGATTTTCTGAGCTTCTAGAAAACTAGTCACAGCTGACATACAGCTCTTTATTTTGCCAAATTTTTAATACTGTTAAGCCAAGCATACATAATTCGAAATTCAGCCGGTTCAGCAGGGACGAGCCGAATTTTCGATCTATGTACAGTATGGGCAGGCTGATTGTATCAAAGTCAATCCCTCAATCAACTTGGGTACAATCAGACGGTTTGATTTTTGGCATGTAACTACTGCCAGAAGCTATAGCTGCTAGCAATAATCGTGTTCTGCCAGCCCAAAAGGCTCCCTGCACCTCCCCTACATTCCCCTGCCAGAAGAACACAATAGTGCTGCAGGAAGCATTTCTCCATCAACACTGAATGCGCTGATGGGGGAGTCAAGCAATTTTCCTACAGAAATGGAATCGTCTATGACAGCCCTCAAAAATTGCACTCGCCTGCTTGCATTTTGAGGGCTGGCGAGGACTGCTTGGAGCGGGGGGGGGGGGGGCGAGCACCGCCGGCAACCTGAGCGGAATGGGAGTCCTTCTCCCTGAGATTGTGGAGGGGAAGAGAGAACGCCGCCCGGGTGTTCACAGCGCAGAGCGGGGAATGCATCGATAACAGCTTTCATTTCACATTGCCGTGTTCCCCGGCACTCGCTGTCAGATACAGTCCCACGACTTTGATAGACAGATCACACGTCCAATCCCCGTGACGGGTGATCTGTCAATCAAAGTTTTCCGGCCAAGGGTGTATATGACACTGAGCTGCATGGTGCACGGTGGACACGGGCTGCATGGTGGACACGGGCTGCATGGTGAACACGGGCTGCATGGTGAACACGGGCTGCATGGTGAACATGGGCTGCATGGTGGATGGTGGACACAGGCTGCATGGTGGATGGTGGACACAGGCTGCATGGTGGATGGTGGACACAGGCTGCATGGTGGATGGTGGACACAGGCTGCATGGTGGGTACAGGTTGCATGGTGGGCACAGGCTGCATGGTGGGCACAGGCTGCATGGTGGGCACAGGCTGCATGGTGGATTGTGGGCACAGGCTGCATGGTGGATGGGGGGCACAGGCTGCATTGGTGGGCACACGCAGCTTGCATTGGGCACAGGCATGCTGCATTGGTGGGCACGGATAAAGTTGTTGTTGTTAATATTTAATTTATAACTTAATTCTGCATAAAACATTAAAGTGTCATTTAATGAGATCATTTATGAGGGCGTGTTTAGGGGAAGAGCATGTTTAGGGGCGGGGTTGGGTAGGGCAACTGGTGGCGAGTAATCCTTGAGGCCTGGCTAGTAGCTCAGGACTTGAAATTGTGAGCCCTGATCTATGGGACTGCCTACAGTATGGAGGTTAAATATTTTATTGTAAATAGACTTGGAGTACAGAGAATACAGGCTTGCTTTACATTGCCCAGCACATTTTTTCTCCGTGTTGAATATCTTTTGAAGTATATGTTTTTTTATGTTAAAAATGGGTTATGGATCTTGTTAAAAGAAAAAAAAAAAAAGGGTTATGGAACATCTCACCTCCCTTGGATATGACAGAATATTTTCTAGCAATGACAAATATAAAATGAAACTGCCATCAACTCACTCACAAATAGTGACATGCACCATGTATAAAGTGGTACAGTTTTCCATCACTATCCTCAAAACAAGACGATCTCAATCATTTTATGGGATGCTGCAAATTAATATTTTCTATTTCTATAAACCCCTCAGTTAAGGTTTTCAGACTAGTTTTCTTCTCATGAATTTTGCTGCCGGCCTTTCATCTGAGCCAGAAAACACTTGTTTAAGACGTTTCCAGACACAAGAGCAAAAAGCGTCATATGGGCAATTAAAAGAGACAATGCTTGCTCCTTAGTTACTGACCTCCCCAGCCTGCTTGTGGGAATATCCAACAAAAATAAATGTATACATTTGTGTCAAAGCGTTACTTAACAGTTTCATTGTTCTCAGGCTGGTGTCAGGTTGTGCTAAGTCAAATTAGCTTTAACTTGTAAGAAGCAATTGAAAAGGTCCCCCTTCAGTCTTATTTTAATTATTTAAATTTGAATAACTGTATTCCTCGAAGAAGCTGAAGTTCTTCAGATTTCAAACAAGCGGAGTGAAGTACAGTTTGCACAGAGTTACTCATTAGCAATACGGAGCTTTGGGAAGAAAGAAAACTCTCTTTCACGGTGTTTCTATGGCCGGTTAACAAGCCCAGTAATTGCAGGCCTTTTTTTTTTCCTTCTAAACAAGTGAATGGATGGTGTCCAAACTAAACACAGCTCACATCCCCTTTTCCCACTCATTTGAGGATTTAGAAAATCTTCCAGTTTGTGTTTACGCAGATTACCAACAAATAGTAATCCCTGCAAATGACCCATATGGGGTATGTACTGCCCTAGGTGACAATTAATTAATAAAGCTCAGGTTCAATTTTTATGTTATTTACTTGTAACATACTTGAAATGCATACATTTCATGATTATATTTAATTACTTGCCCTTTTATCTTCTCATACAGCTTCACTGTACTGTCTTTTAGGCTCCTCCCACTTTTTTAAATATTGCAAAATGCCATAGGCAACATGTATTTACAGGCAACCATCTATAATATCTATAGGAGTAGTTAGACAGCAGACCCAAGACACCATACAGAAATAAAAGGAATTCAAGAATAAGTTTACGTTAGTGAATATAAAGTTTTAAAATAAGATACATAAATAAAACTTAAATATAACTAAAGGCAAGACTTTTTTTTTATTGTTTTGTTTTGGGTAGTGGAGGTGGATTGGACACGTGTCAGGTTTTCATTGCGGTTTGGTCTGTGCCCCCATTAGGGAAATTCACCCTTTCTATTTGTCCTGTTTACCATCATTGAAAGTGAAAGTAAAAAAAAAAATACACATTTTGGGTTAATACCAGAACAGTAATAATCCAATGGAAATACCCCCAGTGGGACAAAGATGGCAAAAATGACAGGGGTTATATTCCTCTCTTACTCTATTCAAAATGAAAAAAGTTTTGCTTTTAGTTCTACTTTAAAGCCAATAGGGTGTCACACCTTTCTATGTCTTATAACTTACAATTGCTTGTAAGTTATAAACTGTGACTGGAAATACTCTAAAATACCTTTTCTCCCTGGCCTCCTGCAATAGTACCCCGTGCTGGCATAGATGAGTAATAGTCACACTGCTCATCACATGCACATCTCACAGAATAGTATTGTAGGGCTAGAGAGGGGTGTTTCAGTCAGAGCTGAAACTGGGGGGAGGGGAACGTGCCCCAGATGCCGCATTGAGAGGGGCACCACTGGTGGACAGAGTGGGTGATCAGTGCAGTGGGTTGGGGAAATTACTGGAACCAATCTTCGGTGTGGCTCGCCCTGCAGCAACTGAAATCTGGCATCTCCTCCTCCCACCAACCAACTTTCAGCTGCTGCAGGGAGAGCCACACAGAAGATCGGTTCCAGTAATTTACCCCAACTGCTGCACTGATCACCCAGCTCTGTCTACATGCAATTCCCCCTGCTGCCTGTGCCCCTCACTGTGTGCCCCCTAGCATGTGTTTGACATGCAATGTGTTCTCCCCCCTTCCCCACGCTGCCCGCTTCTGCCTGCTCCTGCCGACTGCTGCAGGGCACAGGGGATCTTCAGATGGAGAGTGGAGGAAGGGGGTGGGGGGGGAGGTAAATAGATCATACTTACATCAGGGGTTTGTTTAGATCCCTGATATCCCACTAAAGACCCCCCCCCCCACACACACACACACACACACACACACACACACACACACACACAGCAATGTGTAAATAAATGTAAAAAACTATTTTAAAAAAAAATATGAAAATGTAAAAAAAATTAACACAGTGAAAAAAGGGGTTCAGTGTATACAGGGGTGCAGTGTGTAGAGCGGATGGGACAGTGTGTACAGGGAGTGAATTTAATTTGAGATAATTCCCTGGTTGTGTTGTTTTTTTTCACCAGACTAAAAAGCCTTGCCCAATATCTAGCATGATTTAGCCACACCCACTTTTTGCTGTGCTGTGTGAAGAGCGCTGCAGATCATTATCTCCCTGGTAGGGGCCCCAGTGCATTACTTTGCCCAGGGGCCCATGATGCTATTAAGATGGCACTGATCGGAGGTGAGGCTTGAAATAGCTTCATTCAATCCTCACCTCCGCGGTAGATTAGAAGGGATGCCATCCCAACAAAAAAAGAAACAGACCAGCAGAGCAGGCCTTTAATAAGCCAGCCATGACTGTAGAATGAAGTAATTTCAAGCCTCACTTCTGTGGCGGATTAGAAGGGGCTCCGACGAGAAGGAACATAAGCGCACAGAAGCAGCCTTTATTAAAGACCCACTTTTTGGTTCACCTCTTTTTTCCCGGTGGCCCCCCTCTTGTAATCGGTTATAGAAGTGAGGCTTCAAATCACCTCATTCAAACCTCACCTGTGGGGTAATTGCGCAGCGATACATACAATGTCAGCTACCATTCACACACCCACACTGGACGCCGGCCAGCCAATCAGCTATATTGCCCCTCATATAGATATATTTTCTCTCAGGTGGGGGGAGCCGAACTAAGTCTTTGCCTCAGATGAAAGAATGTCTAGTTTAGTCCTGATTATGGAGTACACTGGATCTACTTAGTCCTATCTGCTCAGTCATATTTAGACTCACTGCACAACTGGTGTAACAGAAATGGGTAAGACTATAAAAAATAGATATGAAGTCAGACGGTATACTAACATATTTCAGTAATTTCAACAGTACTTTAGGAAGACATGAAGGTTATCTACGATGGGTGACCAGCCTCTGCACTGTTGTTAGTTACCGTCGTCATTGTGGTGTCATCCCTCCTTGGGGTGAAACTTCCAAAAAAGCACAGGCTATAGAAGCCAACAACAGAGGAAACCATCAAATAACTGTAAGGATTGAGGTAAGGTAATATTTTAAAGGAAGAGATTGCCAAGAGAAACATAGAAGGTTTGATCTTATGCTCTGAGCACTGTGCAGTCAGAGCATGACACTTCAATTAAAATAAACAAAAAGAGAAAGAGCACGTGCCTCCTGCATCATCTTTGACACCTCTTCATTTATAAAAATCCAATAAAATACAAACAAGTTAAAATAACAGGCATGTAACCATCCACAAAATTCTTCACATCTCTATCCCTGAATTGATCAATGGAAGTTCTCCCTTACCAATATCCAGATGGTAAACCATAGCTGATGCATTTTGAGAACCAAACCCGCTTCCTCAGAGCTACGCTGCTTGCACAGATGCTTTAGTCAGCCATAGATAGATAAAATCTTGGCTGGTTCAGCAGGGACTGGTTGAGATTAGATTAATTTATGGGCAGGCTGATTGTGCCCAAGTCAATTTCTCAATAGACTTTGGTACAACCAGCATGTTGGATTTTTAGCATGTGATCATTGCCAGTGGATATAGCCGCTAGCAATAATCATGTTCTTCCTGCCAGAAGGAACACAATAGATCCACTGGAAGGATTCCCCATCAACACAGACTGTGCTGATGGGGGAATTAAGTGCTCCCTTTGTCCACCCTTAAAGAAATTAACTCAAAAAATTTACTTTCACTGTCATGACCACCAATAGAGGTGGGTGGGGGGGAATAACCTTTACGACCATGACCATTAGTTTGACGGGAAGGGAGAACAAGAGAGGGGTTACATTTCACTGCTATGACCACCAGTGTTGGGGGAGAGGGGTTAAATTTCACTGCCATGACCATCAATGTGGAGGGATGCAGGGTTATCTTTTACTGCCATGACTACCAGTGGGGGGGGGGGTTTGAGTAACCCTTACGCTGCCGGGTCTTGTGCTCCATTTTGTACACTCAGGTGGCCATTTTTGCAATTTTTCTTTTGCTTTTTTTTCCACTTGTAGCTTTTAGAGTTTGTAAAAGACCCCTCCCCCAAACCATATATTTTTTGAAAGCACATGATCAGTAGAACAGAAGGTGCTACTGATTTTTTAGACCCCGTGGTATTTGCGCAAATGTTTATCAAACCAATATATTTGCAAAACATACACTAAAACCATTATTAGCAGATAAAAACACAGCAAATTTTACAAAATTCCTACTAAATATAAACGCTTAACTTGTATTGAGTTAATAATTGCCAAATGGTAAAAACTGCACAGACACAAAAAGTGTAAATATCCATATTTCTCAAAAAAAAAGACCCCCAAAACTATATAATTTCTGAAAGCATATGACTGCTAGAATAAAAAGAATGTGCTGCTGATTTTTTAGACCCTGCGGTATTTGTGCAAATGTTTATCAAACCAATTTTTGCAATTTTTCCTTTGCTTTTTTATTTTTCACTTATAGCTTTTAGAGTTTGTAAAACACCCCCCCACCATATATTTTTTGAAAGCACATGATCAGTAAAACAGAAGGCGCTACAGATTTTTTAGACCCCGCAATATTTGTGCAAATTTTTACCAAAGCTATATTTTTGCTACAAATACACTAAAATAATTAATAGCGGATTCATACATGGCAAAATGTACAAAATTCCTGCTAAATTCCTAGTAAATATAAAAGTTAAACCTGTATTGAGTTAATAAATATTTGTACATTTTAAATTGCACCTTTTTGTGAAATGGTGAAAACTGAAGGTGCGCAAAACTGTAAATAACAATTTACTCTCAAAATCTGGAGGTTACCATTTTTCAATTACAACATTTAAGAATTTGAAAAACCCCCTCAAATTAGACATTTTCTAAAAGCACATGACCTGTAGAATTAAAAAAAGTGCCCTGCAATAATTGCGTAAATGTTGATCATATAGTTATTTTCACAAAAAATACACTAAATTCCTGCTAAATTAGTACCAAAGCATCGTTCATATGTGGCATACTAAAGTGTACGCCCAGAGCCATGTTTACCCGCACAGGGATGCACAGACATTTGTGTCAATTGGGATGCAACGGCTGCACAGGCATAGCTGCTATTCCCAATCTGACATCCGTGTGGGTACATGACCCCGAACGCAGACTGTGTGAGCTCAGGGACATGCATGCGAACCTACATGGATGTTAAATTGGGGGCAACGGCTCTGTTCGTGCAGTTGCTGCATTCCAAATTACATCAATGGGACTGCCTGCACAGGGATGCACAGAAGACCTGTGCATCCCTGTAAAGGTACGCTGTATATGCCCTGTGTGAACAAGGCGTTAGGCCCCAATCAGGTCTGCCTGACGTTTTTTCAGGCGGGCCCAATTGGACCACCCATTGTTCTCTATGGATAGGCTGATGTAAATGGACATGTGTCTGTTTACACCCACCTGATCCGATCCAGTCCAGTCCGCTAAAAACAGATGGATGGGGATTCTGTTCCTCATCCATCTAGCAGATCAGATCAGATGGTATCCGATGGAAATGGACAGGTGGTCTGTCTCCATCCGACCGCCCCATAAAGAACAGTGGACTGTGTCCGTGTCCGCCCTGCATCAGCAGAACGGACACAGACTTGTCATCTGCCTGCTCAGCGTGGAGGGGTGACTGTAGGGGGGAGACCGTCGCCAAGGAGGGGTAAGTGCGGGGCAGACTGTTGCTGTGGAGGGTTGAGTGTGGGGGGAGACTGTCGTTGTGGAGGGGTGAGTGTGGGGGAGAGACCGTCACCGAGGAGGGGTGAGTGTAGGGGGGAGACCGTTGCCGTGGAGGGGTGAGTGCAAGAGGGGGGGCCATCACCATGGAGAGGTTGGGTGCGGGCGGACCTGGGGGGAGGTTGTCGACCCCCAAAAAAGGCACTGGGTCTCACCAGGGTTTTTTTTTTTTTTTTACAGTGATATTTAAAAAAAATTTGCATTTTTTTGGGGGGGGGGGGGGGGTGAAATATTTGTTTTTGAGACAGAGAAAGGGACTGCAGGCTGAGGGAGGAAAGGGAAGATGCCACTCCCTGCATGGATGAATCGGGGGTGTGGGGGCCGGTATGGGGGGTGATCAAAGTGATTGGGGGGGCAATCTGGACCCCCCAAGCCCCATGCAGTACCTGAAGCCAGCAGGAGCGGAGGAAGGAAGCCGGCTTATGATGGTAGCTGCAGGGGTTCCAATTTGAGGGGGATTGGATCGGGTGTGGGGGGGTACTCAGTGCTGGGGGTGAAGGGGATAGGAAAGGAAAGTGGGGGGGAGTCGTTTTAGGTGGAAGGGAGCAGCTAGAGTGGAGAGGCATGGGATAGGGAAGCGGCGGCATGGAGGGGGGCATTCACATTTAGGGTTAATAACTCTGATCAGCAGGTTGCAAATCGCTGATCAGAGTTATAGAATTGTTCCGCAGAGTCTGCTGAACAATTCTACTATAAGTTTATGGTCGTTGAAGTGACCATGATCTTAAAAGGAGAGGGAAAAAAGAGGTCTATACTGCGTACGGACTTGGCCACCTGGGGGCAGTGTTGTAGGTCCGTTTGCCATACGGACCTGGCAGTGAAAGGGTTAAACTTCACTGCCAATGACCACCTATATGAAGGAAGGATTATTAGTATGGATGCCATTGCTGGGGGCTATTATTACTGTCACTGACACAGAGGTTAGGGGGTGGTTTCTGCATTCAATTAAACCAGTGCAGGTGACCGCTATTACATCCACGAACACCAATGCAGGGGGTTATTAATGCATTCACTGACACTCATGCTGGGGGTTATTACTGCGTTCACTGACACCAATGTTCTGGGGTTATTAGTGCAGCCACCGACACCAATGAAGAGGGTTATTATTGCACTAATTGACACCAATGCTGGGGGGTATTATTACTGCCACTTACATCAATGCTGGGTCGGGAGCCACACTTGAGACCTTAAATAAGTTTCAAGATGACTACCACTGATGTAGGGCATTACCACAGTGCCCCACACTTACAGTGTAATAATGAAGAAAACGATACTGAAATCACCACCTTAGTGCAGCTCTCTGGATTGAGGCCCACCCACCATTGAAGATATGATCTTACCATTGAAGGACCCATAGCATCATTGGAATGAGCACTGAGCATTTTTACATATTTTCTGGCTTCTAGTATACCTCAGTACTCCCACTCATAAAATATCACCAGGAGATTTCCCAGGTCCATTCAGATTCAGCAGCTGTTATAAAGAGAAATGATGATGTCCTACTCTAGTGCTTGATTCTTCATAACAGAGAATGAACAAATAACTTAGGAATTCAGCACCAAGAAAGTGACAACTTCTTCACAACCTTGCAGAAAGTGCCACACAAGCAAACTATAAACCTTACTGGCTGAATTTTTTCCTCAACTTGCATGGCACCAGAGGCATACCTACAGCGGTCACAGTAGTCGCAATTGTGACCCAGCCCCACGCTACAGGGAACCCCGCTATACATCTGGATAGGAGAAGTGGTGGGGGTGGCTGCATATAGAGTAACCAATTCTCCATTTTCCTCCTACAGCTGCTGAATGCCCCCTTCTACTCATCACCTGCCCATAGGCATTCAGTGGATGAAGAAGGAAAATGGAGAGATCAGTTCCTCTATATGGCGATGCTCCTATCTGGCATCTTTCTGCTGCCCCCCAGTGCTCTTAATCCCACCCTCCCCCATCGGCTGCTGCAGGCATCTGTCAGGGTGGAGAGCAGGGAAGGGGCCGGTAAATGTGTAATTTACCGGCCCCTTCGATGCCTGAATGACTAGAGTCAGTGTACCACTGATATCCCACCCAAGTCCCCCAACAGGGCTCCCAAACAAATAGTAAAAAATATTATTGTAAAAAAATAAAAATGAAAATACCAGCAGTGGCGGAACTACTAGGGTCACAAAGGTCGCACTTGCGACTGGGCCCTGACATTCTGCCACCGAGCTCGGAGGGAGGGTCAATGGCGAGGTGCCCTTCATGGTTTCTTGCACAGGGATCCTAAAGGTTCTAGTTACGCCACTGCATGGCACTAAAAATATTTAAGTTTACACATTATTTTCCTACATATTGTTAATCTCAGAATGTAAAGGATACAAAATCAGAATAATTTCTAACACAGCTCCAGCAAATCCAAACGTGAACAGTGATGCATTTCCGATGCCTGGACCCTAAAGAAAAGAGGTATAAAGATTTAAAAATAACTGAAACACTTATTTAAAAATAAACCAAATTAAAATGGAATGATACATTTGTCAACCCTTATATTAGTAGTGTATTTTGTATTTCTAAACCATTGATACATGTAACTCAAGAGTATTTCTATTTGTAAAAGCAGAACTCCAACTCGTTTGCTTGTAAACAACAGATTATTATAATTTTTTTTACAACAGGCAGTAAGGAGAAACAGGAAAACAAATTTAAAAAGGAGCCCGGCGCTCCCTCCTGCTGGCTAAACAAAATATAAAATATAATATGCAATATTTCATATTCACCTGACTTGAAAACACAAAATATTTCTAAAATGTTTTTGAAATACAACATTTTTTTTTATACTGAACATGCATGGTTGCTTTTACCTGTTTGTTTTGTGTTCTTATTTTAATTATGTTAACATTAAAAACTTAAAGGTGACAAGAGGACAGAAGGTGATCATATACGGTAATGTAATATTGCTAAAGCCAGATATAAATTTGAGCACATTAATTTGTGATCATGAGCCAACAAAATATTGGATACACACAACAAGGTTGGAATTGCCTTAATCGCAAAATGTTAACACCAGATCATTAAGATTCTGGTATTTTTTAATCAGGTAAAATAAGAATTAAATGTGGTTTTCAAAGGACTCAACTGGCCATACGCTAGTAGAATTTCTTACAAAAATTCATATAAAATTTTACAATGATGCATTTACAAAGATCATTTAAAAGTATTTTAAAATTTTGTTTGCTTTTAACATTAGATTTTGGAGATTTTGGCGATAATGGACTCTCGTGAATGAAATTTGTTTGTTCAGAGAAAAAATTTCCATCCTGCTCCTTTGAATTTTCTTGTCACTGCAGTGGAAATTTAATGTCCTTAAAGCGGTGTTTCAGCTGTAAAAATTTTTTACTAAAAGTCAGCAGCTAAAAAAAAAAAAAAAGTAGCTGCTGACTTTTAAGAAGTACACTTACCCTCCCAGGGCGCCCGCGATGTCTGCCGCCGAGGCCGACATGTCCTTCGGCTCTACGGTCCCAGCGCCGCCATCCTCACTAAGGGAAACAGGCAGTGGAGCCTTACGGCTTCACTGCCCGTTTCCTACTACGCATGCGTGAGTCGTGCGGCGCTTTGTGAATGGGATGCGCTGTGTTAGGGAACACACAGTTCCCAGAACACAGCGCGCCCCATTACCCAGAAGACAATGCGGAGGAGGACAGAAGACCGAAGATCACCAAAGATCACCGTGGAGTAGGAAGGAGGCAGATTAGGAAGACTGCCTAGCAACAGGGATTTCTGTTAAGGTAAAAAAATAAAAATAAAAATTTCAAATGTTTTTTTTTTTTTTTTTTTAAAGAATATTAATGCTCTTTTTTTTTTAGGGTGGCCCTCCACTTTAAAATGAAAAATTCAAACAAAATTCAACTAGTGTAGCCAGCTTAACAAAAGGTACCCAAATCTGTCTAAGCATGAAACTCTTTTAAACCACAGCACAAAAATACTGGGAGAAATTAACATGTATATAGCAAATTGGGGGGGGGGGGGGGGGGGGGGGGGGGGGGGGGGGGGGGTTTAGCACAGGGGCAGCCTGAACAAAGTGCTGCAGGAGATTATTTGCTTAAATCACAGAATAAAGTAGGTTCATATAACTAAAATATACATTGTAATGTGCAAGGAGGCCCAAGACCCAACAGTGCTGTCCAGCAGGGTATCCAAAACCTGACAGAGCTGTCAGGTAGGGGATCCAAGACACGACAGGGCTGTCTGGCAGGGGATTTAGGATCCAACAGTGCCGCCGGCAGGGGATCCTGGATCACAAGATTAGCTGAACAGATTTACAAATCCTTTTGCACGTAAAACAGTTCACGTATAAGTGGCTGTTTATTTAAGGTACTTATATAGCGTCGTCAATTTACACAGCGCTTTACATATACATTGCACATTCACATCGGTCCCTACCCTCAAGGAGCTTACAATCTAAGGTCCCTAACTCACATTCATATAGTGGGGCCAATTTAGACAGAAGCCAATTAACCTACCAGCATGTCTTTGGAGTGTGGGAGAAAACCCACACAGGCACATGCAGAACATGCAAACTCCAGGCAGGTAGTGTTGTGGTTGGGATTAGAACCAACAACTCTTTTTACAGCTAGGCGAGATTGCTAACCACTACACCACTGTGCTGCCCTGCCCGTAGTTGAACTTTATGTTTAATGTGTGGTTATGATTCTAAAGGTGCTTAGACAGGAGTTTTAATGTGACTGTAAGGGATATTTTTTTTTAAATAAAACTAAAAAAGATGTTACACCTATCGCTCTGTGCAATGGTATTGCACACAGTGGTCCCTTACCTCCTCTCCTGGAGTCCCCTGCTGGCACTCTCCGCTCCTCTTTTCTGCAGGTGCCCCCTCAGAAAGCCGTGTATTGAGGGGGCACTCCAAATCTGGGCTGTGTGCATCCACAGACACACAGCACCAGTAAGACCCATCCCCTCTCACTCCTCACAGAAGTTTGACTGACGACCGCTGCTGCCTGTGTCTCCTATGAGACCAGGAAGAGGGGAGAGCAGAGCTGCAGCCAGGACAGCGCTGGATTGGGAGAGGAGGCAGGTAAGTGTTTAGGGATTTGGGGGGGGGGGTTTGGAGGACAACAATTAGTGGGGAGTTTTTTAACCTTAATGCAGAGGATGCATGAAGGTAAAAAAACTTTTACATTTAAGACTATATTAAGGACTGTATGCAAAGTATATCTTTCACTGGTACCTAAACTTGGAGCTGCAGCTTCACATCTTCAAGGAAGCGCAGGCCAATCAACTGTAGTTTTTACTTTTTTTCTGGCGTTTATCTTCTCAAAGTGATTGCAATGTAATTTTTTGTAAATTTTAAAAACCTGATTGTGAAGGGGTTAATATTTACATAATATAAAAGTTAGGACATGCTAAAAAAAGAAAAGGAAAAAAAAAAAAGAAAAAGAAAAGAAAACAGTACATCCAGTCAGGCCAGACACATTATTATGCTGTAAGAATTGCTTAATGATTCTTCTTTAGCATAAATCAATTCCTACACACGATGAGATCAGAGCACTGGCCTCCATCCAGGTTCTCTGGCTCACAGACATCTACCACAGCCATTGTACAGGTATCATCATAAAAAAATCTAGGACAGGTTCTAAAGGAGAATGTACCACTCATGCCAAAATATGTAAAGGCAGACAACAACTTGTTTCATTAAAAAATGCTCGTTACACCTGTGCAGGCTTTGACAAAAGCAAAACCAGTCAACTTTTTTTATACATCATAAAAAAAAAAAAAAAAAGAATTGTTTTACAAACTAACAAATCTCAATTCCATCCATTATCTAGGCATTTTGTTAAACTGGTAATTTTCCCAATTAAACATTCGTAGACATACAAAAGGCATATTTATAGAGGTGCAAATCCATAAACATGGTAGTCGGGTGGGTTTCTACAAATCATGCAGTGTAGCCAAAAATTCTTTAGAGAGATTTCCTGTTAGATTCTGGGACAGAAAGTGAAGGGAAATCGCCCCAGAGAAGAAAAATAATTTTTAAACCTCCCTTAGTCCATCCCAAACTACATTTAACTGCCAAGGTTGACTGATGCTATAGATCAGTGGTCTCCAAACTGCAGTCTTGGGACCGGATGTGGCCCTTTGCTTGCCCTTATCTGTCCCTTGGGACATTAGTCCTTCCACTGACACCAACAATGGGTCACTATTCCTTCCACTGATATGAGACACCAATCTTCCCCCTAATACCAAAGATGGGGCACTCTTTATTCCCAGTGACCCCAAGACATCGTCTATGCCTACTTCCACAGTCAGGCCATCCTAAATTCTGAAGGACAGTACACTGGCCCTTTGTTTAGAAAGTTTGGAAACCCCTGCTATAGATGCATGTCAGTGCATAGATGCTGAAACAACAGACGCACCAAGTTTCAAAACCAGGAGACGCAAATGATTACCAGCAGATTACTTAAAATATGTTCCAGCTATACCATGTACTTATGTTTTCTGTTCTTGTATTGCTCTCTTTGTGTAAAATACCTTGTGTACCCTCGCTTTCCTATTTCAAACTGACCACGATAGGCATGAGAGCATATCCATCCCAGCATGATCGGTTTTCTGGCCTGTCCTCCAATGATCAGATAGCTATTCACTGGGAAGTTCAGTGCACTGGTGTTTCTCTACCCCACAGTACAGCCTGTAGTTACCATACCCATCACAGAGTGCAGGTATAAGGTCGCACGTATAGATCATCAAAGCACACAAAGCTAATGTACCCATTGTCATAACATCCGTTCATAAATTGCCACTTTATAGCAGGCATTTCCAGGTCAGGTCTTCCCTTTTTTTTTCTGGAAGCCACAAAACCTGGTGACACTCTATTATGCAAAGAATGACCAGCTAATGTGGTACTGACCTCTGCAACCACCCGTCCCCAATACATACTATGCATTACAAGTGGCAATTTTCCAAGTATATTATGAATACTGGTCTGCTTTACAAATTTGTGGAGACCTATTAATCTGCTTGGAGACAGGGGCATTCTACTGTGCTTGCCAATAAAACCAATTATAATCTATATATTAATAAAACATCACTCTACACTATACCTTTGAACCTTTTGGCATTGCTGTTTCGTCCACCAGTAATCTCAGAATGTTGCAGGAGACAAGAATCACGGAAAAGGACTGAAACAACAATTCAAGATGAAACCGTCAGAGGGAATTTTTTGAAAAAACAACAAATGTTCACTGCCAAAATGGAAGCATATAACCTTACCGTTACGGTGAGAAGTAGTATCATTACAGCTGGGTAGACTAGATTTTTCTCCCAGGCAGAGGCATTCTTGCGTCTTTCTTTTAAAAAACAAAGAAAAAGCAAATAAGTAGGAAAGCATGAAAACAATACAATTATTTAAGAGATCTAAAGAAAAGTTTCACTAGGGGGATATTGACCAAAGCTGGCGCAGCTGTGTATAGTAGCCAATCAGCTTTGAACTTCAGCTTGTTCAATTAAGCTTTGACAAAAAAACTGGAAGCTGATTGGTTTCTATGTAGAACTGCACCAGACTTTGCACTCTCCAGTTTTAGTACATAATCCCCACTGTGTTATAACATCCAAGTAAAAAATAGAAAGCTCACAGCTATTCCACAACCCTCTTTTGATTGTAGTGGGTTTCACTGGATGCTAAAGCTGTAGTTCCACATGCAACCTGCAGCACCACCTCCTGATAAAATCTGGTGTACTTGTATGTCCATTAATTACAATGGTACTCTACTGGAACCACTGTCAAACCCAGTGAGCAGCAGCAGTACAGAGATCCCTCTACCACTTGAGGTAGGTATTCATTATACCAGGAAAACATCGACCATCACTGACTGGCTACAAATCTTCATCCTGTCAATGAAGAGATTGGCTTTCAGCTAATTGTATGACATAATTAAAGTGGTTGTAACGGCACAAGGTTTTTTGCCTTCATGCATTCTATGCAGGAGGGTAAAAAAAAAAAAAAAAAAAAAGCCTTCTGACCCTTCTGTGGGCAGCAGCCCCCCCCCAAAATAATTACCTGAGCCCCCCCCTCTCTATCCAGCAATGTCCAGGAGAGCCTTGCCTCTCTGGGGACTCGCACTCCTGATTGGCTTTTGTTAATCACAGCCAGTGAGCCAATCAGAAGACAAATGCCCCATACGCACGGTCGGAAAATCCGACCACAAAATCCGTCGGATTTTTTCAGACGGATTTTGTCCGACACTGGTGTTGCATACACCCGGTCGGACAAAGTTGTCGGAAAATCCGATCATTCTGAACGTGGTGACGTTCGTTGCGTACGACGGCACTACGTAGAGGCTAGTAGCCAATAGCTTTGGTCTTGTAATGTGATCTGAGCATGCGTGGCACTTTGTCCGTCGGAATTCGCTACACACGATCGGAAAAAGTCCGATCGGACTTTGTTGTCGGAAAATTTTTAGAGCAGGAGATAAAACTTTGTCCGTCGGACAATCCGATGGAAAATGTCCGATGGTGCCTACACACGGTCGGAATTTCCGACAACATTGTCCGATAGGACAGAATCCATCGGAAAATCCGACCGTGTGTATGGGGCTAAAGGGTGCAGGGCTGAGCCGCAGCTCTGTGTGTTAACGACCAAAGTGAAGAAAATGTCATCAGCACACCAAAGATTCCTCAAAAGGGTCCAAAGCTCTACTTCTTCTGTGGACACATGATAAACATACAGCAGATATTGCCTTCTGTGTGTGAATGGACACAGAGCCACCGCTTGGCACCAGCACGCCTGCTTAAGTGCCCCCCCAGCAAGCTGCTTGCTGTGGAGGCACCTTCGCAGGAGGGAGGGGCCAGGAGCTCCGGCGTGGGACCCGAGAAGAGGAGGATTCTGGCTGCTCTGTGCAAAACTAACTGCACAGAGCAGGCAAGTATAACATGTTTGTTATTTTTTTAAATAAAAAAACAAGACTTTAATATTACTTTAAGGTCTTACATCATTGGGTTGCTGTTTTACTATTTTAATTCCCCCTGATCATTCATAGATGTCCGAATGTCCATCCAGTACTGATCAGAAGCCAAGGGTTTCTTCACCCTTCGCTCTTGTAAATCTGAACAGCACTGAAGGAAAATAACAACTAGCATCCTGGTATGCCTGGCTATCGGCAGACTGTATACTGCCACCATGCCCATAAACCCACCAAGTTTCGACTTCATGTTCTTCGCATTCATAAGATCATTCTCAATCTTCTTTGTCTGGTTCTCTACTGAAGAAGTTCCTCCTGTTAAAATAGATGTGTATATGTAAATGCACAACATGCTACAACAATAAAGGCAAGATAAATTTGCTTGCTAAATTGATTGTCCACTTACCAGGCTATCATCACATCTTAAGCTGGGCATACACAGATCGAAATTCAGATGGTTTAGCAGGGACCAGCTGAATTTCGGTCTGTGTGTGGCCCTTCCTGTTCAACAGAAGTCGATTGTTAGATTGACTTCTGTCGAACTCACACTCTGGAAAACTTTTGCTGATCAGCGACTGCAGCTGCTGATCAGTGCGTTTTAAAAAGCAGAGTCCCGCTGTCAAAATACAATGACTTTGTGTCATGCCCAGAGTGGACCTTTCATCCTTTTCATATATTCCAAAGATGCTAAATGCTGACCAGTCATAGGCTAAGAAAAAGCTCTATAAAACAATTTGCACTGTACAGCGATCCACTGCACATACTGTATCTCTGGGGTGCTTAACTAAAGGGTATTCTCTGGAGTTTGGTCCAACAGCTAAAGGCCTCAGTCACAGAGTACAGAGGCCCAAAGAAGGTGAATGAGGCATCTGTTTACATGTCTGGAGCCACGTGCAGGCAGCCTATGTTAGTGAATGGAGACCCAGCAGATGTACGGACACAGCCGCACAGCCAAGTAAGACAGGGACACAGAGATGGATGCACGCTCACAAACACACACTGTCTGCATTCTCATTGTGAGGCAGGCCTAAACCAGAGTAATTCTTTTTTTGCCAAACACATGTCTATACAGCACAGTGCATCTGCAAACTGAATGGCTCAAATAATTATTTTAAATGATACTCCATTTTGTTGAGGAGAAAAGAAAAACACATATATATTGAACCCATTTTATCATTCTTTTTTGCAGTCATACCTTTCCTTTTTGGGAACAAATAGCTATTTTTCTTTTGTTATAGAAATATCTAAATAAGAAAGCCCTTCATCGCTATCAGGACCTGAAAAAGGTGTGTCTCCTTAGCCTAGCCATACACACAAAAGAGAAAATCAAAAAGACAAAACTGCTGTGGATGGAGGAATTTTCACAGCTGGCTGTTATATTCAGACAGCCTCGACACCCAAGGCTGCCTGAATACCTAAACAGTGACTGCATCTAATACAATGCAGTTACTGTTCCCCTGATAATTTTCTACCCTGATCCTTTGATTTTTAAATTGTGTTTTGTCAAGCCGGGTGCCTACAGGGCCATGTACTCCATGCTCAGAATAGTATGCAGACACTAATATTCACTGGATGCAGTAATGTATGTAGATAAAAATGCAATCTCTTCTCCGAGGCCCACATAGGGGGAGCTCGTGGGCCATCTTAGTATGCGTATTAGGGAGAATACGTGAGTACAAAAGGAAAACCCCACAAAAATATACATGATATTCATATGACAACTAAAAAACAAATATAGAAAGTCCAAATGTGAAATACGAAAGTCCAGAATATGACCACATCCACTGACAAACAGCTAGAAAATGTGGGTTTCGCGATAATGTCACGGCAGGCATGATCTATTGGAGTTTCATGTACCTTCTGTGATGGTTGGAGTTCACTTAACCCTCTGATGACTTAATTTGAGAAGATTCCTATGATGCTTTTTAATTGAGAAGTATTTTGACCTTTCTGTAATTAGAAGGTTATAACTATACCCAGAATCATACCGCCCCATATCCCTATTACAAGTGGATATCAAGATTCTAGCCAAAATACTAGCGATGTGACTAAATCAAGTAATCCTGTATTTGATCCACACAGATCAAGCAGGATTTATGCCTGGTTGTTACCCATCCTTTAACCTTAGAAGGCTCTTCATCAATCTTCACGCTATACATGATAATGTGGGGACAAGGGTAGTGGTGACACTTGACACGGCCAAGGCATTTGACTCGGTCGAATGGCGATATCTTTGGAGGTGTATGGAGGAGTACGGCTTTGGACCAAAACTTCATAAGATGGGTTAAACTATTATACCCACATCCAACAGCTAAGGTGGTGGCCAATGGGTGGTCCTCGGGTGTTTGACCTCAGTAGAGGCACGAGACAGGGCTGCCCACTGTCCCCACTTCTATATGCCTTGGCTGCGGAACCCCTAGCTGTGTCTATCCATACAAATCCAGAGATTAGAGGTCTGGCAGTCGGACAACTGATGGAAAAAAATCAGCCTATACGCTGACAATACCTTACTTTCCTTGGCTGACTCGGGCCCATCCTTAGATAATGCCCTTACCACGATTGAACAGTTTGGATCCTTCTCCGGGCTTAAAATTAATTGGGGTAAATCCCAGATCCTCCCTATAGATAGCTTTCCACCTCTGGAATCCCAGGCCAACTTGCCACTCCAACGAGTCGAGAATATCAAATATCTAGGTGTGCATATTTCTAGAACCCCAGCTGACTACATTGCTTTAAACATAGAACCGCTATTCTCCCTAGTAAAAACCAAGATACAAACTTGGTCCCGCCTGCCCTTGGGGGTATGGGGACGCATCAACCTGGTAAAAATTGTGTTACTGCCTAAGGTGTTATATATTCTCTGGCATACTCCAGTTTATTTGCCCTTAAGGTATTTTAAAACACTGGAAAGTCTTCTTAAACCTTTCGTGTGGGGCAAGGATAGCCATAAACTAGCCTGGCAAGCCCTTAAGAACCCAACAGATATAGGTGGGCTTGCCCTTCCAGATCTGAACCTCTATTACCTTGCCTCACAACTATCTCAACTCTTTCACGTTGATAAAACAGACAAAGACAGATTTCTCACCCTCCTATGCCCCAACTGGACACGACACACTGACGAACCGATGACCGCTATAGTGACAGGTACACGAGGAGCGATTTCCAAGAAAATCAGGCAGACATTACTTTTCCACTATAGACGCATATGGGACTTAGCGACAGACAAACTAAAAATACCATCACCAAACTACTTTACGCCACTCTGGCATAATAAATGCTTACCCGAATTTCTAGGGGTGCAGAACCCAGCACTATGGGCCTCAAGGGGAATGTACTACGTACACCACCTGTTTAAAGATGGGAACATCAAGTATTTTGAGACTCTTAGAGCAGAATTTGATATCCCAGATAGTATGCTTTTTCAATACCTTCAAGTTAGGCACGCAGCACGGGTGCAATTTTCACGATCCATGCCACAAGCTACCCCTAACCCTATTATAGCTATAATCAAGGATACGGATTCCCGAAAACGTATATCTTGTTTCTATGGCATGCTTATCACTCCTATCTCGTCGAACCTAGCTTATGCCCTAAAACCCCGCTGGGAGGGAGATGAGGGAACAATAGAAGATGAAGAGTGGGAGGAGGCTTTGGAGACATGCAAGCTGGTGTCCCCTAGACTATCGGATAGATTATCCCAAATATATATCACACATAGAGCATATCTTACTCCCCTTAAGGTTGCCAGATACAAAAGGAACCACCCTATTACATGCCCAATGTGTGCCCTAGAAACAGGGACATTCATCCATCTTATCTGGTCTTGCCCTAAACTTCAGGACTTTTGGAAACAAATAGTCTCTTTCTTACACGATGTTATGGGATCCCCACTTGCACTGGACCCCAAACCTTGCCTTCTCTGGATATTTCCTGATGTCCTAGACAAATTCACCCTTACATTTCTGCAGGAAACTTTGTTCTCTGCCAGGAAAGTAATAGCTAGGCAATGGATGAGGCCTATTCCACCCAAGTTAGTGGACTGGAAAAGAGAAGTAAATGTGACCCTTCCTCATAAAAAAATTGTATACAAGAACAGGGGATGCCCAAATAAATACAATAAAATCTTGGATAAATGGCTACAAGAAGCCGAAACATGTACCTAAGAGATGTGGAATACTTTGGAAGATATTAGAATACCTACTAACCGACTAATATATTACAATTTAGCATGCATGTCGAATCGCCATATGTGAATATGCTAGAGATGTACAGATATGTTTGATATACTCCATGTACCGGTTGAACTATGCTGTTTTCCCATGACTGTAAACTGTGCATACATGTTCAATAAACATTTTGTTAATGTAAAAAAAAAAGAAGGTCATGACTATCTGGTAAGCGTGCATGGTGTTAGCTGGTGGAGGACCTTTCAGCTTGCTTTGAGATTTCCCCATCTTCTAGCTGTTTATGTCAGTGGATGGGATCATCTTTCCACCTTTTCTGGTTTTCATATTTCACATTTGGACTCTCTATATTTGTTTTTTAGTTGTCATATGAAGATCACCTGCATTTTTGTATTTTCTTGGGTTTTTCTCTGTATTAGCAGAATTACTCTTCACCTAATTTTCAATGTTAGAATTAGTGCAGCATATTCTCTCTACAAATGTTGCGACTATGGTGTGCTTGCAATTTTTTACATCTAGAAATATTGTTTTTTGGTTCACCTAAGTGCAGTTCACACTTTTGATACCAAGAATACATGAGTAACCTTGAGGAAGCAAGACTATAGGCTCAATTTACAAAGGATACAAATCTTTATGTTTTTCTCAATGTGAATTTAATTTTCAGATCTTGCACCAGTATTCTTATCCTTGTAGGCAGTTTTGTGAACGGAGTCTTATCTCCCAGAGGAATACATTCATAAAAATGTGAGTTTACGTCTGCCTGTCTGTGCAGTACCTGCCAGTACAGCTAACACAATGTTTAAACAGTGTTGGTTGCTGTAGTACTGCAAAGGCTGTAATGGTGAAACATGCATGGCTAAAGTTTGAAAAACGCGGAACACAAAAGTGTCTTATCTTATATTTATAGTTCAGATTCTTGATGACTGACTAAGTACTTACCTTGCATATCTTCTATTCCACCAGGTGGTTTAAAACTGCAGACATATATCCAATGCTGTAGACATACACCCCCAAAAGTCCCCTTTTTTTCCCCCTTCACGGTCCCCTAAGAGGGTACTGTGGCTTACTTCACTGTGGGGATCAGGATCTGTGTAATAGCAATACTACCAAGGGGGGCGCCCTTGGCATTTGACCATAGCAAGGTAACTATCGACACTAACTATGTCTTTTTATCTTTTTTCATACTCATCTAAATTCATATCATGTGTTTGGTTAAATACTTATACTATACCTTGTGTTTGGTTAAACATACCCCAGATACACCGTCACAATCATGTCACTTGCACCATGCCATCCTATTTTTTCCCCACACTCCCTTTCCCCATCTCCCCCCCCCCTTTCTTCTTCCCCCCCCCCCCCACAACCCCCTCCTCCTTGGCACTGTCACCGTGTAGCCCCGCTTACGGCTTTTTCACATATGTTCCACATCTACTGTTCACCCTCACTTTTGTTCACTTTGAGTTGTCAGTTCACACCATTTCCTCACACAGTTCACCTTCCTTCCTACACCAATTTGCACCACTCACAGCTCCTCACATTAGGTTCCTTACATACATTTATACACCCCTCCCCCACGACACCAACAGGCCCCTCAAAAACAAACCCCCCAAACCCCCCCCCCCTCTTTTTCCTTTCCCTCTCTCCCTTTCTCCCACCCCCTGTCCCTTCCTTCATCACTTTTTTCTGTTCCCCTTTTTCCTTTTTTCCACTTCAGTTTCTCCTCCCCCCCCCCCCCCCCCCCCCTCTCTTTCCTTGCTCCCTTTCCGCTGCCTGTATGTGCGCGCCATACAGTCATTTTTTCCCCCCTTCCCCCCCTTTCGCTTCCTTTCCCTCCTTTCTCTCCTCTTTTCTTGTCCCTTCTTTATACCTTTCCCCTTTTCCTTCCCCACCTTGTCCTAATCCTTCAAGGTCCTACCCGTCAACTCTCCCTTGGCTCCCCTCCTTTTCTTCCCCTTTCTTTTCCCCTTCCCCCCCCCTTTTTTCCCCACATGAATTCCCTACTTCCCACATTGTTCTGTTCACAATAACACTTAATATATAGAATTCACAATGAAAGAGGAAAGGGAAGGTATGCATACGTGAAGAAACGGTTCATATGGGATAGGTAGGCCACATTGTGCATGTCACAATAGGCCATATATAATCAGGTTACACATTATCTGCATGAGGGACAGGTGCCCCAATAAGACGTCCGAATATGACGTCGGCTGGTCAAAACCCGTGTGACCCCCTGTAAGCCCTGCACCCGGAAATTTGTTGCCTGGTTCACCCCGACCGGTGGGGAAGCGCCTCGGAGCCGCATGGAGAAGGAGAATCATTTTAGAAAGATCCTCAAGTAAAGAAGCCTATGATATCAATCACACAGACTTGGGTAAATATATAAAGCTCCATTATAATGGTTGATGCTACTATTTACCATGTATAGTTACTAAGAGATGACTGCATTTATTTCATGCTTACAAGCGTGTTATACCATTATGTTTTATATCCCAGCAGACAAAGACATCTTTTCTAAAAAAGTAATCCTCTGAAGAAGACTTACACAGATAATAGTTGAAACGCGTCAGGTTCTACTTTTTGTTTCCTCTTTTTGCCTCCAGCAAATATGATACTTTGAAAAGCACTGCTTGTCTATGTAACACTGTATGTTTTATTTTATATATATGATCGCTGTATGGCATTCTTGAAGTGAGGCTCATGTCTTTTAAACCTATTGTCACAGTGGTGTCAATACAATAAAACATTTATTCTTTTATCTTTGACTTATGTCGTATCAATTATCCTACTTTATACACTGTGCTGCCTAAAAACCCCACTTCCCTCTCTGGGGGGCAAAACTTCTCTTTTTAAGAATACATGAGTAACCTTGAGGAAGCAAGACTATAGGCTCAATTTACAAAGGATACAAATCTTTATGTTTTTCTCAATGTGAATTTAATTTTCAGATCTTGCACCAGTATTCTTATCCTTGTAGGCAGTTTTGTGAACGGAGTCTTATCTCCCAGAGGAATACATTCATAAAAATGTGAGTTTACGTCTGCCTGTCTGTGCAGTACCTGCCAGTACAGCTAACACAATGTTTAAACAGTGTTGGTTGCTGTAGTACTGCAAAGGCTGTAATGGTGAAACATGCATGGCTAAAGTTTGAAAAACGCGGAACACAAAAGTGTCTTATCTTATATTTATAGTTCAGATTTTTTTTTCCACAAGGAAGTCAAATCTCAGTGTCCAAATTGGCACAGGTGTACCAGAGTTGTTCCATGTCTCAAAGAAGTGCCTACTGCTCTGTGTCATAATAGTCTAGCCAACAGATCAAGATGGTAGACAAGACTTGTATGGACTAGTTCTATAGAGTGAAGGATTCTCTGCGCAAACCACAAAGCAGCTCATTTAAGGTCAATTTAACTGTATTATTCTGTTTTTCTTCCAGTCCCAACACTGGGTTTTAGTACCTCAAAGGAAATTGTAAGAGTATCTATTTGCATTCCCTGCAGGTGATTGGCATCTCTATACCAATTAGTTTGAAATTACACTGTTACTAGCATGCAATAAAAACAGCACCTTTCATCTTTGTTAAGTTTGCAAAGATACCGTCTAACCCAATAACTTTGATCAAATACAGATTTTTGATCCTGCCCCACCCGTCTCTGTGGATTTTGGAAAACTAATAGCTGTGGGCATTTTTTTTTAATTTAATAAAAAAAGCCTTGCTTTATTCTTTTCATTGAAAACCTGATGCTGTATGTGAAATTTAAGATGCTAGAAGGCTCCCCTCTCCAATCTTATTTTTTTGGGAGAGTTGTATTGACAAATCGGAATGCTCGATTGTGCTAGTGACCTGAAAGCCAACTTCTGGATGCAGGGCAAGATGGCACATAATTATACATTTTGCTACACAACTCTTCTGAAACTTCCTATGTATAATTTGAGTGTAATTAGATATGAAGGAATGTGCCGGGGTTAATCAAAAGGCAAAGTGTCAGGGATTTGTTTGTGTACCAGATAAGCACCAACATTCCTGATGTTTTACAGCACTAAGTTGGAATCATTTTCAGAACAAGTTAAAAGAAGGATTCAAGCTTATACTACGTTTTCTAACAATACAAAAAATTCTCAGACCACGACATTTTAATATAGAAATCGAATGTAAAAGTATGGGTACTGTCCAGATTAACCCCCTTGATTTTCTACGTAAAATAAGTTACCACATGCACTGCCACATATTGCTCTCTACATTGTAAAATCTAATTTATTTTTCTTTACAAATCACAAACATGTTATGTTATACTTGCCTGCTCTGTGAAATGGTTTTGCACAGAGCAGCCCAGATCCTCCCTCTTCTGTGCTCCTGGCCCCTCCCTCCTGTTGAGTTCCCCCTACAGCAAGCAGCTTGCTATGGGGGTACCCGAGCCGAGCCACAGCTCCCTGTATCCATTCAGGCATAGAGCTGTGGTTTGGCCCTGATTGGCTGCCCCTGACAGCAGCGGGAGCCAATGGCTCCAATGCTGTATCTCAGCCAATCAGGAGGGAGAGTCCCGGAGGACTAAGGCACTCGGGGACATCGCTGGATAGAAGTATGAGAGGGGGGGCTGCTACACACAGAAGATTTTTTAGCTTTACCTTCTGCCTTTTTAAACACTTGAACATATAATTCTTACATACCTGCTGAACTTAGACTGAAAAACAAAATAAAATGTGGCATGTGCTTTTTCTGAAAATGTCAAGACTCCGTAAGATGCAAAAATCACAGCATCCAAAAGCTTCTTGTAGCCAGTTGACATTCTATCTATCCTTAGATGACTCTGCATCATAAATATTCAAAGGCTATCTTGTATGAACTGCATTGTTTGAGATCAAACCAAAGATTTTCAATAATGCTCATGTTGGGGAACCAGGAAGCATTCCAATGCTTTCATCTTTTGTTTGTTGAAGTAGTTCTTGGCTGACTGGGAGTCATTTTTTAATTATGGTCTTCTTCAGGTATCCCTCCTATATAAATCTTCAGTTTCTCCTATGAGTGAAATAAGTATTTTATCCCCCTATTAATCAGCAAGATTTCTGGCTTCCAGGTGCCTTCTATACAGGTAAAAAGCTGAGATTAGGAGCACTTCCTTAAAAGGGAGTGCTCCTAATCTCATCTTGTTACCTGTATAAAAGAAACCTGTGCACAGAAGCAATCAGATTCCAATCTCTCCACCATGGCCAAGACCAAAGAGCAGTCCAAGGATGTTAGAGACAAGATTGTAGACCTACACAAGGCTGGAATGGTCTACAAGATGACCGTCAAGCAGCTTGGTGAGAGGGTGACAACAGTTTGTGCGATTATTCACAAATTAAAGAAATACTAAATAACTGTCAATGTCCCTCGGTCTGGGGCTCCATGCAAGGTCTCAAGGCAACTGGGACCATCGTCAGCAAGAAAACAATTGGTAACACTGCACGCTATGAAGGACTGAAATCCTGCAAGGTCCCCCTGCTCAAGAAACCACATGTACAGGCCCGCCTGAAGTTTGCTAATGGACATCTGAATGATTCAAAGGAGAACTGGGTGAAAGTGTTGTGGTCAGATGAGACCAAAATCGAGCTCCTTGGCAACAACTCAACTCACAGTGTTTGGAGGAAGAGGAATGCTGCGTATGAGTGGCCTGAAATGCGGGACTGTCTAGGTTACACACTGTATGAAGTATGCATCCAGGAGTGAGAAACAACGGCCTCTGGGGAAAAAAAAAATCAATAGGAATTAACTCTGACCCTTAACAGTACTTAAGGGCAATCTCTTTTCCCCTTCTGACTGGAGAAAGAAAAAGAAAACCTCCCACTCACATATATCTGCAGGTGCCATTTCCTGTCTTCACCTCAGGCATAAAATATTTCCAAGTCCTGTAATTGAAGTTCCCTGAAGCTGGCTTCCAGGGGCTCAACAGTGTGGAAATAAAGGATTTAAGACCATTAGGTCCCACTGGACTGGGAGTGTCCCAGTAGCGACCCCCGTAAGACCCGCTATATAAGTGTACCAAGCCCTCCTAGGCTAATTTGGCTAACACTATTATCAGTGTTACCACCACCTGAATTTTTTGCAAAAGATGTAGCAGAAGTCGAAGCATAGGAAAAGCATCACAACCTGTTCAAACTTGTTGTAGAACTTGGAATCTAGATCCACCTACAGAGTTCCCCCTGCCATTATTCTATACCTGGAATATGCCCTGGCGATGGAGACAGTACATGTACTGTCCCAGAAAGAAAGTGGTTCCCCTCCCTGAGCCAAATGACTCCTGGTGCCACACTGGTGGTTGATATATATGTCCCTGCAGAGGCATTTCCGGATTGAACCTACAAATGGTTTGTCCAATAATCCAGAGCAAGGCGTACTGACCATAAGTTCCAAGATATTTATTGGCAGTATTCTCTCCTGTGGAGACCAAGTCTACTGAACTGTAGCCACCCTCAAACCAACTGGAGAGACTGGCATCAGTGGTTATCTTCCAAATACCTGGAAGAATTCCAACCTTTCTAAATTCTGAACCATCAACCACCAATCTTTAGCTGTGCAACCCCACGGAACAGAGCCCTCCAGCAATCCAATGCCTGAATCTTCCAAGTTCCACACAGAGAGAATGATCCTCTACCAAGACCTGGTATAAGACTACACGCAAGGAACATGCTATGACCTAGGTACAACTTCCTCCTGCAAAAAGTATTGAAGGAAAATCCAGCCCAACTGCTTCCTGAGCAAAGGTTATTTAGGTATACTGAGATTGAAAACCCCTGCATCTTTAGCAAGTCCAGCACTGGAGCTAGGAGCTTTGTGAACCTCAGAAGCTATGGCCACCCTGAAGGATGGTCACCAAAAAAAAAGACAACTTTCCACTGCAATTACAGAAATCTTTGATGAGCCTGAAACAAACTGGCACATGAAGATGTGTGTTTACTGATGACTATGGGCCCCACAGTCTACCTCTTGCAGAGAGGTCATCACTGAACAGACTAAGCCTATCTGAAACAGAAGGATGCCCAGCCGATTGAGATCTTAACTAGACCTCATGTCCCTATCCACTTTGGAACTGTTACCATTTAATCGTTTTACAAAAATGAGCCCATAACTTCTGCTCCAAGAGCCAATGCAAGGCAAAGACTGATGACTCTGTGGCAGACCCCAACAGTACCAAGAGGTGTACTTAACCTACTAGGTTTCTGATGACTAAGGAAGGCACGAACCACCTCAAAGACTGCCCTAAAATCTTATGGTCTGAGATACTCTCAAAACACTGCAACCTCAGCTGCCTCCCTCACTTAGGAGGGAAATCTGGGCAGTCTCCCATCCAAGTACTAACCAGGCTTGATCCGAGGTCAGGCGCCACAGAGGCTCAGATAATCCAGATGTCATTGGTCCAACAGGAGATGTGAACACCTCCATACCACTGAACCTGCGCTATACAACCCCATAGGTATGCAAGTATGCAGGTACCCAGGTTTGCAAATATGCAGGTATATAAGAATTATTGCTTTTCATGCATTTATGCAGTATAATGGAAATAAATACATACCTATACAGTTTAATGTAAATAAGCACATACTTATGCAATTCAATGCAAAAAAAACACACACGTATACAGTTCAAGTTTATGTAAACATGCGTTTATAGAATATGCACTTATGCAGACATGCTCATACAAAGGTGTTTATGGTAGTAAGCATGTATTCAACATGTTTTTATGCAAACGTGCTTATGCAAGTAAGCAATCATGTGCCTATGCATCATGTGACCACGTATATAAGCAAACATGCAACATATATCCATGCAAACATGTGTTTTATGCAACACAAGCCTTTAGCCAACACGAGCCTTCAGCCAACACAAGCTTTTAGCAAACATGAGCCATTAGCAAACATGAGCTTTCAACAAGCATACGTTTTTAGCAAACTTGAGCTTTAGCAACCATAAGCTTAAGCCCATACTAGCACATTATGCTGGAGACATAACACCTTAAGGTGCACTGCTACCCATATAGGGGTAAGAAAAGTTGCGCTTTTTTCTTGTATATTTTGTGTATATCCCACAATAAGTTTGCAGCTTTTTTTCATTATTACTTTTAACTGTTCATATTGGGTGTTTATAGGGAATCCACACACCCCCCCTCCCTTTTGTTCCAAGCGCAGTTTTCTTCCCCTTTACCCATATAGGGGTGTATAGACTTACAGTTGTACAGGCCCCCCGGATTAAGCAGCAAGTGTGCAGTATATAATCATGACTGTCTGGCCACACATTTCTCCCATAGTAAGTACTCACACGTCATTAGTATCCATGGTCTGCTGTTATATCTCAAGAGGCCCTGTTGAACCTGCCATCCACATGGCCGCCCCTCCACTTCCTGCCTATACAGAAAGAGGCCCCTGCGCCATCTAGTGGCTGGAGGAGAAACGGCAGCCCATACTCCAAAGAAGTACACAGAGCATGATTAAACAGCACACTGCCATTAGCAGCTACTGAGAGAAGACTAGACAGTCAGATCTTTTTTTTTTTTTAAAGAGAAACTGCAAAAAAAATGCAGACTGACCATTCCTGCTGCAGGACTCTGAACATAACAGGAGTCCAATCTTCACCCATCATGGCAGGCTTTGTCATAAAAGACCTTCAGAGACTGGGTCCCCCTTAATTTGGGGTCCACTCCCATGAACCTGTATAGCACCCTGCAGGAAAGCACCTTGGTTATAACAAAGATTGCACAGGGTTGCATTACGCAGGGCCCAGCGCTGTAAGGCTGCATTACAGACAAACCTCAAGAAATCTTCTATCCTTCCAATGAGGCTCGGGTACCATCCATTTTGGCTGACAGCTTTTTTGAATGGATCCGATTGAAGTCCTTAATTTTCAGTAGAAGCATTCCAGAACTCCAAGCATGCTCCAAGAGCACATATATCACATCAGTAACCACCACCTTACAGACACTGATGAAAAAAACGGAGGTACTTTCTGTGTAGGAGGGGTTATATAGGGAAGAACTTCCTGGTTGATTGATCTGCCAGTAGTGTCCATTCACCTATAGGTGGTCGTATAACCCACATAGTCATTACCAGTGATGTAACCAACGTGATTAAAGTAAACGGCGTTACGCAACGCTGTTAGTTTAGAGGGTAATGAGTAATCTAACTGATTACTCTTCCCCTCGCAGTAACGCCGTTCCCATTACTGGGGCGGCGTTACCGTAATTACCCACTGCGATCCGCGGAGCCGTCCGTGGCCTCGGCCTTAGGAAAGGCTGCGACTTCGGCCTAGCTCCGGAGCGGCGGCCATCTTGGTGCACCCGTCGGCTGCGGCTCCGGCCTAGCTCTGGAGCGGCCGCCATCTTGGTGCACCCATCGGCCGTTTGCAATGTGATTGCTCCGTCACTTGTAAACAAACCGGCGTCAAGATGAAGCTGGTTCCTATCTCCCCTCTGTGTACAGATCTGTACAGTGGAGGGGAGAGATCGGCTGCCAATACTCTGCAACACCATGCCAATACTCTGCAACACCCTGCCAATACTCTGCAACACCCTGCCAATACTCTGCAACACCCTGCCAATACTCTGCAACACCCTGCCAATACTCTGCAATACTCGGTAATACCCAGCCATACTCTACAATACACGGTAATACCCAGCCATGCTCAGCCGTACCCAGCCATACTCAGCCAATATTACAGTTGGATAGATGACGTGGATATTACAGTGGGGAGATGACGTGGATATTACAGTGGGGGCTTTATGGTGGTGGAATTTTCACAGGTTTTTGCAAATTCAATTATTATTTGCTGATCCGAAAAATGATCCGATCCGTGAGTTTGGGGGGGACAGATGTACAGAGGGGGAACAGATGTGTGTGGGGGGGGACAGACGTGTAGTTGGGTACAGAGGGGGGAACAGATATATGTGTGTGGGGGGGGGGGGGCAGATGTGTAGTGGGGTACAGAGAGTAAAAAAGATATATGTGTTGGGGGGAACAGACGTGCAGGGGGGTACAGAGGGGAAATAGACGTGCAGGGGGAACGTGCCCCTTGCTTACAGTAATACTAGACCCGCCCCTAAGAATATAAAAGTAACTAATTACTTTTCCAATGTAGTAACTGAGTTACTAACTCAATTACTTTTTTGGGAGAAGTAATTTGTAACTTAACTAATTACTTTTTTAAAGTAAGATGACCAACACTGGTCATTACTATGGCTGCTCTGTGTCCCGTGATGTACGATAAAGAAACATGCTTTGGGGTGCTTTTCTGCTAAGGGGACAGGACAACTTCGCTGCATCAAAGAAACGATGGAAAGGGCCCATGTACCATCAAATCTTGGTTAAGAACCTCCTTCCCTCAGCCAGAGGCCTAGCCAGTCTTCAGACCTTAATCCCATAGAAAATATGTGGAGAGAGCTGAAAGTTTGAGTTACCAAACGTCAGCCTCAAAACCTTAATGACTTGGAGAGGATCTGCAAAGAGGAGTGGGACAAAATCCCTCCCGAGATGCGTGAAAACCTGGTGGCCAACTACAAGAATCGTCTGACCTCTGTGATTGTCAACAAGGGTTTTGCCACCGAGTAGTCAAGTCATGTTTTGCAAAGGGGTCAAATATTAATTTCACTCATTAAAATGCAAATCAATTTATAACTTCTTTGAAATGCGTTTTTCTGGTTTTATTTTGTTGTTCTGTCTCTCACTTTTAAAATAAACCTACCATTAAAATTATAGACTGATTATTTCTTGGTCAGTGGGCAAACGTACAAAATCAGCAGGGGATGCTTCTTTTCCCTCACTGTAAATGGCCAAAGCATGTGCCAGACAGAATCAGGGTCCAAGGTCAAATTCTAAAAAGCAGTTCAAATGACTATATGAACCTGCTGATCAAACACATTATTGGTGTTCTGACCTCACTATAAAAAACAACTAAAGTCAGCTGTGAGAGACATTCTGCTGCACAGTAGAGGCCTCACTGCAATGCTGGAGAGTATTCAGTAGATATTGGGGAAGAGGAGGATCCAGCAACTCTGGAATTCACATACTGTAATCTACAGATGAGGAGGGTAAAACAGCCACCTGATTTCTGTGAGTTTGATGCATTTGTGAATAGCTAATTACAATACTTAGCAAAATCAATTGCTACATTTAGGCTCATAATATTTCCTGCCGGAGACTTAGTTCAGAAGATCTTTTCTTTAACGCTTGTCCATCCCCCCCTTCTAAATATAGATTTGATGACTGAAGACAAAAAGTTCAAGACCACGGTTCTTGATTTCCAAAAAAAAAAAAAAAAACAGCTTAGCGGAGTGTTGCATACTACTGGTTGAAGTCTAACACAACATAGCAACTTGGCAACCCTCTCCCATCCCTTGACTATACTGATGACTGCACTAAGCACAGAAAGCCTATTGCATACCTGACAAATCTACAATCACTTCTATTTACTTCAGGTTATTTGTCTGCTCACTCCACCTAACAGCACATTTCTTGCTAGCGCATTTGTATGAAACATGTCTAAGTAACTCCAAGTCCTGCTTCTCCCCACCTAAACTAGTTCAATATATAAAAAAATTCATTTAGGGTGCTCATTCATTTTTAATTGCCAAAACGGCAAAAAAATGGACATGCACAATTTTTTTGCGATGCAGCACACCACAACATATGTGCCATGGTGCTTTGCAGTGCGGGTACATTTTGGTACATTGGGGTGTCACACAAAATACATGTCACATTTCTGCAATGCATAGGAATGCTGTATTTACTTGTGTCTTATATATCTGCTTGGAGTTAGGCTTTAAGATAGATTTAAGTCTGAAGTGTCTAAAACAAAGTGGATGTAAACCCTCTCTCATACCCAGTGAAGTGAACACCCTCAGATGATACACAGGGATGAAACAAAATCTCCCTACATAAGTTTTACATGTATATCTGCTGTCTTCAGCTTTATATATTTTCTCTTCCTGTTTCAGCACTGCAGTGAAGCCTGTGCATACAGCCAAGACAGCTGATTGGAGAAAAGGCACACACCCCCTCTCCTCATAGGTAGAGACTTTAACCACTTAAGGACCAAGCCTCTTTCTGAGAATTGGTGTTTACAAGTTAAAAACATTTTTTTTGCTAGAAAATTACTTAGAGCCCCCAAACATTGCATATATTTTTTTTTTCTTACACCCTAGAGAATAAAATGGCAGTCGTTGCAATACTTTGTCACACCGTATTTGCGCAGCTGTCTTTCAAGTGCACTTTTTTTTGGAAAAAATATTTTGATTTAAGAAATAAGTAAGAAACAGTAAAGTTAGCCCAATTTCTTCCCCGGCGGGCTTTCACACTGGAGCGGTGCGCTAGCAGGACGGCAAAAAAAGTCCTGCTAGCAGCATCTTTGGAGCGGTATAGGAGCGGTGTTTTCACCGCTCCTATACTGCTCCTTCCCATTGATTTGAATGGGACACCGCGGTAAAACCGCGGCAATACCGCCGCAAAGCGCCGCTACGACGGCGATCTGCGGGGGATATTAACCTTTTTTCGGCCGCTCGCGGGGGGTAAAACCGCACCGCGAGCTGCCGAAACCCGCGGGCAAAACGACGGTAAAGCAATGCTAAATATAGCGCTGCTTTACCGTCACTGCGGCTCCCGCCCCAGTGTGAAAGGGGCCTTACAGAGGATGTCTATTGCTAGAATTATTGCTCTCGCTCTAACGATCGCAGCGATACCTCACATACCGTTTTCATATGCGGGCACTGCTGCACGCGAGCTCGGTCAGACGGGGCGCGTTTAAAAATGTTTTTTTTTCTTATTTATTTTTACACTGTTCTTTTAAAAAAAAAAAAAAAAAATGTGTCACTTTTATTCCTATTACAAGGAATGTAAACCTTCCTTGTAATAGAAAAAAAGCATGACAGGACCTCTAAAATATGAGATCTGGGGTCCAAAAGACCTCAGATCTCATATTTACACTAAAATGCAATAAAAAAAAAAAAAGAAGAAGAAGAATGTAATGCCATTTGAACAAATAAAAATACAATTTATTTTTTTGTCATACTTACCTGTAAAATTATTTTCTTTGAGTACATCATGGGACACAGAGTCAGGCTAATATTCATTACCTGCTGGGTTATACTTCATCATCTCCAGGTGAATGGACACTGGTAGACCAGAGGTCTTTAGACAGGAAGTGATCCCCTATATAACCCCTCCCACACAGGAAGCACTGAATCCTAAAAAAAGTGGGGAGGGATCTCTGTGTCCCATGATGTACTCAAAGAAAAAGGATTTTACAGGCAAGCATGAAGAAAAAATCATATTTTATTTTTCATACATCATGGGACACAGTCAGGCTAATATTCATTAACTGCTGGGACATCCAAGAGCAATAGCCTTGAGGGGAGGGAGACACCCTGCCAAACAATAGCCATCAGAACTTTTACGGCAGCCCACAGTACACTGCAGCCGAAAGCCGAATCCTCAGCTGCTCGAACATCCACTTGAAAAAATGTTGTGAACGTATGCACTGAAGACCAGGTAGCAGTCTTACAAATCTGAGCCACAGATACCTGATGGCGAAAAGCCCAGGAGGTTCCTATACCCCTGGTAGAATTAGCTCCCATCCTACAGGGAGGAACTTTAGGTTTCAGACCGTAGGCCTGAATGATCAATTGGCGTAACCAATTGGCAATGGAAGCTGCCTGCCCCTTATTGGGTCCTTTTGGTAAAACAAAAAAGGAGTCTGATCCTTAGATCTCCGCAGATCTAGACAAATAAACCTTGACTGCCCGGACAACGTCCAATGAATGCAGTCCTCTCTCTTCCGCCGAGTGAGGCTGAGAGAAAAAAGAAGGCAAAATAATGTCCTGATTTAAACGAAAGGCCAACGCCACTTTTGCCAAAAAAAGGATGGAACAGGTCATAACATGACCCTGTCATGGTGAAGTACAGTTCCCTGCATGAAAGGGCTGCCAACTCCGACACCCTTCTAGCTGAGGAGTACAATTCCCTGCATGAAAGGGGCACCAACTCCGACACCCTTCTATCTGAGGTGATAGCCATCAGGAAGGCTAGCTTGTGTGACAGCAAGTCTAATGGAATTTCTTTGATAGGGTCAAATGGTTGCTTCTATAACACAGACAGTACCAAGTTCAAGTCCCAAGGACACATAGGTGACCTAATGTGTGGAAGCAAGTGAGTTGCCCCCTGCATAAAGGTTCGGACCAGTGAATGGGAGGCTAAAGGCATTTGGAAGAATACCAATAGGGCCGAAACTTGACCTCTAATTGTACTCAAAGTCAATTTGATTTCCACAGCTGACTGTAGAAACGAGAGAATTCTGCCAATCACGTATTTCTGGAGGAAGCCATTTTTTTGTGCTTCACAACAAGCAATAGAAGTCTTTCAGACCTTATGATAGCTCTTCCTAGTGACAGCTTTTCTAGCATTCACTAGGGTAGACAACACTGGTCCTGAGATGCCACGGTCCTTTAACACCCTGGCTTCAATAGCCATGCCGTCAAATTTAGAGACTGTAAATTGGGGTGGAATAGAACGATTGTTATTCTGTGTGTCCTCGTGGTGACTGGCATTTTCCAGTGCATAAAAATGATGGTCACCGCACTACTGTGAATTGGCCCTTAAGCTGTTCAACACAATGGAGTGGAATATAGGGACCTTGAGACAATAGATCGGGGCAGTCCTCAAGCTCCACCATCCATGACCGTAGGGCCAGTCGTACTGCCCGTAATTCTAGGATGTTGATGGGCAGGATCTGTTCTGTCCTTGACCATTTCCCTTGAGTTGTGAGCCCCTCTAGGGTCACTCCCCAGCCTGAGAGACTGACATCTGTAGTCAGTATTTTCCAAGTTACCGGGAGGAAGGATATTTTCTTTCGCAGGTTCTGATCCTTGAACCACCAGTTTAGGCTTAAGCGTGCCTGAGGAGATAAGAACATTGAATAACCCACGGCTTGTCCGCTCCTGTTCCCAGCCAACAAGATGTCTTGTTGTAGAGGCCTGGAATGGAACTGGGCATAGGGCACCGCCTTGAAGGAGGATACCATCCTCCCTAGAAGACTCATACAGAGTCAAATGGAGGGTTGTCTGGTGCTCCTAACTGATGCACCTGATCCTTTAGGGCACAGATCCTTGCAGGTGGCAAGAATACTCTTGCTTGGACTATATCTAGGATCAGACCTAAATACCCTAGACCTTGAGCTGGTTTCAAGGCTGACTTTTCTGTATTTCTGATCCAGCCTGAGCTTTTCAAATACCACACTGTGTATGTTGAGCTCTGTTCTAGAGCCTGTGATGAGTGATCTCTGAGCAGGTCGTCCAGATACCCAAGCACCAATATTCCTTGGGCCTTTAAAAAGACCCAGTACTGGTGCTAGGACCTTTGAGAACACCGGGGGAGCTGTAGCAAGCCCAAAGTGTAGAGCCACAAACAGAACAAAAAAATAAAAATATGTCTCTTTAAGAGCTATGGGGGGAAGTGACGTTTTTGACATCGTTTCCGCCCTGCAATGATATGGAGACGGATGGGGGCCATATTCCCCCTCCCTTGTCTCCATACCACACACGGAAGAGCACCCGCTGCTACCGACGGCACCGGTAAGCTGCAGAGGGCACTGGAGCGTGGCGGGAGGGGGGCCCCTCTCTGCTGCCGATAAAAGTGATCTTGCCGCAAATCCACAGCAGCGACCACTTCTATCTGAAAGCGGACTGCCCGGGGTTATGGTAGTTAGCTGCTGCCATAACAATGATAACCCTCTTCAAAGTACCGACGTATAATGACGGCGGGCAGTCTAAGTGGTTAAGAGCCGTTTGTTGAATCGTTCAGCTCTGTGCTAATCTATTTATAGTATCCTCCCCAACACAAAACTCTGGCTGCTTTTATCATATGTGACGGAGAATTTGTCAGGAGTCAACAGGCTGATAACAAAAGAACGGAGCAGGAGAAAGCTACGGGACATAGTGCTCTGAAGAGGGATAAGAAAACACTGCAGATATATGTGCCCAGCTCAGATTTCATGAATCAGGTTTATATCCACTTTAAAGCACTAAAAGCACTGTGTATCACAAACAGTTGGAGTTTAAAAAAAAAATGTCAACCTTTTCTCATTCATTTTGTATTTCAGTGCTGCTACTCTCCTCTAGTCTTTTTCACAAACTTTCTGTTAGCATGTACTCATTCCAGGATCTACTGCACATCATCACTATGGATCAACTTTTCGATAGTAAAACAGTGGACTCTGCCTGCACAATGTGTGTTGGCATGGTTACTTGTAGTCTTTACTACAGCAGTGCGTGACATGACTAGAGTGCAGGATCAAAGATCAAAAATAAAAGGTTCAAGTTCCTGAACAAGGACCTTCATGGCAGGATCCCCACTTGTCTTTAAAGGCATATTACACATTTGTAAAGGGTAAAAAATGCACCCATATTAGAAAAAAAACTAAAAAAATGTGCATTTATTTTTGCATTAATGCCTGCAATGCATTGCAACTGAGGTTAGTGCGTCACAGGTGTCGGACTATTCCTCCAGACCCAAATCTATACAGAGGTATAGACCTACCATTATGGGGCTAGAGGAAATGATCAATAAACTAGTACCTCCAGATATAGAAACAATTCCCTTGGATTAAGGTGTTGCCAGCTGAAGAAATCTGTCTGCCAGCTGTCCATACCCAACATGTAAACAGCAGACCGGGCTGGAATGTTTAGTTCTGCCCAGGACAGAATCCTTTTTACTTCTCTTGTCATGGCAAGGCTTATTGTTCCTCCCTGCGGTCGATGTAAGCTACAGGTTAAAGTCCTGATCAGATGAGCGTCCAGTTTGAGTGTCCAGCATTGCAGGAAAAATCTAATTGTCCAAGTACCACAATGTTGATCAGGAGATAAGATTCTTCTGACTCACAAGTCCCATACACCAACAGTGTCCAGGACTCCTCCCCAGCCCAACAGGATGGCATCCGCCGAGGATCTTCCAAGATATTTTAAGAAAGGACTTCAACTCCAAAAGGGAGGTTCCTGAGCAACTAAGCCAGGGACAGCCTTATCTTCTGCAGGGGAAAAGTGAAAGCACACTTCTGGTCTCTATGGTTAGAGTCAGCAATCAAAAGTTGCAATTTGGCATAAAAAATCCTGCATGATTGTGGTGAAATCCTCCCATGATAAAACCAAGGATAGAGCCACGCCCGATAGGAAAAAAAAGGAAAACTGAGGATGGCATAGACTCAGAGGGCAAAATTCCAGGCAGTCAGGGTCAGGAGCTTGAGGGAATGCAGGGCAGGCAGCACTAGAACGGTTAGTGGATCATGAGCTAGAGAGGCACCCAGGGCAGTAGAACTGGTCTCCATGTGTCTGGGGGCAGTAGAGAACAGACATACATTCTCTTGGGACAGCAGCAAAAACTTGAGGCATGCTAATAGGAGGCTTGCCCTTATTTTGTGATTAACAAATCCTTTCGTAGGCAACAGTTTAAAACCCAACAGTATCTGAATTCCTTTATCCCTCAATGAATGAGAAAGAAAGAGACTTACAAGTATAATCATGCATGGCCATTGCCAAGTTAAATGATACCAGTACTGCTAAAACTGTTTACTGCTTTCAAATATCGGGCCTGATAACACCTTCAGGCAGGGGGGGGTGGATAGAGGCAGGGGGGGACGAAGGTGGCAGAGGGGGGATGAAGGTGGCAGAGGGGGATGGATGGAGGCAGAGGGGGATGGATGAAGGCGGGGGGGCGAAGGTGGCAGAGGGGGGTTGATGGTAGCAGAGGGGGATGATGGTGGCAGATAACACCTTCCTGGTGACAGATGGTGGCAGATAAGGCCCCCTCCCCAGAGGGGGATGATGGTGGCAGGGGGGGATGATGGTGGCAGAGGGGGATCAGCTAAAAGTAGTTGGATCTGTATGTGCGTTGTAATTAATCGAAATTAGTCGATTAATCGATTAAAAAAAATAAAATAAAATGATTAATTGAACATGAAAATTTTAAATCAGTAACAGCCCTAATATATATAAAAAATAGTAAGAGATAGACCGACCCTCATAATGACCACAACAGGTGTCCAGACCCAGAAACTCAAGAGAATCCCAAAAAGGTACATGAAAAGATGTAGGTGGTGTAACACTCCATCTACTATCAAAAACCAAAGTATCAGATTGACCTTTCACAAAAACTACATGTATTCCATTATACATAAACTACATGATTAGTATTTACCTATGTATTGGAACAAAATGACAGGGAAGTGAAAGAAACTTTAGCAGCTCATGTATATTTTCCCATTAGCATGCGAGTGCCAGAGTGATAGCAGCATGTTCCTTTGATTAATACGTCTGCTGATAAAGAGACTGCCAAGCTTTCCTGAGCACCAAGTAAGAGACAGACGCTAATCCTTCAGTGGATTCAGAACAAAGTGATAATATGCAAGCTTGGAGACCTTACAGCTTTGTAGTGAGAAAATTGGATTAAGGGTGATTACTGCACATATACCTTCTCGAGAAGCTAATTTCTCATACATATAAAATGATATTCAGGAAGTCTAGACATTCCACTTGGAACGTGCACTGTCCTACGTTAGAAACCAAAGTTTGCCATTCTTGTTATGAAAGCCAAATTGAATTTTCAACAGAAGCAATTAGCATCTCTTCTAACTTCAAGAAATTATGATATCTCATTTACCAGCACACTTCAACAACTGGGTTCACCAGGCCAGTCATGCTTCATAATGACATGTATTAATTTAGAAAAGCACAAGTAACCCATAACTAATTTTTATCAAACTTCAGTGAACTAAAGTCTACCCGGTTGCTGCACTAAAACTGGTCCATATTGACATGATAGCATCATGCAGTTGCTGCAGATTTTTCGTCTGCACATCCATGATGCAAATTTCCTGTTTCACCACGTCCCAAAGGTGCTCTATTGGATTGAGATCTGGTGACTGTGGAGACCACTGAGGTATATGAACTCATTGTCATGTTCAAGAAACCAGTGGGGAGATGATTTGAGCTTTGTGGTGGTGCATTATCCTGTTGGAAGTAGCCATCAGAAGATGGATACACTGTAGTCATAAAGGGATGGACATGGTCAGCAACAATACTCAGTTAGGACATGGCGTTTAAACGATGCTCAATTGGTACTAAGGGGCCCAAAGTGTGCCAAGAAAATATCCCTCATACCATTACACCATCACCACCAGCCTGAGCCCTTGATACAAGGCAGGATAGATCCATGCTTTCATGTTGTTTACGTAAAATGTTTACCCTATCATCTGAATGTTGCAGCTGAAATCGAGAATCATCACAACAGGCAACATTTTTGGTAGCCTCCGTTTCTTGTCCTTGACGGACAGGAGTGGCACCTTGTGTGGTCTTCTGCTGTAGCCCATCTGCTTCAAGGTTCAATGTGCTGTGTGTTCCAATATGGTATTCTGCATACCTTGGTTGTAACCAGTGGTTATTTGAGTTACTGTTGCCTTTCTATCATCTTGAACCAGTCTGCCCACTCTCCTCTGACATCAACAAGGCATTTTCCTCCACACAACTGCCGCTCACTGGATATTTTGTAAACCCTAGAGATGGCTGTGCATGAAAATCCCAGTAGATCAGCCGTTTTTGAAATACTCAGACCAGGCCGTCTGGCACCAACAACCAATGCCATGTTCAAAGTCACTTAAATCCCCATTCTGATGCTCAGTTTGAACTTCAGCAAATAATCTTCACCACATCTAGATGCCTAAATGCATTGAGTTGGCCGAATAGCAATTTGTGTTACCAAGCAATTGAACAGGCCGTACCTAATAAAGTGGCCAGTGAGTTGTGTATATATATTATATTATATACACACACACATACATATACAGTTAGGTCCATATATATTTGGACACAGGCACAATTTTAGTTTCTTTCAGGTATTTACCAAAACATATTCAAGCTATAGTTATATAATGGATATGGGCTGAAAATGCACACTCTCAGGTTTAATTTGAGGGTATATACATCCAAATCGGAGGAAGGGTTTAGGAATTACAGCTCTTAAAAATATCCATCCCCCCTTTTTCAAGGGACCAAAAGTAATTGGACAATAGAATCAAAAGCTGTTTTATGGCCAGGTGTGGTCTACTCCTTCGTTTTTTCTTCATCAATTAAGCAGGTAAAAGGTCTGAAGTTGATTCTAAGACCCCATACACACTATACAACTTTTGTTGTCCGATTTCCTTTAGATTTACCAAAACCATGCAGTGCAAGGGCCTGCCTGACTGCATACAAATTGAAACTCTTAAAAGTATATATAAAAGGGCACTCGTGCGAGCACGCTGCTGTGTCCATTGACACAGACAGCAGGACTCGGTCCCGCCCCCTGGTACCCACATCATTGGATTTGATTGACAGCAGAGGCTGCGCTGCTATCAATCTATCCAATCAGGACCCGAGATGCCGTCTGGAGCTGGTGCGCTCATCCCAGTTGCTGGAAAGACTGGGTTCAGGTAAGTAAAAGGGGGGCCGCTGCATCACAGGAGACTTTTCACTTTTTTTTTTTTTTTTATTGAAAGACAGCTGCAGTTAAAGCCTGGCAAAGCATCAGAAAGGAGGAAAATCAGTCTTTGGTAATGTCCATGGGTTCCAGACTGCAGGCAGTCATTGCCAGTAAAGGGTTCTCAAAACAATATAAAAAATGAACATTTTATTTATGATTATATTCATTTGTACAATTACATTTAAGCCCCTGAACATGGGGGGACTGTGTATAAAAATGGTTGCAGGTCCTAAAATTTGTACTTGATATTTATGTTCCCTTGAATTAAAGCTTTAAGTCTGCACTACAAAATTATTTAGATGGTTTCCTTTTAAATTTTATTCTGGTGGCATACAGAGCCAAAAGTATGAAAATTGTGCCTGTGTCCGAATATATATGGACGTGTGTGTATATATAATATATACATACACACACACACATATATATATATATATATATATACACACACACACACACATACATATATATATATATATATATATATATACATACACACACACATACACACCCCCACACATTAAAAAAAAAATACATTAAAGCTTATATGAGCATTTAGTGATTGGTTGAAGATATGCTTTATTGAGCAACTTTGTGCAGCAGAAAAAAAAAATCTTGGTGTAATTTCAAGATATGAATTAGTCTACAAAAAGTGAAAGTCCAAAAATGAATTTGTGGTTAACGAGTCTAACAAATAATGCCTTACACCATTCAGCTAATTAATGAGAAGCTAAAACATCAATTACATCAGCAGAGAGGCAGATTTAATACTCAGTCAATACTGTTCAACTCAGCAAAAACTGGATTCCGCAAAGAAGAATGCAGGACTGTGACTGCATCAGTGGACAATCCGATACACAGGGAATGGCTGAAAATCCATCTTCGTTGCTCTATGCCACTCACGCAGCAAGGCTTGGAAAGTGGATAATCATTTCAATGAGCCGCTTGGTTTCTTCCACTTTCTACTTCAATTCACCTGTTTCACAGTGATGAAAGCTCTTCCGTATAGAACACCATTAGTTCCCTTGACTTTAACCTTCTGAATTAAATGTTTTTAGCTGCTGAAAGGACAAGTTACCTAGATGATATCACAAGAACAGGACTTGTCATCACACTCTTGTTTTTGTTTCCTGAGGTTATTCAGATTGAACACTCCCTGTGCTAGGAATATCTGGCATGGCAGTGGGTTAACGCTAAGTTTGTGACAAACATTTTTTTTTAAACACAATGTAGTACCCCGTATCTTGCGTGTGAACATGCAAAATCAATTTTACCCCAGAGCACATCTACCGATGAAAATGGTTCATATGTTGTTTCAAAACAAAATCTGTCAAGACCTATTTTTTTTAAGCATTGAAATGTGTTCACAGCCCATTCAAAATGAATTGGTGCCTAACCCAACACACCCCTACACATGAATTGCATTGCATAGTGTTATGGCATGAATGAATACCAAGACTGGAAACAAACCTTTGCAATTTTGTGCCTTTTTCCCAGATGTGTTTTCCACTGAAAATCAATGAACACATTTTAGAAAATGTTTTAACACGTGCTACAATGCCCTTCTAAAGACATGCACATAATGACATGCGGTTATATGCATTGATGAGCATTTTGCAAACCGCATCAGTAAAAAAATCCACACAACTGCAAAAGGTGCATTTCCAGCCTCCTGAGGTGAAGAATGTCTTCATAAAAAATCAGCAACTTCAGCTACCAAGTAGAATAATTTCATAATGAAAAACAAAAGTTGAATACATTTCAAACCATGGAGTCCAGCACCTGAAACTCCTCAGGTTGCTCATTTAAAAAAAAAAAAGCTATTGGTATTGGTATTTTAAAACTCTCTGCTTCCTGTCCCAATAGGTAGGTGGGCAATATCTCAGGTGGCACAGTACTCCAAAAAAGGTACACTAGTAACAGGCCCCAATCAAATAAGGGATAGGGGATCCTTTTTTTTTTTTTTTTAAATCCCTTTAGCGTGAACCCAATAGATATATGCGAGTAACCAAAGTTGAATTGTTTCTTAAAGTTGTAGGCTCCCATTTTCCTAATTTTACTGCCTAGAACTAGATAGTCACCTGGCTGGGAATACAAACTACATAAATATAAGACTATTTGTGGCTTGTCTGGTATGAATGGTAGCTGACATAATTCCTGTAGTATAGATACATTTAGTAGTAACTGGCCACATTTAACTAGACTTGTTCTGTAATGATAAATGATGTTTCCTCACTCATTCAAGTAACTTCCTCAGTTTAGGAAAAAGACAGAATCCACTACAAATCTACCCCAAAAGCAGATGAATCACAGTAATGCTTTCTGGCCATTTAAACAAAACAGAGCTGTTTCTGCAACCTACAGCCAGGTATACATGATGTAACCTCCAAACAATTTGCATCTTGCATGTATATTTGTCCCATGGAGGAGGGAAGGAATTATCTTGAGTAAAAATTATAGTAATTAGCTGTAAAAAAAAAACTGAATCTGATTGTTTCGCCTCCAAAGATTGCTAAAGCTGGCTACACATTATATCATTTTCTTGTACAATTTTCCTTTACATTTATCCAAACCATATATTATGAGGTCAAACCTAAATACTTTCAAACTGTATGCAATCAGGCAGGCCCTTGCACTACATAGTTAAAGGTAAATCTAAAGGAAATTGAACAACAAAATTGTATAATGTGTAGCCAGCTTTAGCCAGTGGATTTGTCAGGGTTATCAGTGTTCAATAAGTAGAGTTGCTTCCAACAGTGATCAAGCACAATTCTTATTGACAGGTCCCCTAAGAATGTTGTTTGATCCAACCAGATGTACGGTAGAAACACCAGATAAATGCTCACTTTACACCTGTTGACGCCTTTAGACTGCTATCAGTCATAGGGGTTAATTTACCACAATCGGAGAGTGCAAAATCTTGTGCAGCTGCGCATGGTAGCCAATCAGCTTCTAATTTCAGCTTATTCAATTAAGCTTTGACAAAAAAAAAAAAAACACTGGAAGCCGATTGTTTTCTATGCAGAGCCGCACCAGATTTTGCACTCTACAGTTTTAGTAAATCAACCCCACAGTTTCCATTATCTGTTATGGTCAATGAAATTCGTTTTTGTTTAGACACTTCTAAAAATTAGGCCAATCATATTTTAATAAGCTGGCAAGCCCTGCCATTGCTTACGAGATGTTGGACGATACTTCCATGTTGTAGTACTAGGTGGTGTGTAATGCAGAGTTCTTTTCTCTAAGAGCTTTTTTTTACAGCAAAAGCCTTGAGCAGGCTTGTCCAGTGCAAGACAAGGGTGTAAGCTTTATTTCTAATGAGGGTAGTGCAATCCATTGCGTTGCAGTGGTGTGGACTGAAAAAAGTACTGTAAGCAGTAATTTTATTCAGTGATGCTGGTTTTGAATCAAACTACCACATCACAACACTGATTTGTGAATATAACTGAATGAAATGTGACAAAGTTCTAACAAGCAAGCAAAAACACCACAAAAAACTAAACACTGATGTACCAGGATCAGAGCATCGGCATTGTTTACTCCCAGCAGAAACCAGCAGTCGAGAGATCAGCGTGGCTTGCTGGTATGGATGAGCCCTTAGACTGGAGGATTTTCTTTTTTAATAAAACGGATATAATACATTTTTAAAACTTGTTTTTTCAATAAAAAAAAAAAAAACCTTCATGAGCTGGGAAAAATAACCACACAAATATGGTATATAAATAAACAAGACTTTTATGTATAAGTGACCCCAGATGAATGGAAGCCTATTGTGTGTCAATCATCAGCTGTCACTTCTCATACTCTGAACTTTCAACTGCACAGAATAGGAACAAACTATGTGAAATATGTCAAACAGAGGCCAGAAACACTAGCAACATACCGGACAACAAGAGCGATTACAAGATGGTGAACACGTGTTCCAGGTCACTGGTTTTGTCTTCATTAAAATGTCACAATTGTTCAAACACACAGAAAACAAGTAGAGCTGGTGTAGTAAGCCCTAAAGGACTCATGCGCACTGGGCGCTTGCCCAGCTTGCCTTTCCTCCTGGTAGCAATGTTTTGGCAGAAAAAAACGCTTGACGCACAAATTAATTTCATTGGCCAGAACAATCCATTTATTCTGGCCATTGAAATTAATTAACATTCAAGCACTTGTGGTACCTAGCGTTAACATACATTTAGATGCGTTAACATACGTCAAGCATTTTTTGCTGCTGCTCCTGGATGTGCTGGCTGCTTCTAAACACCTATGTGTGAATGGACACATACAGTTAGATATATATATACACACACACACACACACACACACACACACACACACACATACATATATATATATATATATATATATATATATATATATATATATATATGTGTGTGTGTGTGTGTGTGTGTGTGTGTGTGTGTGTGTGTGTATATATATATATATATATACACACACACACACACACACACACACACACACACACACATATACATATATATATATATATATATATATATATATATATATATGTGTGTGTGTGTGTGTGTGTGTGTGTATATATATATATATACACACACACACACACACACACACACACACACATATATATATATATATATATATATATATATATGACACAGGCACAATTTTCATACTTTTGGCTCTGTATGCCACCAGAATAAAAATAAAAAAATGAAAAAATTCAGTGCAGACTTTCAGCTTTAATTCAAGGGGTTGAACATAAATATCAAGTACAAATTTTAGGAACTGCAACCATTTTTATACACAGCCCCCCATTTTCAGGAGCTCAAATGTAATTGGACAAATGAATATAATCATAAATAAAATGTTCATTTTTTTAAGATTTTGTTGAGAATCCTTTACTGGCAACGACTGCCTGAAGTCTGAAACCCATGGACATTACCAAAGACTGGGTTTTCTCCTTTCTGATGCTTTGCCAGGCTCTAACTGCAGCTGTCTTCATTTGTTCTTTGTCTGTGGGTCTTTCTGCCTTTAGTTTTGCCTTCAGCAAGTGAAATGCATGCTCAATTGGGTTGAGATCAGGCGATTGACTTAGCTATTGCATAATATTCCACTTCTCCTTCAAAAGCTCCTGGGTTGCTTTTGCAGTGTGCTTTGGATCATTGTCCATCTGTACTGTGAAGCGTCCAATCAACTTTGCTGCATTTGGCTGAATCTGGGCTGACAGTATATCTCTAAACACTGCAGAATTCATCCGGCTGCTTCTGTCTTGTCACATCATCAATAAACACCAATGACCCAGTGCCAGTGGAAGACATGCGTACCCATGCCATCACACTGCCTCCACGATGTTTTACAGATGATATTGTGCGCTTTGGAGTATGAGCTGTTCCAAGCCTTCTCCACACTTTTTACTTGTCATAATTCTTATACAGATTAATCTTAGTTTAATCCATCCAAAGAATGCTGGGACTGTGACATCGGAGGATGCTGGGACTGTGACATCATATGGGGGTGGGGTCACCATGTGACATGAGCCGGTGGCCCCGCCCCTTGTCCCTATATAAGTCACAACACCGCGTGTCTCTGCCATTCCGGCCAGAGAGAGCGACGAGTCAACATCGGAAGAAGAAGAAGAAGAAGAAGAAGAAGAAGACGACGACGCAGAAGGCGGCGGCGACAGCGGCAAGAACAGAAGAGACCCCCGAAGGCGGAACGAGACCCCCAGACGACGATGAAGAAGAAAGCCGGGCTCCTCCGCTCGTGAAAAAGCTAGGTAAAAGAGCAGAAGAGAGCGGAGGAGTCCGGCGAGAAGACCCCCAAGACGGAAGAAGACCCCCGGAGCTGTGCAATAAAATATTTTTAAAAATTGTGTGTTTTTTTTTTTTATTTACAATTTTACACCTTAGGTGAATGGGTAGGGGTACATCATACCCCATACTCATTCACATAGGGTGGGGGGCCGGTATCTGGGGGCCCCCTTATTAAAGGGGGCTCCCGGATTTCGATAAGCCCCCCGCCCGCAGACTCCGACAACCAATGGCCAGGGTTGTCGGGAAGAGGCCCCTTGTCCTCATCAACATGGGGACAAGGTGCTTTGGGGTGGGGGGGCCGCAGGGCCCCCTTTCCCCAGGGCACCCCCCATGTTGAGGGCACGCGGCCTGTTACGGCTCAGGAGGGGGGGGGGCGCTCGCTCGTCCAAACCCCCTTTCCTGACCGGCCGGGTTGCGTGCTCGGATAAGGGTCCGAGATGGATTTGGGGGTGTCCCCCCCCCCGTTTTATTCGGCGTAGGGATTTCCCTTTAAATCCATACCAGGTTACGGGGCTAGCGCGGCGGCATTCGCTGCCTTCGCTAGTCCTGTCTACCTGGAGTCACGTTCTAAATGAACGGACTTTCCGATTGTGTGTCTGCAAGTCCGTTCATTTTAAAAGTCCCGCTGACTTTTTTCCGCGGATTGTGCGCCGGAAAAGTCCGGGCGTGTGTGGGCAAGTCCACACGCTTGGAAAGTACGGCGGTTTGTCCTCTGGACTAGGTCCGGCGGACAATCCCGCCGGAAAGTCCGAGCGTGTGTACGCCGCATAATAAGAAACACAGTAATGCTTAAAAGTGGCAGTAAACCACTGGCTTTTTTTTTTTTTTAAACTGGCAATGTCATAATGTGCTAGTACTAGCACAATATATGAAAACTGGACTTGGAACGAAGCCCTCCAGTGGCGCACTGTCACCGCTGAAGGTGCTTCCATCTTTACCCTCTTCTCTATATTTCTATCGCACACCTTCCTGGAAACACGGCTCCATCTTTCAAGGCTCGTCTTCTTTCCGGATTCGTGGACTCCGGCTGTGTGACTGGCCTGAGCTGTGATGACGCCATTACCGCAGTCAAAAAAGGGCCAAACCAACTATAAAAATTGCCATGTGACCAATGAGATGGCACCAAAGATTATCTCAGTGCTAGAAAAACTATAGTCAAGACTTCTTTTTCCCTAGAATACCAGCGAAAATGACTGCTAAAGGCAGGGTAATACAGAGGCTAGCTTCAACATTTTTGTTTGCTAGTGTCCCAACTTTATGTAGGCAGAAGTACAAGCTGGATGTTTACAAATTCCTAAATTCATGTGTCCCTGAATGAATGAATGGATGATTTGTATAGCGCTGCAAATGCGAACCGAATTGCCTCAAGGCGCTTGGTCCGTCTTGTGTTGTCCTGCTTCTTAGAAGAGGTGGGTCTTGAGTTTTTTTCTGAAGTGGGCGATAATAAAAGATAAAAGAATACCTGTTGATCTTGCCAGAAATGCAGCACCTTTACGACTTTCTGTGAGCTGACTTGAAAGCACAAAGTTATTTTTCTTCTGTAAACCACCAATTCGCCACCCCTCATGTATAGGGTGATGGAGAGGAAGACATGTTTGATGTCCAGCCTGGAAGACAACCATGGCTACCTCCATAGATACAGTGGAGTGAGCATAGCCACTCTGGGCAGGAATTGTGCCATTAGCTGGATTACCAGGTGAAAATAGGAAAAAAAGCCTGAAAAAGAAAACAAATGCAGCCACCACATCTAAGGACCTGTAAGCTAAAATAAGCTACATTTTTGTTCCTGGGTTTAGATACACCTTAAGTTGTTCAATTGTTCACTGTGAACACAAAATTATACCTGAGCACATTTTCCACTGTCATGTAACGATAGACAGGTGAACACCACCAACACATCTACCAGCAAAAACTGAGCATTTATAATAATAATAATAATAATAATAATAATGGGTGATTCCAGCAGCCTGTGAAGTTATAAAAAATGAAGATGGATGAGGAAAAGTATTTGCAAACTTTAGTACTGTAAAACTCTGTCTGCCAACATCTAATTAAGAAAAGTAAGGAGAAAGGTGAAGATGCATTTAAATGACTACAAAAGGGTAAAAATAGATTGTTCTGAAGAATTAAAAATGAAATACCATTCAACTTTCGTTGTAGAGCCTCTTCTTGTAAACTTATGATATACATCTGCTCATCGAGATCCTCAAGGATCTTAAAGACAAAAATAAAAACAAACAATGATATCACAATACAACCCAAGACCCTTAAGGCTGCATTCACACCTGAGCGTTTTCAGCTCATAAAACGCCAGAAAAAACTAGTGAAAAACGCCCAACAAGCAAAATCCCATTCATTTTAAAGGCACCTGTTCACATATGAGCGTTTTGTCACCTGAAGCAAAATGCCTGAAAAACGCCCTGAGCTCAAAATTGAACATGTGCTTCTTTGGGGGAAAATTACAGGCGTTTTTCTGCCTTTTACATTAGTGACCTGAACAAAATCGTGGCAAAACCGCGTGACTTTGAAACGCTCAGGTGTGAATGCAGCCTAAAGCGTTTGTTAACCCCAAAAAAATAAATGTATTTTATGGTACCTTAAAACAGATTAAACAGCACAGTGCTTGTGCGGTGTAATCTGCCCCCCTCTAAACTATAAAAAAAAAAAAAAAAAAAACGGAATCTGCCACGAAAATCAGGGAAGCTCCGCCCTGATCACCGGGGTATAATTGCGCCCCTTCGTCAGGCGCTGCTGTCCCCTCTGTTCTCCTTTCCGCCCCCCGGCGATTCTAGTAAAATTAAAAATCTTTTTTCCTCACTGCCAGCAACTCTCATATCCTGGCAAAGCACACTGTATCTTTCTTTTAGAAAAACGAGCACTGTAAATACAGTTTTAGCGCTGTCTTCAGACTGGTCACGTGACTCTCGGACGGTTTCCATGGCTACTGCAGGAGAGGCTGAGCGGCCATGTGATCTCCCTGGCTGACGTCAGAGGGGGATCACGGCCCCTCCGGCAGTATCCATACATCGGAGCTGTACACCGGCCGCGAGTCACGTGGGCCCGGCCTGAAGACAGCTCTAAATAGGTACTTTTTTTTTTATTTATTTTTTTATTTCAATCTTTATTCAATTTTTCACAATTATTTAACAATTCAAATCAGAAATATAAACAAAAAAGAAGAAAAACACAACATTTGACAGACTCTTAATAATTATAAAAAGTGCAAGTTAGCTGGATCTTAAACTTATATATATATATATATATATATTTTTTTTTTTTTTACCCCCCTCTCCTCCCCCACCCCCCGCCCCCGCTTGTTCATACATAGGTTCTTATGCCCCTATTCCCAATCTTATCTGTTCTTCTTCCATCCTGGGTAGAGTGCCATTGTAAATTAGGCCCTCCACTCCGGGGCATTCATTTTTACCATCCAGGGATGCCACATCTTCTTAAACTCCTTGAGGTTACCTCTCTTTATGTACACTGTTCTTTCTTTACATAGGGTTTCATTTATTATCCTAATCCAATTGTCCACTGTAGGGGGTTCCCTTGATTGCCATTTAGTTGCAATCAGTTTCCTGGCCTGAAACAAGCATCTTACGATTGCTACTGTTTCACTTTTCTTCTCTCCTATTTCCATTCTATACCCCAATATACACGCCTTGGCTTCTCTCTCAAGCTTAATCCCAAATACCTCTCTCATGCTGTTAACCACTCCTGTCCAGTAACGATGCAATTTAGGACATTTCCACAGCATATGCAGGAGATCGCCAGTCCCTTGGCATCTAGGGCAGCTATCGTCACTCCTCCTCCCAAATTTAAACAACCTTTTCGGGGTGTAGTAGGCTCTGTTTATCAGCATCAGGTGGGATATCCTCTGCAGAGGGGATATTGAGACCATCAAGCCCATCTCAAGGATTCTCCTCCATTGTACGCTAGTTATTGCACCTATGTCCGTTTCCCATCTAGCCTTTACCATTTGTAGTTTCTCTCCTACATTCGCTTCTTGACCCATTTGCCCATATATCTCGGATATTAACCCTTTAGTGGAGCCTGTCTCTAGTATATTTTTAAAAAGGGGGGTTTCTGTCCATATCAATTGCTGTTCTGAAAATTGGGCCTCTAAGGCATGGGCTATTTGTAGGTATGCATAGGCTGTATATTGCGGTATTTTAAATTCTCGCTTCAGGTCTGAGAAATTTTTTAGCGTGTTACCTCTATACAGTTGTCTCAATCTAGTGATACCCTGTTTTTCCCATATTTTAATTTTTCCTATTTGGAGAACTTCATTTAAGTTTTTGTTGTTCCATAGAGGGGAATACTCAGAGATTCCGTCATAGTGTAACTGTTTTTTGACGATTATCCATATTTTAATTATCATTTTTATTGTGGGACATTTATCGCGGAAAGAATCCGCTTCAAGGGTTTCTATTATTGTTTTATGCCCAGCCTCCGACAGCATTATTCTTCCACTTGGGGTGCCCCCCCCCCCCCGGGACGCCACATCCTATTAGTTGCTGCAGTTGAGAGGCCAGGAAGTACTGTTCCGGGTTGGGCACCGCAAGACCCCCTTCCTTCACTGGGAGTTGCAGGGTTCGAAGCCGAATCCTGGCCTGTCCCCCCTTCCAAATTAGTTCCCTGAAAAGTGATTCTATTTTTTTGAACCACTTCCTGCATATCCACACTGGCGAGTTGTGCAATATGTACAATAATTGTGGCATCCAGATCATTTTAATCAGCCCACACCTTCCCGCCACTGATAATGGGAAACTTTTCCAAATGTCTATCTTTTTTTTAAATTTTACTAGTAGGGGTTCAAGATTTTTACTTATAAATTGGCTGGGATCCTTCGTCAAAACTATCCCAAGGTATTTCAATGAGTCAACTACTGCAAGATGAGGCATCCCTGATATTCGTACTGCATCGGTGGGATCTATTGGTAATAATTCAGACTTTTCCCAATTTATTTCTAATCCTGTAAATCCACCGAATTCCTCTACTATGTTCATTGCTTTGCTTAGTGACTGACCTGTATCTCCCAGGAAAAGTAACACATCATCCGCATATAGCGAAATTTTTTCTACCCTTCCCGCCTTCGTCTGGAAACCTAATATCTCGGGGCTAGATCTTATAGCGATAGCAAGCGGTTCCATTGCGAGAGCGAAGAGGAGGGGTGATAATGGACACCCCTGCCTCGTCCCCCTCTCCAGCACTATCTTCTCTGAAAATTCGTTATTAATTTTCAATCTCGCAGTAGGCCTATCATATAGTATTTTTATCCATCTAGTAAAGGAGGGTCCAATTCCAAATTTCTCTAGGGTTCTCCATATGTATCTCCATTCCACGGTATCAAATGCTTTAGATACGTCCAGTGAGAGTATAGCTTTTGGATCCTCCTTCGCTACAGGGCTCTGTAAATTTAAATATGCTCTTCTGATATTAATACTTGTGGATCTGCCCGCTATGAATCCTGTCTGGTCCGGGTGAATTACTTTTGAAATGACTTTATTCAACCTGATTGCTAGCACTTTAGCCAAGATTTTGGCATCGGAGCATAGCAGAGATATTGGCCTATATGCTGCGACGTCTGACGGATCCTTTCCTTCCTTCCAGAGGACTATAATAGTTGCCTCTACCATTGATGTGGGTAGCCGCCCTTCCCTGCCCGCATCTTCTAATGTCTTTAGTAGTTCTGGTAATAGGATCTCTCCATAGTATTTATAAACCTCTACTGGAAGCCCATCCGGGCCTGGGGATTTTTGATTTGACATGCTATTCACTGCTTGCTGAAACTCTATGAGGGTTATTGGGGCCTCTAGTTCCTCCCTTTCTATAGGTGAGATAGGTACTTACAGCGCTCGTTTTTCTATAAGAAAGGTACAGTGTGCTCTGCCAGGCTTTAACAACTTAAGGACCGAGCCTCTTTCTAAAGGTTTTTTGTTTACAAGTTAAAAAAAAATTTTTTTGCTGGAAAATTACTTAAAACCCTCAAACATTATACATTTTTTTCTAACACCATAGAGAATAAAATGACGGTCGTTGCAATACTTTGGCACACCATATTTGCGCAGCGGTCTTAGAAGCGCACTTTTTTGGAAAAATATTGGATTTTTACTTCATACTTACCTGTAAAATCCTGTGTCCCATGAGTACATCATGGGACAGAGTCAGGCTAATAATCATTACCTGCTGGGTTATACCCCATCATTAGGTGAATGGATACTGGTAGACCAAAGGTCTTCAGACAGGAAGTGATCCCCTATATAACCTCTCCCATACAGGAAGTACTTTAGTTTTGTAGCAAGCACTAAATCCTCAAAAAAGAGGGGAGGGATCTCTGTATCCCATGATGTACTCAAAAAGATTTTACAGGTAAATATGACAAAAAAAAATCCAAAATTTTCTTTTTCATACATCGTGGGACACAGAGATAGACTAACATGCATTACCTACTGGGCCATCCCAGAGAAATAGCCTTGAGGGGAGGGAGACACTGTGCCAAACAATAGCCATCATACCTTATACGGCAGCTCACAGTACACTGCGGCCAAAAGCCAAATCCTTGGCTGCTCGAACATCCACTTGATAACATTTTGTGAAAGTATGCACTGAAGACCAGGTAGTAGCCTTACAAATATGAGCCACAGATACCGGATGGCTAAAAGCCCAGGAGAATGAACACCCCTGGTAGAATGAGCTCTCACCCTAAAGGAAGGAGCTTTAGGTTTCAGACCATAAACTTGAATGACCAATTGAAGGACCCAATTGGCAATGGAAGCTTTGGAAGCTGTCTGCATCTTCTTGGGTCCTTTTGGTAAAAAATAAATAAATAAAAATTAAAAAAAAGAGTCTGATCCTGGGATCTCCGCAGATCTAGACAGATCAACCTTGACTGTCTGGACAATGTCCAAAGAATGCAGTCGTCTCTCTTCTGCCGAACGAGGCTTAGAGAAAAAAGAAGGCTAAATAATATCCTGATTTAAATGAAAGGCTGACACCACCTTTGGCAAAAAGGATGGAACAGGTCGTAACACGACCCTGTCATGGTAAAGGATCAAGTACGGTTCCCTGCATGAAAGGGCCGCCAACTCCGACACCCTTCTAGCCGAGGTAAATGCCATCAGGAAGGCTAGCTTGCGTGACAGCAAGTTTAATGGAATTTACTGGATAGGTTCAAATGGTGGTTTCTGTAACACGGACAGCACCAAGTTCAAGTCCCAAGGACACAGGTGACCTAATGGGGGAAAGCAAGCAAGTTGCCCCTTGCATAAAGGTTTGGATCAGTGAATGGGAGGCTAAAGGCCTTTGGAAGAATACCGATAGGGCCGAAAACTGACCTCTGATTGTACTCAAAGCCAATTTGATTTCCACAGCTGACTGTAGAGAAGAGAGAATTCTCCCAATCACATATTTCTGAGGATGCCATTTTCTGGCTTTATACCAAGCAATATAAGTCTTCCAGACCTTATGATAAATCTTCCTAGTGACAGCTTTTCTAGCATTCACTAGAGTAGACACCACTGGTCCCAGGATGCCACGGTCCTTTAACACCCTGGCTTCAATAGCCATGTCGTCAAATTTAGAGACTGTAAATTGGGGTGGAATATAGGACCTTGAGACAGTAAATCGGGACAACGTGGAAGCGTCCATGGCCCGTCTATCGTCAGTCTCACAATCTTCAGGAACCAGGGCCTTCTGGGCTAGGCTGATGCCACCAGAATGAATGGAACCCCCTCTCTAAATCCTGCGCAACAAATGTGGAAGGAGAGGGATCGGAGGGAAAGCATATACCAGGGAGTACTGGCATCTGCTCCAATTGCCAGAGGATCTCTTGTTCGAGACACAAACTGCTATAAGCTTGTTGTTAAACCTGGATGCCAGTAGGTCGACCTCTGGCCATCCCCAGCGTTGGCAAATTTCCTGGAACTCTTCTGGGTGTAGGGACCATTCCCCCGGGCAGATATGCTGGCGGCTGAGATAATCTGCTCCCAGGATATGGACTGCCGATATCATTGGCACATGTCCCTCTGCCCAGGCTAGTACGTAGTTCACCTCCTTCAGAGCTGAACGACTCCTAGTACTGCCTTGGAGGTTTATATAGGCCCCTGCCATGGCATTGTCGGACTGGACCCTGATGGGGCAAAGGGCGCTGCCTCGAAGGAGGATACCATCCTCCCTAGAAGACTCCTACAGAGCCGAATGGAGGGATTGTCTGGGGCCCCTTATCTGACGCACCCGATCTTTAAGGGCACAGATCATTATGGGTGGCAAGAATACTCTTGCTTGGACCATGTTTAGAATCAGACCTAAATATCTTAGACTTTGAGCTGGTCTCAAGGATGACTTTTTGGTATTTATGATCCAGCCTAAGCTTTTCAAATACCTCACTGAGTATATTATGCTCTGTTCTAGAGCCCATACTGAGTGATCTTTGAGCAGGAGGTCGTCCAGATACCCAAGCACCAGGAACCCTTGGGCCCTTAAAAGGCCCAGTACTGGTGCTAGGACCTTTGTGAACACCCAGAGAGTTGTAGCAAGCTCGAAGGGTAGAGCCACGAACTGAAAGTGACGTTCTTCTACTGCAAAACATAGGAACCTCTGATGAGGCTGAAAGATAGGTACGTGTAAGTACGCGGCCTTTATATCGATGGAGGCTAATTGGTTAATTTTTCCGTACCTGGGTCATGTGAGTCACCAGGTGTTGCTTGGCAGGCTAAAGGTGCTTAGCAGGATTGTTGCATAGGGGCTTGGTGAGCCCTATTAAAGGGTCTCCCTTCTCCGGTGTTTTAACTACACCCAAGTACTCTTTGTTTGCGGCATTAGATGTCTTCCAAAAAGAGGAGTGGGACTAACACCATAGGGAAGGGCACACCTATGTCATCTATATTTTGGATCCTGTCGGATGGGCTGCAAAAAAATGCATGTCTTCATTTTAGTGCACATCACTGCAGCGCAGCTCTGGGCTGGGTTTAAGTGTGAATAGGACACATAGAAAACTATTGTTTTCTGGGTGTCCTCGTGGTGACTGGCATTTTCCAGTGCATAAAAATGACGGTCACCGCACTACTGTGAATTGGCCCTTAAGCTGTTCAACACAAAAAAACAACTATTATTTCTTAAATACTAGAGTTGAAATAAAGGCTTGTTTAGCAAACAGTCCTTAAAAATGCTGAAGCTGTAGCATGGATCCAAGCAATTCAATTTATCGTAAAACAAAAAAAGAAAACACTTAATACTGAATGTGGAAAAGGGTTTTCTCCTCAGTCACAAACAACAGCAGGTCAAAAATTCTGCCTGGAGATTTGGAGAGAAAAAAAAATTAGAGGCAATTTCTTTGCCCTGTCAAGTAAGAAGTGGGAGTGAGGAATAATAAAAAGAAAGTTGCAGACTAAGGTCACAGGTTCATGGGACTAAGGACTTGGGACAGAGGCATAGGGAACAGAAGGGGGAATACGGAGAGCACACAAGGAATGTCGGAGGAATTCTGAGTCTATCCAATAGAACAAGGAGAGCCTCAGAGTGAGGAGTGAATGGCTAAAAACAGTGTGCTCCTACTTGACTTAGAGTGCTGAAATAGGACAAGCAAGAATTTTTTAAGGGCAGTTGAAAAAAAAAAAAAAAAACTTCCATTTGTCATTTAATTGAGGCTGTCACTCTCGGTGTTTTAGCCTGTGTGTCAGTAATTAACGAGAGAAGAATTACAGAAAGCATCCAATTACATTCACAACTACAACACTACAATCATGTTCCACCTAAAAACTGTTGCATAATGAGAAATATATGAATGCAGCAGCTTATAAAAATTCTCGCCTACCAAAACAACTACTGTTTTCCTCCTTCACACTGGCAATGGCATGCATGCATTTATAGGACATTTATAAAGGCATATAAATGCATGTAATAATTTTTAAATTGTATAATTCACACAGGGAGGTTGATTTACTAAAATGCAAAATATACTGTGCACTGCAAGTGCACCTTTAAGTGCATTTGCTCCAAATCTGGAGGGGTAGCTTTATCATATACAAACAAAAATGCTGGGCTCCATTCACAGAACCAGATCGCATGTGGTATTTAGGCGTTTTCCCATGCGCATCCCATTAAACCCATCGCTTGCGATCCTGAAAATGTTGATTTGTTACTGCTTTATGCAGCATTTACCATAAGTGGTTAAGGACTTGTCAAAAACTGTCTTTTTTTTACACTACACATTTTTTTTTGGGTGAATGTATGTACCCCACATTCATTCACATGGGGGTAGGATGGGGAGGGGCGGAGCTGGGGGCCAATCACAGCAGATCACATAACAAACGTAAACAATCGATGGCTTCATTTCATTGCCATTCATTGTGTACCATTGTGTTGATAGTTGTAATGGGTCACAGTGATCACATGGTACAGGCAGGGCCATGTGATTAGCTGTAGAGAATCACAATACGCACGTGAAATTCACTGGTATAAGCAATCACAATGTGTAAAAAAAAAAAAATCCTTATTTCCCCATAGTAGTACTGTGTTATTCTGGTAACACTGTATTGCTCTGGTCACAGTGTGTTAAAAATAAATACGAGAAAAAATAAATAAATAAATAATTTTTTTAAATACCATCACCAGTCAGTGTCCTTGATCACTGCCACACCAGTTATATGATGATGCTGTACTGTACATGGTGACAGAATGTAAAAAAATATATATACAAATAATGATGCAGCGCAACTAAAACAGTGTCTCAAATAAATGAGTCCCAAATTAAACAAAAAAATCCCTAAATATGTATGTGTGACCTACCACCAGTGAATTCCAGAAATCCCAGACTTCTCTTCAATGGATCACCCACGTGTCACATGCATAGCACCCAGTGAACCACATGCTCACCTCCTGGGCTGGAACTTAATCACTAGTCAAGGTCAATCGCACTTTTGCCCCTCTATCGCTATACTCCAACTGGCTCCCAGTAACAATCACAGGCACAGACACATGGACTGAAACTTCTGTTCGACCTCCTCCTCTCCATGTGGTCATGTAGTTACTGAGGAAGCCTTGGGAGGTGAAACGCATATAGCAAAGGGGTCAAGTCAGCCCAATTGATGCCATCACTGGGTGGGGTGGAGACCCTGCGGTGAAAAGATGTTTTTTTTACTATGCGCAGAACATGGTACTGAGAGTGAATTTGTTTGTGAGTGTGCCATTTTAGATTTTATTCAATTGTTTTAAAACATATGGAGAGCACTATTGGTTTTATTCCTTTTGCATGTCCACATGTTCCGTTTAAAAACAGCACTCCAAAAGACCACTTTTAATTTACTGACATTTTAAAACATATGACAGTAGGCAGGTGGTTTACTGTAAAAAATAAAAAAAAATTACCGTTGGCTTCACCAAAAGTTGACCCATTACTGTAAACATCGTGGAAAGTCCAACAGGCGTACACACTAAAAAGAAAGAGAACAAAAAGTTCAGCTGATCAGCACAGTTTACTAGGATGTAGCAAAGTATATCAGATAATAGTTATGCACATAGTTATATACACACACACACACACACACACACACAATTTGTTTTTAGATATGCTCTTTTTTATTATTATTTTTTTTAGATATGCTGTGTGAATGGGAACACAAACATATTGGGGTTTTCTCAAATTCACGTATTGCATAGCACTTTATATTTGTATGCACCTTGGACTTTATCATATCATTTATAGAGCTTTTTTCTATAATATTCCTTTATACGTGCTGACAGCAAGTTATACTTGCCATAAATAACCCTGTCTGTACTGTGCTGACAGATCTTCATTATCGATTGCAAACTAGATGTGCACGCTGTCTGCCCCAACAAAGGGTTAATGATCTCAAGGCTTGGGTGATATATTGTATGTTATGCACTTTTAAACAAATCTGTTACCTAATGCAAGGTATTCTAAACAAATCAAGCTGCCTATGGAGTTCTATGTATAAACCTGTTCTAAAGAAGCAAGTAGAAAGGTAAGAAATCGTTTTTTTTTTTTATTTGTTCTTAAGGATGCTGTGTAAATGAGGGTTTCCTAAATTTGCGTTACCTACAAAGTCTCCCTACTAGTCCTCTGCTTGCATGGAAAAAATCAATCACATTCATTCCTACAGAGAGGTCACCTATTACACATCCCAGTGATAGATGCCTCTTTATAGGGAATAATGCAAATAACTAACCTGGAGCAGTTTGGAGCGGCTCCGGAGCTACCTGTGGATCACACAACATGGTTCTTTGCCATTTTCATCTCTCTACAAGAATACCAGATAAATCCTGTCTGACTGAAAAGAACAGACTCTGTAATTTCCAATTCTGCGAAAACATCCACATTGCATGTGGTAGCCAGAGAAAAAAAAAAATTATCCTTTTCCTAAGCTTTGGGTGACATGAGGGAGCTCAGGGGCAGCAATTTTACTAAAAGAAATTGCCACTTTTCTTTTTCCTAAAGCTTCTTAAAGGACAAAAGGAAAAGTACTAATCCTGGATTATAGGTTTGTACCTTCAGGTGATTGGACACTGGCAAAGCTTTTCGAGGGCATGCCCCTGGGAACCTCCCCTATTACCCTACAAAGAGAAAGTCAAAATTCCTCCTAATCGTACAGTACAGGACACAGACAAAGCACCCATGGACCCTGGGAGCTTACCAAGCAATGAATGAGGTGTGCAGGCAACAACTAGGCAAACAGAAGTGTGCCAACGGGCCCAACAACAAGAGTCAAAAAGTCCCAACTTTAGAGTGCCACTGCAGGAACTTCACAGCTGAAAGCTGCATCTACAGGAGATTGGACATCCACCTAGTAAAACTTTGAAAAGGACCAAGTGGTGGCCTTACACAGCTGGGCTACAGAGGCCTGGTGCCTGGACGCCCAAGAATCTCCAACTGATCTGGTGGAATGGGTGGGTAAAAGCACAGGAAGCAATTTTTCTCTGAGAATGTTGAGACCTCAACTAAAGGGTACTGCAAGGGGGGCTTCATGCAAGATACACCTTGAATAAAGGTTTTGACAAGGGAGAGCAAAGCCAGAGGTTTTTGAAAAAGAACGGACAAGGCTGAATGAAACCTGATTGTAGAAAGGCTGCTGCTCACACCAGGCAAAGAAAAATTTACAGGTACAGTATTCAATCTTCCTGAAAGTGGCTTTTCTTGCTTCTAGCAAAGAATAAAGAACAGACTCAGAGACCCCTATGTCTCTTAAGACATGGACTGCAACAGCAATGGCATAAAAGCCAGAGACAGAAGTAGGATGAAGTAAAGGACCCAGAGACAGCAAATCTGGCCTGTTGGGAAGAGGCCAGGGGTCTGACATATACGTGTCAGAGCACGTCTGTGTACCAGTTCCTCTGGGCCAGTTTGGTGCAATGAGAATCACTATCTTCTTCTCTTGCTCCATCTTGTTGAGCAGATGAGGTAGAAATCGAATTGGGGTAGACATAGATTACCCTAAACTGAGACCAAGGAATTAGCAAGTAATCCAAAGCTAGAGGGTCCTTGGTTATGGCCAAGGCAAAAAGCAACGCATTTTGGGTGAAACTCTTTGATTTTACCCACTGGATCACAGTTGGAAATGTCTATTACTTGACCTGCCTCTTTCTTCTTCACACTTTTTTTTTTTTTTTCTGGTTGCTCCAGTTACCGTGTGAGAACTTCCCTGGCGTTCCTCTTTTGCAGGTTTTTAGCGTTTTTCTCCTGGCTGATTTATACAGGTCACTGACATGAATATGACATTCATGGCTCCAATTACTGTATATAAATATAAACAGTATGCATTGCTTTGACTATGTGACTACATTATACAATTGTATTTGGATATATTATCAAGATAATCTTCTCCCGGTGAAGTAAATTATAATTCACAAAAATGCATTGATTTTTATTTTTTTTCTCCACTTAGTGGACCTGTGTGATAGTTATTCAATTGTCTACTCGACGGACTCACAATAAGTCAAATAAATATGTGTATGGTTCTACATAGATTATGTAAAAATGGACACACAGTAAATGTATTTAACTTAAATCAGTTGCTTTTATTGTAGCTATTGTATTAATAAAGTTCAAATATTTTTGTGGAAGTTGCCATATGAATGGTGTTTTTTTTTTTATTATTTATTTATTTTTTACAGGAAGCTTTAGCTATTCAGGCTTCGAACCTCAAGATTTTGCACATGTGAAAGGAGATTGGAGCCATTCTGGAAATTTGTTGCATGTTCCAGGTAACTGCTGTAATTGTTCTGGTTAAAGCACGCTTCTAAAAAACAAAATCATGTTAGTGGATCAATGTCCTAGACCAGTGTGCTGCAGTTTGACATACTGAAAATGCAGCAAGAGCTGGTTGTATGACTGGGCCTGCAGGAGTAAAGAAAGTGTCTCAGACTTCCTCTCTGCAAAGTCTTTAAATTAAGGAACATCTACACTTGTTACAGTGAGATGTTTGCTTAATACTGAGTTTGCAAAATCAAGTCCATGAACAGACCACTTTAAAGTGAACTCTTTTTCCATTGGATAGAGTTGAGCAAAGATTTTTGGAAGAGTGAGGATACGTTTACACTTGGGGTTGAGAGTGGTAAAACCCTGCTGTTTAGTCATGTTTTTACCACCCCTCAACCATTCTACCCTGTTGCTGCAAAGGCAGTGGTTGGGGCTGTACACATGGCACGGCTGCAATGCTTTGCAGCCACAGCAAAAGGCATGTTTTTTTTTTTTTTAAACAACAAACATGTTATACTTACCTCCTCTTCTGGGGTCCCCCAGCGGCACTCTTGGCTCCTCCTCCGCATCGAGTGCCCCCACGGAGAGCCGCATTGACACAGACAGCGGGACTCGGCCCCTGGCTCCCATACTGGATTTGATTGGCAGCAGCGGGAGCCAATGGCTCCTGCTGCTATCAATCTATCCAATGAGGACCCGAGACACAGTGTCCGGAGCTTCTGGGCTTGTTTTCATCACTGAAAAGATCGGGTTCAGGTAAGTAAAAGGGGGGCTCTGGGGGGCAGCTCCACCACAAAAGGTTTTTCACCTTAATGCATGCATTAAGGTGAAAAACCTCGAGACTTTACAACTCCTTTAAATCCTGTAACACTCATTGGGCTGTAGTGCCTGCAACCCGTTCAAGTGAATGGGACTGTGCTGAACTGCCATGCAACCCATCTATGGTTGCAGCCTGGTTGTCCTGTATTTTAGGGGGTTAAAACAGACCGCTCATCTGATGCGTTCTGAAGAGTGATCTAAATGCGGATTGCGCTTCAAACAGAAAAGCAAGTGTAAATGAGGCCTCAAACTCTTTTCTGTAGTAATCCAGTTGTCCTAGGCTGCCTATTCGATTTGTTATTGAACAGGGAATATCTTTATAAATGTTGCAGGTTTCGTTGTACCCAAAGAGGCTTGGTAAGATGGGGAGAATTAAGTTCTACAATACCAAGGGTTTTGTGCACAGCTACATTGAGCATATCCACATTAGCAAGCACGTTACATGAAACTCCCTGTTTAGGTGTGAAAGAGTGTGGGGGAGAAAAATGTTCCAAAGCCCCCTTTAATACTGCTTCTATATCCTCATCATTCTCTTCTGTGTGCTGGAGAAGGGGTGTGGCATTTTATATCCTTGGACCAAGATGGCTGTATTAATGCCTTTAGTTGCCCTAGAACTTGTGACATGGATGTAGAAAACTGGGCTTTCATAAGGTAGGTTGCTTGTTGCATGCTTGAAATAGAACTAGAATCACATGCAGAGACCAGTGTTATTATAAATTCCTGCTCTGATGCAAGGGTAGCATCATCAGGTTAAGTGCTGTGCAGACATTAGGCAGAGAAAATGTTCACCTGAGATTTTTTTTCTGTGGCTCTCTTTTACCCGATCTCCACCATAGCTACAGGTAAGTTTATACAACTGTGGGGTACAGAGTAGGGTACAAAATATATGTGTCAAAAAGTGGTACACAGCAACCTAAAGTATACACCATTATGTAGTAAAATCCCTATTGCAGGAAGCGGGAGAAAGCACCTGAGTGCCTTAGAGCTATAGGCCGAAGTGGCAGTAAAGTGTGCAGCCTGTGGTGTTACTGTATGTCACACCTGATCATCCACCGTAGACTAAGCTCTGAGTGGTTGAAGTTTGAAAAATTTACACTGTAAAGCGATTACATTCCAAACACAGCCCTATTTTTGACAGTAACAGAGATACAGGTTGACCCTGTCTTAAAGATTGATGACGATGGACTGTATATAGCGTCCAGCCTTCCTCCATCAAAGTTGGCATAGCCCGGATGGGGTCTTCAGGGTCTGGGTCCCATAGAGATGGACCATGACCATGGACATGTATAGCATCCTATGGCTGAATACAAGCATTGTACTAAGTCCCAAGGTGAGTGCTCATGCAGGAACCAATACCCAAAGCAACATTACAGGCTGCCCTCACAGCGTAGGGTCTGGGTTACGGCTCCCAAGGTGTTACCGAGGTTGAGCCAAACCAGATTCACTGCTTCTATTGTAGTATAAGAAGACAGCGATGGAGATGGTTGAAGAGTTGACTGATTAATCCTAAAAATTAAAAATAAACTAGTTAAAGTGTTACTAAACCCAGGACCCTGCATTCACTATATCTAGAATATCTATTAAAAAAAAAGCTCTCTGGCAATACAACACCAAACTGAGCATTTTCAGCCTGACTCCATAGACTCTGTGTTATCTGGAAATTATTAGGAGTCAGTGAAATGAAGGGAAGATCAGAAAAGACAGGATCAAACAGCCTTTTTACACAATGCATAAAATTAACCCCTTAGGTTCCACCGTGAGTATACCAAGCTTGCTTTACTGCATATACAGACTGATTTTACTGTTGTGGGTTTAGTAACACTTTAAGCAAGTGAGAATAAGCAATAAGCATGCAGCCAGTGAACTGACAATACCTGGCATGCACACTCTTGTTCCAAGCTAGTAACCCACCAAGCAGAATAGGAAGATTGAGATGAAGCCCCGCAACAATGTACTGTACAAGAACAAGCCAGCTCAATCAGCTCCCAAATTTCTATTCTGACATTGTCATGTCATGCAGTTACAGTGGACATAAACCCTACCTGGATAACATTGTGCATCATGAATTGACTTTCTTCATATTATGCGGTTTTAACCCTTTTCAAGCCTCATATCAACTTCCTGTTTATGTGCACTCTCTCTAGTTCGAAGTCCAGCTTCTTGATGGCAACAAAGCAGACCATGCCCGTGCAATGTCTGTTGGCATGGCTATTTGTATTTTCTTAGGGGGTTCATGTGACAGATTGACAACAGAGGAGCACAACTGGGAAACAGTTGTCACCTCATAACAGAAGTGCATAACATGGGCCCTGCAAGATTACTGGGTATTCTCATATTTTAAACTGCAGATTTAAAAAGATGAAAACAACTTTGACTTGGTTCAAATAAACATGGATGAGGCTATAAAGAGGAGATAAAGCTGACATTACTTACGGAGTAATAAAAGACATCCCATCAATGAAATACAGGAATATAAATAGGGTAGGTAATATTCCCAGAGATCTGAAAGGTTAGAAAATAAGTTAGGTTTTGTACATGTTTTTTTTGGAGACAGATATGATCTACAGGTTATGAAAATATATCATGGATGTGACTAATGTGGTCATTTTAGGCCATCAATTCTCATTGTTTTGTTTGAAAATGCTGAAATTTGAATAGTGGCTACCAGAACCAGCACATCATGGCTATTTGCACATATCGATTTATGTGAAATTCCAGAACACTTTTCTTCCAGGCAAAGTTCATACCCATCAAGTTGTTTTTTTTTTTTTACATGCCTTACAGCAAATTTACATGCAGTTTCATTATACTACTGGCCATTGTGGTGCATGAAAATACACCAAAATAAAACTCATACCTAATTTTTCAAACTGCATTGCCGTGCGCGATGGGGATCTGAACAGCATCTTAAATAACATTGTTTCTTTTGGCAAATACTTTGTTTAGCTTTACAAGGTAACACAAAGGCATGAACGGGACCTTAGCATTAAAAAGTGGGGGTTAGAGCTTCTGTAATGGTTTTGTATCAGGTCTGTTTTCTGTCCTGACCATCAGCACACTCAATGAACTTTGCCCCACACAAGTGGGACCCGAGCCACCAGCCGACATGTTCGCCGGCTGGCCAGAGACACGAACAAAGCCGGATTCGTCTTTGATTGGGTCTCCCATGTAGAAACCCGGAAAGCGCCAATTAATAAAAAAAATGACAGTATTCATAAACTGGAGAAGAAACTGTTCTAAAGAAAACCACACAAACTACAATACTCTCACAATGAAATATCACAAAGCTATCTTCAAAGCAAAAAAAGAACACTTCTCAAACACCATCACAAAAGCCCTAAACCGCCCTCGTGAACTATTCAAACTAGTCGCCCAGACTATGAACCCTACCTGCCTAGAGCCCCCTACCAACGAAACTCAAGAATTTTGCAGTGCAGTGAAACTTGGAGCCTTCACATCTGAATCCTGTGCAGTCTCCTATGGAGTCCCTCAAGGATCACCTTTGTCACCCGTGCTCTTCAACATTTACATCCGTCCACTCCTAAAAATCATCAGCAAATCTGATCTATGCTTCCACTCATACGCAGATGATACTCAACTCTACCTTCGGATCCCCGGACAAAAAGACCAATATCAGGAATTAGAAAAATGCCTCGCATCAATAGACGACTGGATGTCCACAAACTCCCTCAAACTTAACGGAACCAAAACAGAACTCCTTCTCCTAAATGCAAACCGGAAAACTAAATCTATGACACCATGGACTCCGCCCACCATCCTTGGACAGACCATCCCCCTAAGCATAAAAGCCAAAAGTCTCGGTGTCATCTTCGATTCAGAAATGTCAATGAATGCACAAATAGGATCAGTAGTCAGCGGATCCTACCACCTTCTACGCCTGCTACGTAGACTCATCCCCTTCATTCCAGAAAAGGACAAAGCCGTAGTGGTAGGAACAATCATCAACTCTCGACTCGACTACGCAAACTCCCTCTACATAGGACTACCTAAATTCCAGATTGCACGACTACAAGTCGTTCAAAACACGGCAGCAAGACTAGTCACAGGAAAAAAACCATGGGAATCCATCTCCCCATCCCTGAGGACCCTCCATTGGCTAACCGTAAAGAATCGGATCACATTCAAGACCCTCTGCTTGACCCACAAATGCACACAAGGAGATGCTCCTCAATACTTATGCGAAAAAATACAACACTACACCCCCAATCGCAACCTCCGATCCAACGACCAAAACCTCCTCCTTGTCCCCAAATCCCGGTACAAGTCAAGGGGAGAACGAAGATTTGCAGTCCAAGGACCACGGCTATGGAACGCTCTACCTACGAACATCCGCTTGGAAAAAGACCATCGGGCCTTCAGGAAAAAACTCAAGACCTACCTCTTCTAAGAAGGAATCAACGCAGGTCGGATCAAGCGCCTCGAGGCGATTCAGTTCGCAGTTGCAGCGCTATACAAATCATTCATTCATTCATTCATTCATAAACACTGATTTGGGCATTTTGAATACTTTTAAATGCAGAGGAAATTTTTTTAACACTTTTATTACAATTACATATTACATTCCTATAAGACCCCACATCTCTCCTTCAGGCTGTAAAGGCTGAGATAAAAAAAACAAAAAAAAAAAAAACTCTCGGCCTTTCCAGCCGCGTCCCCGGCATTGTTTACTTCTGCTGGCCCGGACGTGACGTCATAACGTCGCGTTTGGGCCTCCGAGGGTCATAGAGATGACTGGGGACCATCTGGTCACCGGAAATCTCTATGCTCAACTTCAAGTGTTGACCGATTCGTTCTCCGGCTCGCCAATCGCAGGGGCCCCTCCCACTGCCTGGAAGAACGATCAAGTGGCTAAACTGCCGCTATGATTGTTCTTATGGTGCACAGAATCGCCAGCTCAAAAAGATGATATCTGGATTTCCAGGCATCATTCAGATATCCTCACTCAAAGTCCAGTACGTCATAAGATGGCCCATGGGCGGGAAGTGGTTAAAGTGGTTAAACTAGGGACAGTGACAAAAATAAACATGTGAACACCATGGAATTAACTGGCTTTCTACAGTAATTTGACTTAAAGTGTGATCTGAGCCTCATCGAAGTCACAACAATAGACAAACACAATGTGCTTCAGCTAATAACACACAAACAATTGAATAAACCCATTAAACATTCACAGTGCTGGAGGAAAAATTAAGTGAACCCATAGACTAATTACTTCAATGAAAGCTAATTGGTCAGTAGCTTGCACATCTGTAGTCCAATTCATGAAATTAGTTTGGAGGTGTAGTTTAGAGCTACTTTGATAAAAGACACTCAAACATTTTAAGATTGCTGTTCATAAGAGGCATCGGCTGATGTGAGCCATGCCTCGCAAAAAAGGAGCTCTCTGAAGATATACAATCAAGAGTAACTGACCTGCATAAGGTTGGAAAGGGGTATAAAGCTATCTCAAAGTGTCCAGTCAACATATAAATTGTCTGTAAATGGAGACAGTTTAGTACTGTGGCTACTCTTCCTAGAAGTGGGCACCCAGCTAAGATGACTCCCAAGGCTCAACGCAAAATCTTCAGGGAGATAAAGAAGAATCCACGTAACAGCTAAAGGCTTTAAGATATCACTGGAACTGACATCCTTGTTCAAGAGTCTACCATATGCAAGTCTTTGAACATACAGGTTGTCCATGGCTGAACACCACGGAGGAAGCCGCTGCTCTACAAAAAAAAAAAAAAAAAAATTAAAAAAAAAAAAACATTGTTGCACGACTAAATGTTTGCCAAAGAGCACCTTGGCAAACCACAATGCTACTGGGAAAATGGTTTTGTGGACGGATGAAAGAAAAGTTGTTTGGGAAGAATACTCAGCATTACTAAAAAGGGCACAGCTTACCAACATCAAAACATCATGCTGGGCTTGCTTCAGTGCCTCTGGACCAATTTCCATCATTGAGGAGAAAATTAATTACCAAGTTTACCAAAATATCCTACAGGATTATATCAGGGTGAACGTCTGCCATCTGAAGCTTAGTAAATGTTGGGTGATGCAGCAGGACAGCGACCCTATGCATCAAAAGTAAATCCACCACAGACTGGCTTCAAAAAAAGAAAATTCACCTTTTGGAGTGGCCCAGTCAGAGCTCAGATCTTAACATCATAGAAATGCCATGGAATTACCTCAAGAGACATAAGACATCCTACAAATGTGTCGGAGCTGAAGCAGTTTTGTAAAGCGGAATGGTCAAAAATTCTTTCTGAACGTTGTGCAGGTCTGATCAAGAGTTACTGAAAGGGCTTGCTTAAAGTTATTGCTGCCAAAGGGAGGTTCGACCAGCTATTAAAGCGGAGTTCCACCCGCACCAAAAATATTAAAAGTCAGCAGCTACAAATACTGCAGCTGCTGACTTTTAATAAATGGACACTTACCTGTTCCAGGTTCCAGCGGTGTAGGCAGAAGATGACGAGGGACCGCTCGTCTCTCGGCTACCCCGCCTCCATCCTTTGTCAGGGAACCAGGAAGCGAAGCTTGTGGCTTCACTGCCCGGTTCCCTACTGCGCATGTGCGAGTCACGCTGCGCGTCTTTATTGGCGCATCTTTATTGGTCCTGTGTGTTTCCCAAGACACAACGGGAACTCTCAGATATGGGCTGGGCAGATACCTGTATTATACAGGTATCTGCTTCCCCCTCCCCCCTGAAAGGTGCCAATTGTGGCACCGGAGGGGGGGAGGAATCCGATAAGCGGAAGTTCCACTTTAGGGTGGAACTCCGCTTTAACTCTAATGCCGCGTACACACGATCAGACTTTTTGACAGACTACGTCCGGCAGACCGGAATCCGTCAGACAATACGATCGTGTGTGGGCTCCAGTGGACTTTAGAAATAAAACATGTTTCAAATCTTTCCGACGGACTCGAGTCCGGTCGAAAAATCCAGTCGTCTGTGTGCTAGTTCGACGGACTAAAACTGACACTAGGGCACCTATTGGCTACTGGCTATGAACTTCCTTATTCTAGTCTGGTCGTACATCATCACATTCAAATCCTGCAGACTTTTGGAGTGATTGTGTGTGGGCAAGTCTGGCGGACCTCCACTGCAAAGTCCGTTGGATTGTCCGCCAGACCAAGTCTGCCGGAAAGTCCGCTCGTGTGTACGCGGCATTATGGTTCACTTACTTTTTCCTCCACAACTCTGAATATTTAATGGGTGTGTTAAATAAAGACACAGGAAATTAGAATTGTTTGTTTGTTATCCACTTAAACCTATTGTGTTTGTCTCTTATTGTGACTTGGATGAGGATCTGTGCACAATTTACAGCTAATTGCTGCAGAAAACAACTTAATTCCAAGGGGTCCACATACTTTTTACTGTATTAAGCTGTAATAAGCTAACCTCACATTTGTTACTCTGCATCATCTCTCCTTATCAGATATTAAAACCGACCAAGCCTACATGTTGGGGTAATTGCCAACATCACTTCTTGTCCTAAACCGTACCAGATCGAGGCTTGGGACGCACGCTGATGGCGGGAGATGAAGCGGCAGAGCTAAACCCAAAAAATACACTGCTGGAAAGACTCAGTGCCGGTCTAAAAAGGCACCTAAATTGTGAGTGCACATTTTATACATTTTGGATGTTTACCTTATTGGTTTAAAATACATTTTATAAAAGCATGTTGCGCAATGATGGATGTTTACTTTTTATGAGATATCAAGATTGACATGGAGATATGGAGATATGAGGAGTAACTAGTGCCAACCTAGTTGGAGAAACGCCAAGAAAGTGGAGTGGTTATCTCAATATAAACCAAAGGGAACGTTTTTCTCGGTTCTGGTGAGTGCCCATTTCAGAAGGTGGTGGTGATACACGAAGTGGTGAAAAGGCTCGTAAAAAGCACGGATGTGAATTTGTGTACACTACACACATGGGATTTAAATGATAAAATTGTGAAGTGGACTTTAGGGATTATTGTAAAAAAACCTATGTGGGGTTTTGATATTTTGCACTTGATAACTTACACTATAGATTGATATATTGTTACTTTGCACTTTATAGTTATATAGCTTTGATGTTTGTGCACATTTTGCAGACACCGTTTTAGTGGTAATATTGTATAAGCCTATTTGGATCAGCGCAGTTACATTTCATGCAATATTAATTTCCCCCTAACCTATGGTATAGGACTTTTAACTGCAGCAGATCATATTTTAATTTGAAATATTATAATTTTTGCACAGTGACACACTTTTTTTATGTCTACATGTGACCTGGCTTCATGTAAGTAAAATGGACATTTCTTTTTTCATCCCAGCGGTTGTTAAATAGGGTGGGAGGGAAGTTGCTAATATTCTGGAGTTGGGCTTTAAAAAATACCTTTTATATCATCTTCAATGGCGGAACCAAGTTCACTGTCCCTTTCCTCTGATTTGATGCTTTATTATGTTCATTATTATACAGGATTTATAATTTGTGCAGTGGTTTACAAAATGAGGGCAGACAATACAGTTATAATACAATTCAATACAAGAGGAATTAGAGGGATGTTTACTAGTAAATGATAGGTTCACATTATCCGTTTCTCTTATGTATACAGAATTTTAATTTTACACTGTTTTGCAATTCCAGCAGATCAAAATCCTAACCACTTTTTTATAATCTAATCAATTGTTATAATTTTGTGAAACCTAGTCAAACTAATAGTAGCTACAGTTTTCACTTATGCCTCCATCAATGAATTCCAAAGTTCTAAAACAAAGAGAGTAAACCGTAAATTAAAAACCCTCTTCATGTGTGTGAATTACCCAGCAAGAAACATCTATAGGAACAAATAGAGCTCAGAACCTTACCATACAAAGACTCCATGCTTGCAGAACTGTTGTCAATCAAGGCAGATGCCACCCACACAATGCCAAAGATAAGGAGTGCCAGGAGAATGAGCATAACAACAGTCTCCAGAATCCGAGCTTGAATTCCCTGTTGAACAAATGAAAAGAAAATATAACTTTGATGGCACCAATTTACAAATCACAAAGAATGCCTTTTAGCGTTAGTTTATTGGAACAATGTGTATAGTGCAGACCACGTAAAATCTTTTATTCTAATTTTGGACCCATCTAGAAATGTTGTATTAATTTTAGTGTCCCCCATTCACCCTCACTATTTGAAACATTCTTCAAGACAGAAAGTGGGGGGATCCAAAATTTTACATCTTCACCAGAACAGGAGTAGAGGGGATCTATGCCAACATGGACACCTGTTATGGAAAAAGCGGTCAGAGGTGCCAATGTCCCCTAATTTAGGGATATTTTCATTCAACATAGAAATAAAATAAAAAAACTGACAGATTCCATCCTTTCTCCACTATTCATAACCAAAAGTTCTGGTTTGAATTTTACTTACCACAAATAAATGACTAATCAACTCATACAGAAAGCAATGTTTTTATGTCCTTAACTCAAAGACAAACCATGATGCATTAAGGACTCATAAAAATTAGTACTTGGTCCATCATGAAGTTCACTGGTCCAATACAAACAAGTGTTGGGTGAAGTCATTTTGTGTTTCTCGGTGATACTACAAAACGTAATGTGGCTTCTTGTGTCAGGTTGAATTAGATGCTGTAGTCCTATCCTTTATAAGTGTTCAAGCAGGGGTGATTTTGACAGCAAGCAATAAAGAATCAATATGTTGCAAGTGCTTTGGAATTCAGTGAAAATGTGCAAAAGCACCTAACATGATTTGAAGAACAAAGCTTTCCTCAAACTGCCATAAAAAAATTAACTCAATTTTAGTCATATATTTAGGCCAAAATATATTCAGCCACATTTAGTATAAAAAGAAAAAAAATCGAAATACGCATATAGTTATTGGTTTGCACAAAAATTATGGCATTTACAAACTAGGGTACATTTACTGGAATTTACGCAGCTTTTAGTTTATGACTGCCTATCTCATTTCTTGAGGTGCTAAAATGGCAGTACAAAATCTCTCCAAGTTATCCCTTTTTGGAAAGTAGACACACCAAAGAATTTACTGAGAGGCATGTTGAGCCCATTGAATATTACATTTTTTTGTCACTGAAATGATGGCACAAAACCCTTCCAAATGACCCTATTTTGGAAAGTAGACACCCCAAGATATTTGTTGAGAGGCATGTTGAGTCTAGAGAATATTTTATATTTTGCCACAAGTTTCCGGAAAATTTATTTTTTTTAAATGTTTTTTTACACATTCAAGACTAAACAACATTCAATACTCACCACGTCTCTTACCAAATACCTTGGGGTGTCTACTTTCCAAAATGGGGTCACTTGGGGGGGGGGGGTTGTGCTATCTTGACATTTCAGGGCCTCCAAAACTGTGATAGGTAGTGAGGAGTAAAATCAACAATTTATGCCCTTAAAAAGCCTGAAGGCGATGATTGGTTTTCGGGGTCCTGTAAGCGGCTAGACTCCCAAGAAGTATCACACATGTGGTACTGAGAAGGAGCAGCAGAATGTATTTTGGGGTGTAATTTCACATATACCCATGGCATGTGTGAGCAATATATCATTTAGTGACAACTTTGCGTAGAAAAAAAACAAAAGATTTTTGTAATTTACTCGAAACTTGTGGCAAAATATAAAAAATATTCCATGGACTCCACGTGCCTCTCAGCAAATAGCTTGGGGTGTCTACTTTCCAAAAAGGGGTCATTTGGGGGAGGGGGGGGGGGGGTTGAACTGTCCTGGCATTTTATGCCCAACATTAGATGCTTATGCCACACATGACCCACTCTTCTAACCACTTAAAGACAAAGCCCTTTCTGGCACTTTTTGTTTACATGAAAAAATTAATTTTTTTGCTGGAAAATTACTTTGAATCCCCAAACAGTCATGAACTGTTCGTAGCTTCCAGTTTTAGGCCATTTTGGAAAAAAAAAATATTTTTTTTAATTTTAATGCACAAAAACAAACTATATTATCCAAATCTGTGGTAAAAATATAAAAGAAGATCTTATGCCGAGTACATAGATACCAAACATGACTTGCTTTAAAATGATGTGTGTGTGTGTGTGTATATATATATATATATATATATATATATATATATATATATGAAAATCAAGACGGGACACGTACTTCAATTGCGAAAATCCTTTACTTCGATATTTCAAAGGTACATCTTATTTCAAAAGCACAGCATATGAATATTGGTGGATTTATTTGGAGGTACCACTTGACGCCTGCTTCTAATACTCCCATTACTGAAGAAAAAGTAACCTGCCCATATCTAACTATATATATATATATATATATATATATATATATATATTTTTTTTTTTTATTTTTTTTTTTTATTTATATTAAATGTTTTTTACACTTTTAATATAACTTTGAACTTTCCAGTTTAGGGTCTCTCAAAATGCGATGGCCATCTAACATCTTTCGAGACCTTGTGTGAAAATGTGCCCTAGGACTGTGCCGTGCTGTACACTATTCTTATACTCCACTAATGTGTGGTAGCGACGGAAACAGTCCCTGATGCAGAGACCAGGTTCGCCAGGACAGGAGGGACAAAAATAGCACGTGTCACACCTGTATCTGCGATTGCTACAGACACGGCATCTTTTCTGGGGTGCTTGTTGGGTAGGGGTACCAGGAAAGACATCCAGAAAATGCCTCTCATGCAGCCGGCTCACTGCATCTGGGTTGTGAATTTGGGCCACAGCACCTGCTAGATACAGAAGGGCTGCGATGACCTATTCCTGGAATTTTAGGAAGGATCCAGTTCATCCAGATTCTTTATATAGCACATAAGCACTGAACAGAGAAAAATTGGAATAAGTATACAGAAACTTTTTTATACCAGAGTCTGGCCTTGCGGGCAACTAATGCCCTTACGGGCCCCATCATCTGGTCCTTGAAGTCTACCCCTCCCATTTTACAGTTGTAGTTGTGGATACAGAGAGGCTTCTCAACACCAGTGGCCATAGGAATTTGGACTGCCGTATCTGGGTGAATGAAAGACCGAACGAAAACGTTCCGTTTGTCCTTCCATCTCACTGCAAGTAATTTATTGGACCTCAAGCAGGCTCTCTCCCCCTGACAAGGTTGAGCATTTACAAGCCGTTGGGGGAAGCCCCAACGATGGATCGCAAGGTGCCACATGCGCCAATTCCCGATTGATAGAGGTGTCTAAAAAGTGGCACACTTGAATAAAAATTTTCCACGTATAAAAATAGTATCCCTTTCCGAATAAGGGTGACACCAAATCCCAAACAATCTTTCTGCCGCTCCCCATGTAGTCTGGGCAGTTGGGGGGCTCCAAGGTGCTATCTTTTCCCTCATAAACCAGGAAACTATATGTATTAGTCTGTGGCCCTCTCACAGAGCTTATACATGTTGACCCCATATCTGGCACACTTGCTGGGGGGATATTGTTTGAAAACAAGACAGCCATAAAATTTAATCAGGGACTCATCAATACAGACATCTTGATTGGGGATAAACAAGGCTTCAAATTTATAAGGGGCCGAATTTTATGGAGCCGATCATGTTCAAGGTAACCCCGAGGACGACAGAGATCACTGTCATTGAAATGCAAAAACCGCATTATCTGCTCGTACCTTGCCCTGGCCCTGGCAGCAGAGAACACGAGCACATGGTGAATTGGGTCAGTGGACCAATATGACCGCAACTCACACTTTTTAGTAATGCCCATGTTGAGGATAGGCCCAGAAAGGTCCTAAATTCGGGAACGATTATAGGTTTCCAGCCAAATTGTCTGACAAGGGGTGAATTTTGGTTTTGGGCGATAAATTCACCAGTGTATTAATTGCTTTGGTCTACAATAGAGCCATACAGATCTTCTGTGAAAAACAGCTCAAAAAAATTCAAGGGCCGTTAAATCTGCCATTTCCACCTGAATTCCGGGCTGGCCAGTGAATGGGCGAAGTACGGGCGCTGCAGAATCTGTGGGCTGCCAATCAGGATTTGCAAGCAAATCAGGAAGGGCACTATGGGCTCTACGGGACTGTGTTCAAACTCTCGTGGCTATGGGGCACCACTTGTGCTAGCCACCGCACCAGCTTGAACTGCACTTATGGGACTCGCCACGTCACTAAGTGATCTTGCAGTGCTGGTTTGTCTATGACCAGGATGTACTAGGCCGCTGGTGCTTGCTAGTTTACCAGAAGGTTGAGCAGCACTAGTACTGACAATCTGCTGCATACGAGTATCATGCAGTTGTTGCACCTCAGCAACAGAAAAACGGAGTCGGGTACGCCTGACCTTAACAGGGACCACTACTCTGTCGTCAGAGCTATCTGTCGGGGTGCCGCTCTCTACAGGTTCAAATACTGAGCCTGAATCTGACAGTGAGGACTCCCCGCTCTCATCTGTCATGCTCAGCATCCTGTAGGCCTCTTCACTAGTGTACCTTTGGTTTGAAATTTTGGCCAATAAATTTATAGGTAACTAGTGCGACTAACAGGTAAAAAAAGCACCTGGTTGTCAGAGGACTGTTTGAACCGCTACAAAAAAAAATGAACTACTAGTGCTAGCAGGGATCAGGCCTGACTCTGCTAAATGCTGCGGTTTAGTGGGATGTGTTTTGGAAGTGACAGTGATCTTCTGATACTGCACTTGGGTGGGCTGGGCTACTCCTGCGGAGAGGCTAAACGCAAGTGCTGGCAGGTGTCTGGGCTGATCCTGCTAACGCTGCATTTTTGGGAACACTATACTACTGGGGACACTAGTATAAATCTAAACAAATCAAAGATATTGATCCGTCCAGACACTATTCTAGTAATGGAGGTTTATAGTGTGTGCATGTGTGTTAGTGCTACTGGCAATTTAAAGGTTTAAAATCTGACACTATCTGGGATTGTCGCTAATTGACGCTAACACCTAACTAATGCTGACACTAACTGAGACTAACTAGTGTCACCCATGACACTAATACAGTGATCAGAAAAAATTCTGTACACTATACTAATGACACTGACAGGGAGTAAAAGGGGTTAAACCTTTATTAGGAGATATATGGGAGGTACACTAAACCTATCTGGGCCTACAACTAACTGCCCTAAGGCTGTTTAGCATCACAAGTGACACCGACACAGTGATCAGTAAAAAATATGAACACTGCACTTGGTGACACTGACAGGGAGTGAAAGGGTTAACTGGTGGGGGGGGGGCGATCATGGGGTGAAATATGTGCCTACGTCTACTGTTGTTAGTGTAGTGTCGGTGTACTCACTGTGAGATGCTTTGCTCCTGAACGCTGGAACCAAAAGGGCACCAGTAGAGAAAATTGCATCACTTTCTGCGCCTGTGTTAACATTACACAGGCATAGGAAGTTTGTCCATTGGTCAGAACCGATCAGCATGTCCTGACCACAAATCATTGGCCTGGACCTGTGGAGTGATCGGTTCTGAACCAAACCTGATCGCCGCGGTTACGGCAGGGGTGTATGCGCCCCTGATCTGCGGGCACTACCGCCTGGCTGCAGTATATGTACGTGGGGCGGTCCGAAACTGGTTAAAACAGTCATAAATGTGAGCCTGAAAAAAGCTTGTCTGTGTGTTTTCAATGGAAAAGCCTATTCCATACACATTACACAGCATAAATAAAAGATTGCACAAGACACACTACCATTATGCGATCTGACAGCCCTCCCCTCACTGATCACGCTACATCCTCCGACAGCCCTTCCCTCACTGTCCACGCTATATGCTCCAACAGCCCTCCCCTCTTCCCACACTACGTTCTCCGTCAGCCCTCCCCTCTGCCCACACTACGTTCTCTGCCAGCTCTCCCCTCTGCCCACACTACGTTCTCTGCCAGTTTTACCCTCACCAGACACACGTAAGCTCTCTGGTCACCAGCCACACTAGGTTCTCTGGCAGCCGTCCCCTCTGCCCACACTACATCCTCAGATAGCCGTCCCCTCACTGTCCACGCTACATCCTCCGACAGCCCTCCCCTTACTGTCCACCATACAGCCTCCAACAGCCCTCCCCTTAACTGTTAATGCTACATCCTCCGACAGCCCTCTCCTCACTGTCCACGCTACATCCTCCAACAGCCCTCCCCTCTGCCCACACTACGCTCTCTGGCAGCTCTTCCCTTAATTGCCACACTACGTTCTATGGCAGTTCTTCCCTCACCAGGCACACAACGTTCTCTTGGAGCTCTCCTGTCACCGGCTACACTAGGTTCTCTGGTAGTTCTTCCCTCACCGGCCACACTACGTTCTCTGGCAGCTCTCCCCTCTGCCCACATTATGTTCTCTGGGAGCATTCCCATTGCTGGCAACATTAGGTTTTCTGGCAGCTCTCCCCTCACTAGCCACACTATATTCTCTGGCAGCTCTTCCTTAATGACCACACTAGGCTCTCTGGCAGCTCACCCCTGACCAGCCACAATACATTCTCTGGCAGTTCTCCCCTTACTATTCACATTGTATTCTCTGGCAGCTCTCCCCTCACTGTCCACAATTTATTCTTTGGAAGCTCCCTCCTCACTGTCCACAATACTCTCTGGCAGCTCATCCCTCACTGTCCACATTAAATTCTCTGGCAGATTGTCCCTCATTTGTTATACTTTGCACTCTGGCAGCTCACCCCTCACTGGCACTCTCACCTAGCAGTAAAAAGGGTCGCTGGTTCGAAACCCAGCCATGACACTACCTGCCTGGAGTTTGCATGTTCTCCCTGTGCCTGCGTGGGTTTCCTCCGAGTACTCTGGTTTCCTCCCGGACTCCAAAGACATGCTGGTAGGTTAATTGGCTTCTGTCCAAAATTGGCCCTAGTATATGAATGTGAGTTGGGGGACCTTGGATTGTGGGCTCCTTGAGGGTAGGGAGTGATGTATGTGTGGAGTTCTGTGTAAATTGACGGCGCTATATGGGTACCTTAAATAAATAATGATATAATGGATGAGTATCTTAAATCAGACACAATGTACGGGGATATGGACAATTGTAGACACTCACTCAGGTTGAATTGGATGGACTGGTGTCTTCAACCTTACTAACTATGATCAAATACTAAGATCTATGATCGAATACTATGATCAAATTTCTGGCAGCTTTCTCCTCAACTTGCCAAACTATGTTCTCTGGCAACTGGCCACCAATCCCCACCCCTCCTCCTGTCTTAGTTATAAGCCATTGCTGAGTCTTCCTTTTGAGTAACCAATCTCTTGGGGGTCATTTTGGTCCAATGGTCTTGGTACTTTGAGTCACTGAGTTGTCTGAATATGCAGATTAGGTGCTCTAACTTTGCTCTGACTTTCTTGTTCAGTGTCAGTGCCTTAGAAATTTCTGATAGCACAGAAATCCAAGCAACCAGCAATTTCCAGAAAGTATTTCTCTTACTTCTTCACAGAGAACATAATCAACACAATCATGAATATATTTTTATGCTGCAACTTTAGTTTTATGGTATGGTGCCCCAATCTATGCTTCATTGCAATTAATTTTGTGTGACTTATTTGAAAATAAAATACATTTTGTATGAAGTCCAAAATTTGGTCTAAATAAATAAACTATCTTGATTACGTCATAGTTTTAAAAAGCCATTTTTAAAAGATGGATTGCATTTCTGATTCTTCAGGCTGAGAAAGTAGATTAGCAAATTGTATCTGTGATTCCAATCAAGTGAATGGAAGACACTGGCAAAGCGCCAAATGTGGCGCCCAGCCAAGCCCAGGCGTTACACAGGTATGGTGAGGTAATCTTTTCTGAACACTGCTCTAGCAATGAGTCTGCATGCATTTCTTTAAAGTCTGCAGAGCCCTCTAGTGGACAATAGAAATACTGTATTTTTCTACATTCATAAAATGTTTGGAAGTGTTCGACATTTTTTTATTTTTTATAAAAAATGGTAAAATAACAAAAAGTGCAGAAAAAGCATAAATTCAGCCAAGCAGTCTTCATACAAAAAAAATGGAAGTAAAATGCAAACACAGTGACAAACTACTTACAGCTTTACTTCACATAAAAATTTGAATTGTTTATTAAAAGTAGGTCTGACTGAAACCTGGTCAATACAGACAAAATGTAGAACAAAATGGATAGGTAGAAATTACCCTTCATGAAAAATCACAAATCAAAAAGATGTCAGTAAATCCAATTTACCGAAAAAGTCAAACCTGACCCATCCCACCTTCCGATATGCCCTGTCGGTCACAAGGCCATTAGGCTCCTTTCACACTGGGGCGGGAGCGGCGTCAGCGGTAAAGCGGCGATATTTTTAGCACCGCTTTACCGTAGTTTTAGTGGCGGTATTCGGCTGCTAACGGTGTGGTTATAACCCCCGGTATAGCCGTGCTGCCCCACTGATTTCAATGGGTAGGAGCGGTTTAGGAGCGGTGAATACACCGCTCCTTCCCTGCTCCAAAGATGCTGCTAGCAGGACTTTTTTTACCGTCCTGCTAGCGCACCGCTCCAGTGTGAAAGCCGGAGGGTGAAAGGGGCTGGTTTTTGTTCAGGCGCTATACAGGCGCTATTTTTAGCGCTGTAGTGCCTGAAAAACGCCCCAGTGTGAAAGGAGCCTTAATCTCATTAAAAGACCAATATGAAGACTTGGGCAGTGAAAATGGTGAGGCCATGCTTGCCTTGGTGTAGGAAGAGCTCATCTTCAGCTCAGAGGATACTGGTGAAGAACAGGTGAGTATGCAAACAAGGAACTAAAGTGGGACTTCAACCAAAAGGGGAAGTTCCATTTGTTTGCCCCCCCCTCCTCTTTACCATTTGCTACTTGTATGGTGGGCCTCTGGTTTAAGAATTCCCACTTTCGCCCAGATCACCACGAAGTTCACCAACCCCCCCTCCTTCCTCCCCTTCACCCGCATGGCGCAAAGCTCCACAATGCTCTATGGCAAAATCGCATTTATTACCATGGTGACTGTTCCCATATGAGTGCTCAGACGCCTGTAGCGCAAAGCCTAAAAAGTTCCAAAAGCTACATGAGCTAACTGTGGCAGATTTGGGCCACTGGACTTCATTGGAAAGCCTAAAAACACCAAGATGAAGCATTTTTTTCTGGTGTATTTCGGGCATTTATGAGCCTCTAAGAACTGGTCTCCTCCTCTAGTGCTTTCCATTGGCTAAAACAAAAACGTCTGATGTTTGGAAACACTAATACACTTCTAAAACACTTTATACGCTCCCAAAAACACTCAAATAAAAAAATGCCTGAAAATTTCTCTGCTCGGGTATGTAAGCGAAAACACAGGCTGATATATTTCTATACCATCTGCTCTCTGAGCTAGTTGCAGCCTACACACACATGTATACTGGGAGTAAAAAATGAAGGCTGTCCAGAACTGTGCGACAAGGCATCGAAGGCCTGCCCAGAAATACAGTGAAAAGCTGCTGTTTGCTTAAAGAAAAAAATTACAAAGCTCAGCATAAGGGATTTTTCTGACTTCAGTGCAGCTTTGATATTTCCTGTATAACATCATCATGTCACTAATTGTACTTGATGTTTGTGGAGTTCAAACCAAGTGCAGTTTTTATTGTTCCTATGTACATACACCGTGGGAGCAGGAGGGTTCTAACTATTTCAAATCAATGGCTTTCAGCTCTGACATACAGCTTCCAAATAGACAGCAGGTGTTCACTGAGCCCTGAAAAATGCCATTTCTGATTGGCTTGTATCAGACAGATACAGATGAGGCATGGTCAGTCCCTAAGCATATGAAGCTAAGGCAAAAAGTCGTGCCGTACACAATGCTAGGTTTAGTCCTGGGCACTAGTCTTCATAAAAGAAGTTTACTATACATCCACTACAAAAAAAGGATGGTCTCCATACAAAACTGCTAATCTGCAAAAGGAGGATTTTCTGTCTACAAGTAGCCAAACACTTCTGAGGTGGCCAGACATCCCTGTATCAGATGGCCAGGAAGGGAAAATGTGGTTGTACAAGAGTCTCATCAGTGTGACTATGCTGCTCTTGTTGAGTTTGTGAGTTCCCTCTATTGTTCCGCTAACAATAGAGTGTTTGTCACCCTTGTCATAAGCACCCATCTGTCAATCTTAGCCAACTCTGTGCTATTGGGTTATCTGCAGCCAGCATTGGGAAGTTTAGGAGGCCCATTCTGCACGTATGGGCTGCTTAATAGACCCACAGGTCATGCTTAATAGTGAAGAAGAGAAGACTGGACAAGAAATTCAAAAAACTGGAAGGTTCCCATCACCAGACACAAACCAGCACACTATCCATCTACAGGAAGTCAATATATAAAAAGCATACTGATTGGAATTTGATTATACTTGGCAGTATGACAAATAGGGGAACCTTTACAATATCCAGGTGTGTGCAATAGCTGAGTAGCAAGTAGCACTGAGGCACAATGGAACTCGGGAGAGGAAATTGTAGAATAAAACCTCACATCTTAGCTACAGAGCAGAGGTGTATAGACAAAGGGTTGATATCATGTTGATGCAGGAATGAGTGGCATCAGAGGCAGAGAAAAAGCCCAAATTAAAGGGAGACAGGCTTCCATAAATTAGACTGTTCACACTGTCTTCGGTTACATATCCAAGCACTCGACCTTCTGGCTCAGAGTTTTGAAGTCAGCGGAAATCCTTGATGAGGTTAACAACCTTATTATAGACACCTGACTGCAATTGATTTTACTTACTGCATGAGGAAGCTCAGGGATGTTTCGTTACGGAGCTACTACAGAAATGTCTACATGTTTCTGGTTCAGCAATGAAAGCTATTTCTGCATTTACAAATATCAGAAGATTGGAAAAATTACAGCCAAGTGTATCTACTAAGGCTGGATATCGTCCACAATACCGCATAAAAGTCATCCTTTTTTGTTAATCTGCAAACTATTTAAAGATGAAATGTAAAAATGTTACATCACTTTTCATATCATCATCATACTCTTTGCACTGCCTTGACGCAGTATTATTATATAGGTGAAAATAGAGGGGAAAAAGCCTAAAAAAAAAAAAAAAACGAATGCAGCCAACACATCTAATGATTAGTTACATAGTAGGTGAGGCTTAAAAAAGACACAAGTCCATCAAGTCCAACCTATGTGTGTGATTATATGTCAGTATTACATTGTATATCCCTGTATGTTGCAGTTGTTCAGGTGCTTATCTAATAGTTTTATTAAACTATCGATTCCCCCCCGCCGAGACCACCGCCTGTGGAAGGGAATTCCACATCCTTGCCGTTCTTACAGTAAACAACCCTCTATGCAGTCTAAGGTTAAACCTCTTTTCTTCTAGTGATTTTCTTAATGAGTGTCCACATGTCTTATTAAACTCCCTTCCACAGAAAATTCTTATCCCTATTGTGGGGTCACCAGTATGGTATTTGTAAATTAAAATTATATCCCCTCTTAAGCGACTAAGTTCAGTGATCGTAACCTTTCGCCATAACCAAACTCCTCCAGTCCATTTATTAGCTTTGTTGCCCTTCTCTGTACTCGCTCCATTTCCAGTACATCCTTCATGAGGACTGGTGCCCAGAACTGGACAGCATACTCTAGGTGAGGCCAGACCAGAGTCTTGTAGAGTGGGAAAATTAATCCCCTTTTTAATGCATGCCGATATTGTCAGAGACCATGAATCAGACAGAAGGGTGCTAACTCCTTTTTTAGAAGCATCAACCTCAAGGATAAAAGGTAAAGTAGGATCAGGATGTGCCAACATAGGAGCAGAAACAAAGGCAGCCTTGAGACTCTCAAAAGGCTTTAATGGACTCCGGAGATCAACACTGTGGTTTAACCACGGGTCGGGGCACTATAGGACTGCTGAAAGTTTCTCTGGGTCCATCGAAAAACCAGCAGTGGAAATGACATAACCCAGCAATTTAACCTGTTCACGAGGAAATTCGCACTTCTCCAATTTACAATAGAGATTTTTCTCGCTTAGTTTCTGAAGCAACCAACAGACATCTCTCCGGGGACTTGGAAAATATGAGGATATCGTCGAGATAAACCACCACACATAACTGCAACAAATCTCGGAGGACATCGTTAATAAATTCCTGGAAAACTGCCGGAGTGTTACAAAGGCCAAAAGGCATTAAGAGGTACTCATAATGGCCTGTTCTGGTATTAAATGCAGTTTTCCACTCGTCGCCCTCCTTAATCCTCACAAGATTGTATGCCCCTCAAACCAAGCTTTGTGAAAACCGTTGCTCCCTTGAGGCGGGTAAGTAATTCCTTAATCAACAGAATCGGATAGGCATTCTTAACTGTGAAACGACTGAGACCCCTATAATCAATACAAGGTCTCAGTTCACCACTCTTCTTCTTCACAAAGAAGAAACCAGCACCAGCAGGAGACGAGGATTTGCGGATGAAACCTCAACCTCGAGAAAGTGCGTCTGCAACACACTCCTCCATGGCCTTATCCTCCAAGACCGACAAATGGTAAACCCGGCCATGAGGGGGTATGGCACCAGGTTAAAGGTCAATTACGCAATCATACGACTGGTGTGGAGGCAAACTACCGGCTTGACCTTTGTCAAAAGACATCGCTAAAATCACGGTACTCCTCCGGCAGGGAGGAGAGAGAAGAAGTGCACAAGACCTTGGCTACCTTCTGGAAGCATGTCTTACTGCATTGTGGCAACCAGGAGAGAACCTCAGCATGGAGCCAATCAAAAGAGGGGTAGTGCCTCTGTAACCAAGGATAACCAATAACCAGTGGAAATTTAGGTGAGGAAATAACTTAGAATTGTATTATCTCACGGTGAAGAGCCCCTACGGCCATGGACAACGGAAAAGTCTCCTGAGTGACATGGGCAGGCTGTAGAGGTCTCCCGTCAAGAGCCTCAATGGGAAGTGGAGTGTCACACAGTTGCAGCAGAATAGAGGGCTTTGATACAAAGGCAGCATCAATGAACAGGCCTGCAGCCCCAGAGTCGACTAGAGCCTGTATCTCGATGGACGACTCAGCCCAAGAAAGGGTAACCGAAACCAGGGCTTATCCTTCTGGATAACTGGGGACGAAACAACGCCACCTAAGGTCTGTCCATGACAGGACCTCAAGGTTCGGGCGTTCCCTGGACGGGTAGGACAAGACTTCAAAAAGTGACCTGCTTGGCCACAATAAAGGCTCTCTCATCCGCAGAGAGACGCGTGAAGCCCAAGTGCATGGGTTCATCTTCACTGACCAAATCGGTACCAGGAGGCATGGGAGGTGAGGGCGGCAAAGCTCGGAGACAAATATACAGGAGGCTTCCGCAAGTGCTCCTTAAAAGTCTTTCTCCGAGTCTGGAGTCAATGAGGATGGCAAATGTGATGAACTTCTCCAGCTCATTGGGTAGATCTCGGGCTGCTATCTCATCCTTGATGGTGTCCGAGTGACCATGAGAAAAAGCAGCAACGAGGGCCTCATTGTTTCAAGCAACCTCTGCTGCCAGAGTACGTAATTCAATGGCGTAAAATCAGCAACAGTTCTCATACTCTGATGGACATGAAGCACTTGGCAGCAAAAGCATCTGGGAACGTCAAAAACCCTTTTAAAAGAAGCCACAAACTCAGGGTAACTCAACACAAAACAGGATTTTGCCCATGCCAAGGCTCTCTTAGAAAGCAAAGATATCACAAAAGCTACTTTGCTCCTCTCCGTGGGAAGTGCCTGGAGCTGCATCTCAAAGTATATCTCAACCTGGTTGAGAAACCCTCTGCATTGGACTGGATCACCCCCAAATCGCTGGGGAAGCAGAGGGGAACCAGACATACCTCTTATAGAGGTAATACTTGAGGCGGGTGCCTGCACAGAGACTGGAGCAGCAACAGGGACGGCCTGCAACACAGGTTGTACCGGAGCAGCCACAGTGGGAGATTCCAGGTGAGCCGTGCGATTCAGGAGCATCTGTAACGCCATGACAAACTGATTCATGCAGTGATTCAGTTCATCCAATCTGGAAAATATATTACCAACAAGTGGATTGACTGCATCTTCTGACTTCATGGCCTTCGCCTACTGTCAGAAACCATGAATCAGACTGAGACAGAAGTACAGTTAAATCTCACTTGTTTAATAATAATAAAAAAAGGTAAACAGAGTAAACGTAGTCAAAACATAGCCAGAGTTCCGGAACCGGAATGGATAGTCAGACAAGCCAAAACATCAGGGAGCCAGAGATGAGTGTAGTAGAACAGCAAGCAGTATCTGGAGCCAGAAGAAATGTCAGCCAAGCAAGTCTTTAACAGGAACACAGGCGAGCGTCTCTAGAGATGTGATCAAGGCAAAGGCTTGATCATCTGGGCTGGACGGCTTAAGTAGGCAGGACTGATGAACAGGATATCATCAGGTGAGTCACTGTGGAGAGATAGGAGCTGGCAATTAGCCGACAGCTGAGCGGCCAGCTCAGAGAAGGATGGGCTGAGCTCAGCCCTGACAAATATTCTGTTTGCTTTGTTAGCAGCAGCTTGGCATTGCATGCCATTGCTAAACCTCATCTACTAGGACCCCCAGGTCCTTTTCCATCCTAGATTCCCCCAGTGGTTCTCCCCCCAGTGAGTAGATTGCTTTCATATTTTTGACAACCAGATGCATTATTTTAAATTTTTCCACATTAAACCTCATTTGCTTGGGCGGGCATACACATGTATATAAAATACGTGTGTGTGTTTGTATAAAATATTGTTACATAGTGCAGATCCCCCTTACATCAGGGTCCCCAGAGAGTCCCCTCCTTACATCAGGATCCCCAGAGAGCCCCTTCCTTACATCAGGATCCCCAGAGAGCCCCTTCCTTACATCAGGGTCCCCAGCGAGCCCCCCTTACATCAAGGTCCCCAGAGAGCCCCTTCCTTACATCAGGGCCCCTAGAGAGCCCCCCCTTACTTCAGGGTCCCCAGACAATCACCCCACTTCCAGAGGGTCCCCTGTACCTGGCTGGTCTCTGCTGTGCCCCTTGGACCCTCAGCACATCTCTGTACACCCCCACCCACCTGGGGAGAGGTGGGAGGCAGCGATCGGCAGCTCTATGGTGTCCATGGGCGGCGGGATCTCCCTGGGGCTTGTAGTTCTCTCCCCGAATGTATACAGTGGAGAGGGAAGGGGCCTCTGACCCGGGCATGTATCATTAAGAGTGGTGAAGCAGAGCGACTCACTGAAGAGTGAAGCCGATACATGACCAGATCAGAGGCCCCTCCCCTCTCCACTGTATACATTCGGAGAGAGAACTACAAGCCCCAGGGAGATCCTGCGGCTCGCGGGCACCATAGAGCTGCTCGTCGCCACCTCCCACCTCCCCCCACTGCATGTTAAACGGACAGCCAGGGGTGCAGTGGGAGATGCCGGGTCTTGGGGCCCCCCACAGCGGCAGAACTTCAGGGCCCAGTCGTAAGTGCGACTGCAGCGACCCCTATAGTTCCGCCACTGGGAGAAATTATTGCCCTGCTTAGCTTTGTATCTTTCCGCAAATACAGAGATTGAACTGTTTACCCCATCCTCCAGGCCGATTATGAACAAATAAAATAGGATTGGTCCCAGCACAGAACCCTGGGGGACCCCACTTTCCACCCCTGACCAGACCGAGTATTCCCCATTTATCACCACCCTCTGAATTCGCCCTTGTAGCCAGTTTTTAATCCATGTACTCACCCTATGGTCCATGCCAACGGACCTTACTTTGTACAGTAAACGTTTATGGGGAACTGTGTCAAATGCCTTTGCAAAATCCAGATACACCATGCCTACGGGCCTTCCTTTATCTAGATGGCAGCTAACCTCCTCATAGAATGTTAATAGATTGGTTTGGCAAGATGAATCCATGCTGATTACTGCTAATAATACAGTTTTCATTACTAAAATCTTGTATATAGTCCCTTATCATCCCCTCCAAGAGCTTGCATACTATTGATGTTATGCTAACTGGTCTGTAATTCCCAGGGATGTATTTTGGCCCTTTTTTAAATATTGGAGCTACATTGGCTTTTCTCCAATCAGCTGGTACCATTCCAGTCAGTAGACTGTCAGGAAAAATTAGGAACAATGGTCTGGCAATTACTTGACTGAGTTCCCCCAGGACCCTTGGGTGCAAGCGATCTGGTCCTGGTGACTTATTAATGTTAAGTTTTCCAAGTCTATTTCTAATTCTGTCCTATGTTAGCCATGAGGGTGCTTCCTGTGTTGTGTCATGAGGATAAACAGCAGTTTTGGTTACTGAAGCCCCTCGATTCCCTTGTGAACACAGAGGAGGAGAAGAATAAATTCAATACCTTTGCCATCTCCCCATCCTTTGTAACCAGATTTCCTTCCTCATTTTATTATTATGGTCTGTCCTTTCTATATTGGTAAGCTACAATATATTACATGTTTTAGTTTTGGGCTTAATACCTCTTTAAACTGGACCTAAACCTTGCTCATTATTCATTCATTTATTAGCTCCCATGCTATCCTCTAACTCAGCCTTTCTTAACATTTATACCATGGATAATTTTCAGGTATTAGTGAATTCCTATAAAACAGTTTATTAGTACATTGGTGTGATCAGTAATTTATAGACATAAGGATAAATAAAAAAATGTGGCTTAACTAGCATATTTTGCACCCACAGCATGAATCACTTTATGCAACAAATTTTCAGTTATATTTAATAAAATGAAAAATAATAATGGCCAGGAAAGAAACAGTGAAAATTTCAGTGTCCCCTCACATTGGTTAGTGGAGAAATGCCCCCTTACAGTAGTGGTTAGTGTAGCGCATCCTGAAAATTGGTGGTCTGTGGAGACATCTCCCCCTTACATTGGTGGTCAGTGTAGTGCATCCTTAAAACTGGTGTTCTATGGAGAGGCTCCCTCATACATTGGTGGTTCAGCAGAGGAATCTCCCCTTACATTTGTGGTCAGTGGAAAAAGGACCGTTTTATGTTGGTGGTCAGTGGGAACATTTCTGTTTAAGGCACGGTTCACACCTAAACCAGCCGGGGATTGCAGAGGAACGCTGTGTGTCCCTGTTCTCCATTGCAGGGCCCAACCTTTGCCTGAATTCGACCCAGAAATAGAGCCAAAGCGCACAGTGCAGTGCGCTCTGCAGCAGCCCCAGAGATATGTGAACCGACTCCATAGAGAGCCAGTCACATTCACATTCTCCTGCTATGTGAATTGGATGCGGGAGGGGGGGTTGTCATATATGTATAAAAACAATGTAATGTGAACATACTGTGCTTTTAATAATGTTTTAGGCACTTGTGGGAAAAAACTGTAGAGTTTGCACGCTTCCAAAAATAATGAAATAAATATCAATTAAACTACAAAATGCTGAAAAAAACCTAGATCAAAATAAATAATTTGGTGTGTCCATCCCAAAACAGCATTAAAGCTATATGAAAGCCTAGTTTTTATTTTTAAATAACAAACATGTTATACTTACCTGCTCTGTGTAGTGGTTTTCCACAGAGCAGCCTTGATCCTCCTCTTTTCGGGTCCCATGTCGGCGCTCCTGGCTCCTCCCTCCTGCCGGGTGTCCCCACAGCAAGCAGCTTGCTGTGGGAGCACCCAAGTAGGCGCTCTCTCGAGCCATGGCTCTGTGTTTATTTACACGTGGAGCCGCAGCTCGGCCCCACCCCCCTCTGTCTCCTGATTGGCTTATTGGCTGTAAATGACAGTAGCGGGAGCCAATAGGATTTAAAAAAAATAAATAATTGGGACAAAAATTGACTGTCTTCTTTCCAAAAACAAATAATTTGGGGGGGGGGGGGGGTATTTGTACTGTCCTGGCATTTTAAGGGCCTTAAGAAACGAGATTGGCTGTCAGTACATCAGAATTTATAAATTTAAAAAAATATTATTCTGTCTAGATGGCATTATTACATAAAGTCTATATCGGTGGCTTCTGACGAAGAGGACAAATGTCCAAGAGACGCATTGAGCCGTAATGACTATTATATGCTAATATACTGCAGTACTAACCCTGACCTCTTTTATACTTTTGTATTTTATTATGATGAACTTTATAAAGTGATTTGGAAATGGTACTGATGTCTCTTAACAATTCTGAACAAAATATATTTAAACAGTAAAAAGTATGCTGTGCCTTAAAAGTCCCACGTCAATACCATAGTGTAATGTTGATGAAATGTATATCCGTTAATAGTTTTACATGCCAAAATATTTGTGATTATGTACAGCAATCCTTGTAAGTGACACAACCTTATCACACTAGTTACCCAGGAAGGTGACATGTCTCTCTCTTTCTCTCTCTCATAGAGTGGAGCTGTGCTGCTAAATCAAGTGACTACAAATTCCATCACTCGTTTTCTTTTTGGCAGAAAATACAAAGCAAGAGAGAAGCATCAACAAAAAGGTAAAAAAATGTTTTGGACTGTACAATTGTAAAGGTGCTAATAACCAATACAAATGCAGATCTTTATTGACTAAAATATAATAAACACAACGAATGCCTTTAGTTTCCATGGGGAAGAACACTCAAATACCACGCGGCTATAACAACTTGACCCGGTGGAAGGTGTGTAAACAGAACTTTAATACATTATGCCTCCGCCCATCCAGAAAGCCTGGGAAAATTGTCTGAATTCATGGCACACTGAAAATAAATATCTTGGCCATTGTCTGCCTGCTACAAAAAGAGTTCTCTTAGTAACATTAGGTTAAGGTTTGCTTAGCAAGCCATTTGGGCTGCAAGAAATTTGCCATCATCTAGAGAAGATAAATGTAAGCCCTTAAAAGGAATATGAAAATAAAAAGGCAGGTGCTGGTTATTCTAAGGGGGGAAAAATCGAGAGCAAACAGAAATGCTCATCACCTGTCTCTGTTGCTTTAGTTGGTGATTAAATGTCCACGCTGAGTACAGGGGAATATTAGTCTGCATGTTCAGCTGTCAGGTCAAAAGGACTCCGCTCTCATTCAAGCTGTTGAACTGCCATGTAGGATTATTCTGTACAAAAGGGACCCAATGTTAAAGAATTGCTGCTGCCTCTCATAGAAATGTATACCATTTTTACATTCTGCTCCTTTTAATATCTTATTAAAAAGTGTAACCAAGGAGGACTTGGGGAACTGAAAGTCCCATAGTCTATAAAGACTGCACTTTGTTACCTCTATGGACCACGCTAGGCATCTCCAAGTCTGTGTAATGCACAATGTGGTCCCAAACTGGGTTTTGTCAAATGCTGCTATATCTGGGCTCTCATCACTGCCAATGTAATGGTAAGTGTGCAGCTTTGGTCAATATTACCGAATTTTTACTGATACCAAATTACTAGTTTTATCTTTTCATTACCCTTTTCACTTGCTATGTAAATAGTTGGCAACTTGCTAGGTACAGTAAAGAGAAGCTACTAGTTTGTTGTACAGCTAGCTAAGGAGAATAACAGGAAATGTACAGGTAGGATGAACTAGTAATTTTTTGGTAAACCATTCTACACCCACAACCAACTTTTGTGCCAGATACTTTGCTCCGATCTGCTTCCATACCTGTGTATACTGTATATCCCCATGTCATTTGCTTGAAAAAAATACTGTACTGTACTCCTTTAGAATGCTTTAAAATCATCCAGAACCAGGTCATAAGGCTATTCACAGTGCTAGTGCCTGAACAATACTTTCCTGGAAAGGACCCCATACCTAAAATCCCCGTTTCCAGTCATGTATATCCAACCCATATATTGTACCTGTCTGGATCAGTTATTTTGGTAACCAATTGGTAAACAATTTGGTAACCAAATAATCCAGTCCTGTTGACAACTCAACTTGGCTGCTGACATCCGTATTCTGATCCACTGTCCTTGTATAACTCGGCTCACCTGTTGGTTCCCTATTTCCATAGACCACTGCCTTTATTACTGTAGGTCTGTACAGGCCAAAAAGGTTACAACCTAGTTGTATTACGCAGCCAAGTACAGCCTGAGCAGAACTGTGTGCCAATTGCAATCGATGGAGAAGGATTTAAGCTAATAGAGGAGACAGCAGCACAAGGGACAGATCCTACTGACTATGTGTAGTTGTAAGGTAAACCGGATAACCAAGATCAGAAAAACAAGTGAAGACTTGTGCTCATGCGCACATACTGTTACAGTTCACTGCATGTGCATGTAACAATTGGCGTGCATACTTGGCGCCCAGTGGCCCATTTAAACTGACTTGTCATAGAGAAGTTTCTAAATGGTCTTCAGCTTGTTCCCGTGTGTCTTGAGACCTGATCTGTTGCGTTTGCCTACCCATGGTATGACCAAACCTCCCCTGGACTTCGCCCCCGTTTTCTGCCTCAACTCTAATCATCTGGTTACCAAGACCTCAGCCTGATTTCTGGACTTGTCTCTGCCTGCTGATTCTGTACTGCTTTGCCCGGCTGCTACCAACTTTGGTCTGCTTCCTAGACTTGCTCTGCCGATTTCGTCCCTTGCAAGAATAGCCCCTACAATGTTCCAGTCTCCACTGGGTACATGATAGTAGGGTCCCTTGTGCTGATTTTCACGTTGTGAAACGGATGGCAAAATACATTACTGCAACGCATGGCAATATACCATGCATGGTGCAATGCGTTGCTCTGCTATTAATTTTGCACAACACCCCAAGTAGCACTGCACCAATATAAAACCTTCCTCCAACTTCTTCTTTCTAAAGTGATATTAAAGTCTTGTTTTTTTTTTTTTTTCTTTGTTTAAAAATAACAAACATGTTATACCTTTTATACCTCTGTGCAGTGTTTTTTGCACCGAGCAGTCCAGAACCTCCTCTTCTCTGGTCCGCCGCCAGCACTCCTGGCCCTTCCCTCCTGCCGAGTGCCCCACAGGGAGCAGCTTGCTATGGGGGCACCCAAACCAAGCCGCTGCTCTGTATGTCCATTCAGACACGGAGCCGCGACTTGGCCCGCCCCCTCTCTCTCCTCATTAGCTCATGACTGACTGACAGTGGCAATGGTGCCCACTGCTGCATCTCAGCCAAACAGGAGGGAGAGTCCCAGACTGACAAGGCTTTTGTGCAACATCACTGGATGGAGAGGGGGCACAGGCAAGTATTAGGGGGACTGCTGCACACTGAAGGTTTTTTAGCCTAATGCATAGAATGTATTAAAGCGGAGTTCCACCAAAAGAGAAACGTCCACTCATTTGGCACCTTTCGGGGGGGGGGGGGGGCAGATACCAGGTATCCTGTCCCCACTTCCTGGAGTCTGGGCCATGGCACATTACGTCAGCAGCTCGGCTCCCTCCTCCTCTTTCCCCCACCACCAGGCCAGTAGGAGAGCGCAACAGAGCCTCGCGCATACGCAGTAAGGCCCCGGCGTGAAGATGTAATGCTACACTGCCGGGTTCCCTTACCCACAATGTCTGCAGCAGCACCCCACAGCTGATGGAAACATCCACTGCGGTGCCGACATCGCTGGACTCCAGGACAGGTAAGTGTCCTATTAAAAGTCAGCAGCTGCCGTTTGTGTAGCTGCTGGCATTTAATTTTTGCAGGGATGGGCGGACCTCGGCTTTAAGATAAAAAACATTCTGCCTTTAGAACCACTTTAACTGAGCATGTGTTTTGAGTGAAAATCTGCCTCAGCTAAAGTTCTCATTCGGTTGCAGACCTTTACAGATCTGTCTTAGATGGCTGTCAAGGATTGCAGGCACGAGGGCTGCAAATTAACATAAAATAACTGTCAGCTGTACCTTGTTAAATGATAGACCTTCTGATATTCAAAAGATGTGCATCTAATTTGGTAAGTTTGCTTGATAAATGTCCTGTAATATTTCATAACTATGCACCTGAATCAGGAAATTATTTCAGATACACTTGGCTTCGGTGGGCTCTCAGCAAAAAAATAAAATCAATATATTTTTATTCAATCCTGTTTCATATTCTTCTTTTAACTAGCAAAAGTTACAGTACCTGTGAAGAGATGTACAACACTCCTATGCAGGTATAGCTAAAGATCACAATCATAAATGGGTAGACTAGGAACACACAACTGGATAGTAGGTAAGAGTACTGGTGAATTTAAGAACATTATCATTACTGAATAGTGCAGAATCGTCTTCACTCTCTTCAATGAGCTACAGAGAAACCCACCATGCTGCTATTTGGAAATGCCCTCTAGTGGAAAGCTTTGTAACTTGAATTACTCATCATAAGAGCAACCAAAACATGAGCACAAAGTTATAAGTAAGCAAACCAAAACAATATTTTTTATTTGCTCCCTTGGGTCTGTTAAATATAAAAATGGGTTCAACCTCACTGTGCACTAAGCAAGCGGAGAACATCAAAATTCCCATTTGTCAACCGTCATGAATATGGAGAAAATATCAGCAAACTGGATCCCATTGTGAAAACTATGTACTTATAGCTTCCCTTATATGTGGTACTTTGAGGGAATACAAAACAGCAGTGGATTGAACTTCTTTACGATTTGCAACCTGGCCAGGCCTGGCAGGAATTCTTCAAGGCAGTAAAAGACTATGTAATGGATCCACTAGTACTTCGGACATCACCCTTCCCCTGAACTACCAATTCTAACAATTAGAATACCTTTATAACCGTATAAAGTGTGCCCATTCTTAAACATTTTACTTCACTTGATTTAACAGAGAGTTTGGGGTTGTTATGGTTGGGGTTAGGGTTGTGTTGGTTTTAAATCCAAAATTAAAAATGTATTATATTCCAGCGTACCAATCAGATGTGGTGGCTGCATCAGTTTTTTTTTGCCGTGTACACACGAGCGGATTTTCCGTCAGAAAAATCTTGGATGTTTTTCCCGACGGAATTCCACTCAAGCATGTCTTGCATACACACGGTCACACAAAAGTTTGCTGAACTTTCGACCGTCAAGAACGCGGTGATGTACAACACTACGACGAGCCGAGAAAAGTTCAATGCTTCTGAGCATGCGTCAAATTGTTTCAGAGCATGCGTAGGAATTTTGCGCATCGCAATTGCTACAGACGATCGGAATTTCCGATCGGAACTTTTTCCGACCGAAAAATTGAGAACATGATCTCAATCTTTTGCTGGCTGGAATTTGGCCAATGCAGTCCGATGGAGCATACACACGGTCGCATTTTCCGACCAAAAGCTCACATCAGTCTTTTGCTGGCTGAATTTCCGATCGTGTGTACGCGGCATTTGGCTTTTTCCCTCTTTTTTTTCACCTGGCAAGTTGGCCATTAACACACGTATTAGTGAGACTCGGCTCACAGCAGACAAGGGTGTTGTTGTCAGTCGTGGGGGGGGGGGGGGGTGTTAAGCATATTAGAAGATTTAGATGCAACAAATTGAAGCCAAACTCCAGCTCACACTTTATAATCAGTCACAGCAAATAGTTTTTTTCCTTTTGGTTTGCATAAACAAACGAAAGCTGATCATTTCAATCACCTCTGTCAGTGTTAAGTGGCTTGTCTCATCCATATAAACTCATACTGTGCTGGGACAAGGTCATCCAGTGCCCAGGGCAAAGATGCCAAACTGCAATCCTCCATTCATGATGTGCAAGCTTAGGGGATCTTATGCCCAGCAGTCTCTTGCTTGTCGAAATCACTATGCAGCTCAGTTTTAACACTGGGCACATGCTTGTGTTAATGGCTCTCTCTTCCACACTTCTGCACTCGGCGGTGCGGGCTGTGCTCTCCTCCTTATGGCTAGTGCAGCCCCGTGTGTCTGAACACCACCTCCTGCTTGTTAACCACTTGCCGACCGCCTACCGCACTTTTACTGTGGCAAGTCGGCTCTATTGCGCGAAACAACATAACTGTATGTAATTTCGTGCAATAGACACTGGGGGGCGCGTGTGCACTGCAAGAGGTGCGATTGCACGCCGATTGGACACAGGGGATGCCAATCAGCGTTAGCAAGCACCAGCTAGGAGCACACTTACCCTTTTGATTGCCCCTGATGTTAACCCCTTCCCTGCCAATGACATTAGTACAGTAACAGTGCATATTTTTAGCACTGATTACTGTAATAATTTCACTGGTTCCCAAAAAAAGTGTCAAAAATGTCAGTTAGGTGTCCGATTTGTCCACCCAAATATAGCAGTCCCGCAAAAAAAATAAAAAAAATAAAAATCGCTGATCACCGCCATTACTAGTAAAAAAATAAAATAAAGAGGAATGCCATAAAAATATCCCATAGTTTGTAGATAACTTTTGCGCAAACCAATCAATATACGCTTATTGGGATTTTTACGTAGCAGAATACATATTGGCCTAAATTAATGAAGAAATTAGATATTTTACATTTTTTTATTGGATGTGTTTTATAGGAGAACGTAAAAAATATTGTTTTTTTTTTTCAAAATGGTCGCTCTTTTTTTTTTGCTTAAAAACCGCAGAGGCTCAAATACCACTAAACGAAAGCTCTATTTGTGGGGAAAAAAGGGACACGACAGCGGAATGGTCAGTTAAAGTAACACAGTGCTGTATCGCAAAAAATAGCTTGGTCATTAAGGGGGAAAAACCTTCCGGGGCTGAAGTGGTTAATACAGGAGTGTTGTACTATCAAGAAGGAGGGGGAGTGAACACAACCCGCACCACGTCCCGGCTCCCACCTCCTCTCCTCACTGCTCCCAACACTGGGCTGACAGGAGTAGTGATTCTGTTGTCACTACTCCTGTCAACCTTGTAACAGAAAGAAACCCCAACTTATCTGCCGTGCCCGCCGGGTGGAGACAGTGATTATTGCCAGCGACTATACCAGCCCCCAGCAATAATTGCAAGTAAAATCCACCAGGATGGTTGTACCCAAGTTGGTCGATCAACTTGGTACATTCAGGCTGTCCATACATGGTTCGAATCTTGGATGGTTCCTGCTGAACCAGCTGAGATTCAAACAGTGTATCACCTGCCTAACTGTCAGTCCTCTGGAAAGATCCTGATAATATCAATATGGTCAAGGTCTTTCCAGCGCCTGGAGTGGCTCTGTGACGTCAGCCCACAGCAAGCTTTAGACAGCTGTCAGCTGACTCTGGGTCACAGGAGAGCACAAGTGCACTTCTGTGAGCTACAAGAGAAGTACGTCCAAAGAACTATGGCCATACTTCTCTTGTAATAGGCCATGCCTGCATGACCACAAAACATGATATAATCATGTAAATAAGAGAAAGAAAACATGAATACACAAAGTCAGACTTCCATAAAGTTGCTATTTGCATATATTTGCCATATAAAAACTTCATAGTGGGCTTGCAGAGTTCCTGGCACTGTAACAGTGAAAGGGTGATCAGGTACCTTATGGCCCCTGCCATTTGTCAGCAACCTTTCTGTGTGCATTTTACTACAGAATTTTAGCTGGCAGCAATTCTTCACTTTCAAATGGGCACCCTTAAAAGATGACCTTTCACAAAAAAGCTTTTTTAAATATATTCCTTAACCACATCAATACCGGGCACTTTCGCCCCCTTCCTTCCCAGACCATTTTTCAGCTTTCATCGCTCTTGCAATTTCAATGACAATTGCGCGGTCATGCTACACTGTACCCAAATGAAATTTTATCATTTTGCTCGCACAAATAGAGCTTTCTTTTGGTGGTATTTATTCACGACTCCGTTTTAAATTTTTTGCAATATAAGCGAAAAAACAGCAGAAATTTTTTTTTTTCCAAACAATATTTTCTTTATTCTATTTTAAAAGAAATCCAATAAAATCTAATTTTGTCATAAATTGAAGCCAAAATGTATTCTGCTACATGTTTTTGGTAAAAAAAATCCCGTTAAGTGTATAATAATTGGTTCGCGTGATCACGGACATATGTACGCAAATGATCATGTACAGATGTGCGCAGGTGAACACAGACATATGTGTACAAATGATCATGTACAGATGTGTGCAGGTGATCACGGACATATGTACGCAAATGATCATGTACAGATGTGCGCAGGTGATCATGGACATATGTGTGCAAATGATCATTGGGACTTATGATTTTACTGTTATATATGTGGGGGGACATGTGTGCAAATGATCATTGGGACTTATGATTTTACTGTTATATATGTGGGGGACATGTGTTTTGGGTATCATTACTATGTGGGGACATGTGTTTTGGGGGCATTGTGTGTTTACTGTATGTTTTACATGTGTGGTGCGTTGTGTGTGTTTACACTAGACTGGTGATCAGCGAGTAAAAAGCTGTAAAAAACAGCTAATACTCACTGATCACCAGCCGGCTGCAGCGATCCGCTCTCCTCTACTCAGCGACTAATTCCGTGTGAGGAGAGCCTAGCAATCGGCTGTTTGTTTACATCACTTGATGGCCGTGATTGACAACGGGCGTCATGTGATCAGGAGGGCCAATCACAGAGCCCTCCTGCCGATCTAAGATGTGCCGTGTCCGGGTGACACGAGCGCATCGGGATTGCGCTGCTGCGCGGGAACGTCCACTCAGAAGGAGAGATAGCCCACCCGGCCGTTTATGTGCAGTGGTCGGGTGAGAAATGGTTAAAAGACAGAAAGGTTTGTTAAAAATCCACTTTGTGTGCACCAAACACCTCTGAAAACCCAGATATTCTCTTGTAAAAGTAGTAGTGACATCACTGTACTTTATATAGTCTGTACAGAGAGAAGAGCTGTGGGAGGGACCTAACAGGCCCACCAACTCTAGGCTGCCTGTAGACAACTACAAGAGGGGGCAGACACAGGACCAGTCACCCTGCACAAAGAGATAGAGCAGAACTGAATGGTCAGGTTACAGGAACCTCCAGCACAGAGGCAAAGTACAGGAGTTGCTTTAGGCTGGGATTACTGTATGGAAAATACACAAAAGGATTCATGTAAGCATGGCTCTTGTATTTAGACAAGATTTGTTTAGCCTGGAGTTCTGTTTTAAAGTATTTACTGCTACAAAGTAAAACATCTGAACTAGCGCTGAGACATAAATACCAGAGCAATGCGTATCGTAGAGCCAAGCAAGTTAAGCATAGGTCTCTGTATGTCAGTAAGTGTTTTTTAGCTGCAGGCATAATACATAATACAAAGTAATACATTACTAATACTGAGCATTTGTATAGATGGAAAAAAAAAAAAGTTGTGTTTATTTGGTATTTAAGAGCATATTTATTTGACTATAAAGTCATTCATTCACCGTGCGCTAGAAGTTCAGAGCATACGTCTTGGTGAAATGTTTACCAGTGTTCAGGTGAGTTATTATACATTATATTACAGCCCTCTTACTCATTCCATTAGGTTTCATTCCACAGACAAAACTTGTTTAATCAGTTACATCAAAGGAAACAGTTTGTTCCACTGTATTTTCGAAAGAACCAACATTTAAAAAAAGTAACAAAATAAGGCATTTTTTTTTTTCTTTGAAAACTCAGGTCATTAAACAGCCTCAGTTAAAAGTTTATTACTTTTCAAATTGAGCTTCTGGGACAACTCTGCTTTACCGGATTACAGTTATAGCAGCTAGTAGATCTCTAAAATACTCTCCTTGTTAAATAAAGTACACCACTTCCTACTTAATGCAGAAAAAACAGTTGCATGTTATCACTTCCAACACAAGTCCAAAAATAAGGAGTTTATTGTAGCCTCCTGTGCATCCAAAACTGGATGGAGCCCCATTTCCAGCTTGCTCAATTGCGGTTTCAGGTTTGCTAGCTGACAACAGTGTGTTCCATAGACTAGGGCTTGTTGGAATACTGAGAAAATATAAAAATACAAAAAATGACTGCGCTACTGAATAGGGTGAGAAAAGCAGCTAACACTACAATTGGATAAATTGTGAAGGTATTGTGGTAGTGAGGTGCCCCACCAGTCTTTGGACGGAGGATTCTTAACCAGGCAGGTTGAGGGGCTCCAGTTTATTTGCTTATTTGGGAGGAAACTGGCTTTTCAGTTTCCTCATTGTTTACTAAAATCCGTTTTGGGATCTGGAGCCCGGGGATTTCGTAGCGATCCGGGTGGGATGAAATCCCCAGTCCTGGGTCCAGGTCTTGAGATCCACCAGCATACTGACTGGTTAGGTGTGTGCTGGGCTATTTGTACACACCTGACCATGGTTCTGGGCTCCACCCTCCCGAGGAGTCCAGGCAAGCAAGGGAGAAGCGTGCATGTCTGCACAGTTCTGTCTGTCAGAGCAGACAGAGGGTCCAAGCTTGTGGGCTGGAACAGCAAGGAAGCTGGAAGAGTGCTGAGGTACAGAGTGTACAGGAACTCCGTTATAGAGCTGAGAGGGCTGAAGCATAAGCCTGAGCAGCAGTGCTGCTAAAGAGAGCCAGGTGGCTTGGTATTTTCTGTTCAACTTAAGCCCCATACACACGGTCGGACAATCCGCGGACCAGGTCGGTCGGATCCTGTCCGTCATACTTTGTCTGATGTTGGTTTTGCGTACACACGGTCGGACAAAGTTGTCGGAAAATCCGATCATTCTGAACGTGGTGACGTTTGTTGCCTACGACGGGACTACGTAAAGGCTAGTAGCCAATAGCTTTGGTCTTGTAATGTGATCTGAGCATGCGTAGCACTTTGTCCGGTCGGACAACCGTACACACGATCGGATTTGGTGTGATCGGACCGTGTTGTCGGCAAATCTTTCCAGCAGGAGATAAGACTTTGTCCGTCGGACAATCCGACGTACACTGTCCGATGGTGCATACACACGGTCTGATTTTTCAACAACATTGTCCGATCGGACAGAATCCATGAAAAAGTCCGACCGTGTGTATGGGGCTTTACAGTGTTTGCTGTGGAAAGCTGAAACCCCTGTGTGGGCAACCCTTCTGTTATTGGACTTGTTTTCTTTTCCTTCATTTAATAAAAGTGGGCCAACAAGCACTTAAACGGCATGACTGGCGTTGACTCTAGCTTCTGTGTAGAGCACACCAGTGAGCAAAGAACCCGCAATGTTACAGTATGAAATGAAAATAAAGTGCAGCGCTACTCAATATTGCATGTGTAACCAAGCAAAAATGTGTAAATGTGCAGTCAATAAACATAAGACTGAGCAAATACTGCATATATAAAAAACAATGTGCAAAAATATAAATAGTGAACACATGACTGTATAAATAAATCATGCATATAAATGCATATAAATGTCATAAATTACCAATATTAAAGTGCACTATGCTAGACAAATGAAACCACATGTGAAACATCAAACATAAAATTATGAGTGTAAAAATGTATTTTGATGGTATAGAACAGAGTAGAAAACAGGGCTGAAAACAGTTCAGGGTAAATTGGAGATGTATTTGGCATCTAGGTAGTAAGACTTTATCTGTTGGTGAGATGGTGTTGAAGTCGATCCTCTACGCTTTCCTCTGCTAGTGACTACATTCCCAGTTCTCATGCTTGTTTGACTCTTTGCCACTGACAAGGGATCCACTTAGTCTGGTAAGAGTATTAATTCTCTCTGCTTAGTAGTGGATGCACAGTGTACAGTGAATTATAGTGGCTGGTGGTCTACTCAGATGGCAATTTACCCTGAACGGTTTTCAGCACTCAGATTAATTTCTACTCACCTTTTTGGACTGATTTTTTTCTGTTGTATACCATCAAGGGCTAAAAGAAATGTTTACGTTCATAATTTTATGTTTGATGTTTCACATGTGGACTCATTTATCATCTTGCATAGTGCACTTTATTGGTCATTTATATGCACGATTTATTTACACAGTCATATGTTCACTGAGAAAATATAGCAAGTCAGGATATAGTAAGACCAGAAGGATCCAACCCTTGCACTCCTCTAGTAATAATTAGGGGTAATTGAATTGATTTCACAGAAACCCCCCCCCCCCCCTTCTACAGAAAGGGTTTAACAGAAGCAAACTACGTGCGCTGCCAATAAACGCAGGGATAATGGAGGCAAGGTTTGATATGGACAGACCAGCAGGGTAATAAATGATAGCTATATAGTCCACGAGCAAACACTAGACTTGGCAATAAGTGGCTAAACAAAACGAATATGACGAGACAAGATGATTATGGCAATGCAAAGGTAATGAGCATGTGAACATTACAAAATAGAAAACAACTGGGCAATCTTTAACAACTTGCCGTCCGCCTATGGTATATTTATTGCAGACGGGCAGCACAGCCAGGATAGGCGATGTGCCCTTACATCACCACTAAACTTCCACATTTGTGGCATACATGCGCGCCCCCTGCTGACCCATGCTGGGATTGGACAAAGTAAAAGTTTGTCAGCAGATTTCAGCCAATGATTTAGCACTTAAACATGCTGATCAGCTATGGCCAATCAAAGCTAAGAGTTCTGTGTTGACAAACACAGAACTCTGTACACAGACAGCGATCTGTTTCTTCTCCATGAAATCAACCTTGAGTTCAAGGAGAAAAAGCAGACGCATCTATTAGTAAAAGCAGTACACATTACATTTGTTAGACACATAGTTAGCCCCTTGATTTTCTCTTGATGTTAGCCCCCTGCCAGCCAGTGTCATTAATACAGTATTATTACTGATCACTGTAGTAGTGTCCCTAGCGACATCAGTGTGCGTTAGTGTCACTCCCAGCCAGTGTCTGTTAGTGCCAGATTGCCCACCACAATATCACAGTCACACCATAAGTCACTGATCACCGCTATTACTTGTATAGTGTCTGTACGGATCCGCATCTTGATCACAATCAGAACTACCAAAAGTACAGTCTTTTTTTTTTACTAAAGACATGTAGCATACATTTTGGCCTAAATTTATGTAGAAATGTGATTGTATTGGATATGTTTTATAACAAAGTATAAAATATCTTTTTATTTTCAAACTTTTTGGTATTTTTTTCCGCTTATATAAAAAAAAAAGATGTAAAAACCCAGCGCTGATCAAATACCACCAAAAGAAAGCTCTATTTGTGTGAAAAGAGGATATACATTTAATTTGGGTACAAGGTTGCATGACCGCACAAATGCCAGTTAAATTAGCCAGATAATATAAAACAAAAGCTGCGATATGGAATAATCTGAAAGGTATGCAGCAGCTTTCACATATAGGCAGTATACATAACTTGCATAGATATATGAAATAAAAAAAAAGTTTAGCACCAATATAAATAGTAAATAATAAAGTTCAGCTTAAAGTAAAACAAATGTGTAATCGTTCATCAACCAATTAAAACAAGGCAAAATGTGTCAATAAAAGAAATAAAATAAAGGATGAAATCCAGTGCAAAAATCATAAAGAGAAGATCCGACACCTTCACACGTGTAAATAATCCTTCTATAAGTGTCTTCAGAGGCCAGTCACCACCTTCCTGTGCGGTCAACACTCACCGCAACAGATGGCTGCCAACAGCATATATGCCTGTGATTTCAAGTGAAAAATCCACAGTGGGTATATGTACTTCGACCCAGTATCTGCATCAAAAGGCACCTCTCAATTGAATGTAGCTGGGATAAATAAAGCTCACCAGGAGCCAAAGAGTAATCGCCAATAGTGTAGTATTTAGTAAAAGCTTGGTATGTCATATATAAATAAAAACCTTATATAAAAATCCGCTGCTGACCGGGGATCAAACAGTGGCATGATGTCAGCACCAGAATCTATGACGCAGGAAGTTATCAAGGGGTCCCCATCAAACTGTGGAGAGGGCGTTAATTGTCAGCTGGCGCAACTTTTGCCCAATTACCAGGATAAAAATGGCAATGCCAGCCTTGATACATTTCGCTGTGATTGGATTAAGATTATTAAGCTACCGATGTGGCTATAAATGCTGGGGTATGTTCCCGAAACTCATTAAAACTTGAGAATATTCTTGGCCATGCAAAAAATCAAAACAAGTTGATTTCCAGTGAATGTGACTTGCTACTGTTAGCCAAAGCCCATCTCCATCTGGTTTAAAGCCAAACTCAAGTATATTAGCAACCACCTCCCAACCTCTTCTAAATGCTTGTATGTGCCCATTTTATTTAACCGACGCCACAGTCACATGATAATCCTCCTCTCTTATTTTCTTTACTTCCTGGAGTCCCTCTTTTGGTGTCCACATCACTGCCTGCTTGATGTGCACACCTCTTATTGGTGGAGGCACACTTCCAGTGGCTGGGTCCTCTCTCACAAGCTCCAGAGGCAGGAGAACTAAGGGGGCAGTGAGGGGGACCAGTGCCCAAGAAGCTAATGAGCAGGGGAAAATGCCTGGTCCCCAGAGCAGGATATTAGCATTGCTCATAGAGGAACTGTGATTTTGATCCATTATAATGCAGAATTGCTTAGAAGAGGTTTGCAATCAACACTGAGGAGCAAGGTAACCGATGCACAATGCACTAAATTCATTTTGTTCTGCAGTTGGGCTTTAAACATGTGAATAAATGAATAAAAGCTGGTTGTAAGCACCCTACCGGCAATGTTATATGACTTGCCACAACCACTGTAAATGCCACTATTGCTGGACAGTTTGGTCTGCATGCAAATAAGAAAAACCTAAACTGAAGAATGGTAAAGAAAAATCTACATACTGAATACAAATCAATACAAATACAGAAATTAACTCCAGTTACAGAAAATGACATACCGTATTTATTGGCGTATAACACGCACCTTTTCCCCCTGAAAATCAGGGGGAAATCGCGTGTGCGTGTTATACACGGATTCCCACTGCCTCAGAGTAGAAGGAGGGGACAAGCGCGGCCAGATTACAGAGCCGCAAACTCCTGTGTATCCGGCACTCAGTCACACACAGTCTCGCCCCCCTGGCCTGGCATTGGACCACTGAGTCTGGACTGAGTGACTGAGCACCGTGTACACAGGAGATTGTGGATCTGTGTAATCCAGCACTGGCTTGGCTGCAATGATCGGCAAAGGTGAGGCTGTAGATGGACACTAAGCAGGCTGCAATGATGGGCATATTAGAGGCTGCAGATGGGCACTAAACAGGCTGCTATGATGGGCATATTAGAGGCTGCAGAAGGGCATTAAACAGGCCGCAATGATAGGCATATTAGAGGCTGCAGATGGGCACTAAACAGGCTGCTATGATGGGCATATTAGAGGCTGCAGATGGGCACTAAACAGGCTGCTATGATGGGCATATTAGAGGCTGCATTGATGGGCACTGGTAAGACTGCATTGACCCTTGTTTTGCTTCAAAGTCCTTTATTTAAAAATTTTCCTGAAACTTCCCTCTTAAAGTTAAGGTGAGTGTTACACGCCGTTAAATACTGTATTTTTCCCTATAATGGGCCTTTTATAAAATACATTATTATTTGACAAATTGATGACCATAAATAATTTGGTAAGAATTGTATCTGACTAGCATTCAAAGCACATTTTTATTTCTCTAAAAACTAACCAGGCAGCTTATTTTATGATGATTCAAAGCCCTCATACTACAGTTGAGTTGGCGACTGGTTCATAATATTTAAAAAAAAAAAAAAACTGGTTCATAAGCTGTTAAGAAAATAAAGATCCCCTATTTTTTGAACAAACTAGTATGCAAGTCAAATTCTCCTGAAAGGTTCCCAGCGGGGCTCTTCCCTTTTTTTAGTGAAGTACACGATTTCCTCTCACCCACAAAAAGTCATACAGAGAACCTGCATGGTGTTGGTAACACTAAGCAGCACTTCCTTAATCACTCATTTCCAACAATTTATGGATGATCAGTGGCAAAAAAAAAGCATAATGAAAGAATTTCAATGGAAGGCAGTTGAGACAAACAGGCTTTTGCTTCCTACCTATTTGCTGCGACTCTTTAAAATGGGGGGCCCGATACAAATTAAAATGCAAGAAAATAAAGAGGGTCGTCTGGCTATAAAATACAGTACTGGGTCACTTTTATGTAAGTTTGCCAAAAGGGACAAAAACCAGGACAATTTCAAACTGTGACACAGGATAGAAGCATATTAAAAAAAAATCTTGCTTTCTTCTACATTGCGCTGTCATGTTACTTAGCTTTATAGACCTTGCAAACAGGAGACCCGACCTCTTCGATTTCCACCTGGCCCACCTAATTAATTAAGCGAGGAAGTTACCTTACATTTTTTTTTAGTCCTATTTGCTTTTATTATCAGCCGCTTTGTTTGATGTTGTAGAAATTAACCTCTTAATCCCACTGAACATTTTGGGAATGTCTGGAGCGTTTCAGTAATTGGTCAGGATGTCTCTGTCGCGCTCATGTTCAACTTTATGCAACAAGTAGCCATATGATGTCCAATATTAAAAGCTTAAAATATGACACAGACACTTGTCCGGAAAAGATCTATTTTAATCGACCCACAAAAAAAAAAAAAAGGAAGTGTGTGTGTGCGCACACTTTTTCTTTATCTAAAGTCTAAAAATCTGGAAGCATATAAACATTTTCTAGTTTCTTCTGTATTATTACAAGAAGCTGTGTTAACTAACCCAAAGCAGCCATAAAATGTATGTTTTACTTATTAAAGAGCTCTTTATACACAAAGCATTAGAAAGGAGGAGTACTATGCTTTGAAACACTTTTCATATCATTGTTTAAAGTATATCTAAAGCTTAAACTTTATTTTTGGTTGTTTTGGATAGGTAAAATCATCCCTTATGCCGCGTACGCACAAGCGGAATTTCCGTCTGAAAAATCTTGTATGGTTTTTCCAACAGGAATTCCTCTCAGGCTGGTCTTGCATACACACGGTCACACAAAAGTTCTCTGAACTTTCGACCGTCAAGAACGCGGTGACGTACAACACTACGATGAGCCGAGAAAATGACGTACAATGCTTCAGAGCATGCGTCGAATTGTTTCCGAGCATGCGTGATTTTTTGCGTGTCCGAATTGCATACAGACCAACGCATTTTCGGATAGGAACTTTTCCCGACCGAAAAATTGAGAACATGCTCTCAATCTTTTGCTGGCTGGAATTCCGCCAGCAAAAGACTGATGGAGCATACACATGGTCGCATTTTCCGACAAAAAGCTCTCATCTGAGTTTTGCTGGCGGCATTTCCGATCGTATGTACGCAGCATTAGATTAGGGGTGTCCAACCTGCATCCCAAGAATAAAATAGAGCCCAACACAAAAAAAAATAAACTTACTTAAAAATGTAGATTTTTGGGGAATTTTCTGTAAAAATTGCGCTTGCACTTAGCAAACACATGTGGGTGAAGAAAAATTTGACAGCGTCTCTTTACTGTATTTTCAGAAGTTTTATCAGCCCAAAGAAAAGTATCCCTCGCTTCACAATCACGCCTTATTCAGATCATCAGTTTTCAGCAGACCCTATATTTGTGAGCAACTATTTTCAAGGATGAAGGACAAGAAGGGCAAAATGAAAACTAAAAAATATCTCATGATCACCGTTATAATTCATTGAGAATTGCTAATACATCCATCGAACCAGATACTGATGGGTTTGTTTATCAAAAATAGTGTCAAATATCGCATTTGTTTTATGTTGCCCTCTTTTTCTTTTATAATGTATTTATTACAGGTACTTCTAAAGTGCTATCAATTTACACAGTGCTTTACATATTTTAACTCACATTCATACATACACATACTAGGGCCAATTTAGACAGAGGCCAATTAACCTACCAGCGTGTCTTTGAAGAGTGGGAGGAAACCCGAGTACCCAGGAGGAAACCCACACAAGCAGCAGAGAACATACAAAAACTTTGTGCTGGTAGTGTCATGGCTGGGATTCTAATCAACGACCCTACTGCTACTAGGCAGAACCACTAACCACTTGCCCCTTTGCTGCCCCCCATAATAAAAAAATATTTTTTAAAACATTACGTTTTATTACTCAGAGTACATGATGTATCAGTCCTAGGACAATGGTAACCAGGATAAACAGAAAGGGAGCATCTCTTTAGAGATGGCACAATATTAAAAACCTAAGAGGCCCCATTCCTTTCCATGCTCTTACCAAAAAAAAAACAAACACACTGTAAAAATTGGCTTTATATACCCTTAAATTTAGGATAATTTTTTGATAATTGCACACACAGTGAGAGGTCAATGCAACTGGCAGTGAAAGCAGGTGGTCCTTCAGATTTCAGAGGGGCCAGATTGTAAGGGCAGAAAATGTCCCAGGCCCAGCATCAAAGAGAATAAACACTGCCTCAGGGTTGATGGTCAGTAGGTGAAGGAGTAATGCCACACCATTGGTAATGGTAGGAATACAGTAGTGCCACACCAATGGTACTAGTGGGAGGAATAGTGCCCCCCCCCCCATTCATACTAGTGGGAAAATCAGTGCCCACCATTGGTATCAGTGGGAGAAATTGTGCCTCACTGATCGGATCAGTGGGAAGAATAGTACCCCAAGGGCCACATCCGCTAAAGTTTGGAGACCATTGACATATCACAACATTGCATTGCTGCTAGTGCACCTTGACTGTCCTGTAGGTCAAGGAACTATGTAGAGATGTATAGACCCAATTCATACAGCAGGGAAGATTCACATTCAGTCTATTTGCCTTGGTTGTTTGATAAAACGAAATATATAATGCAGAAGATAGCTTCCAGACGATAAACACTTTGGCGGAATTCACACCTGAGTATTTTCAGCTCGTAAAACGCTCATCTCAAAAGTTCAAAAATGCCCAAGAAGCAAAATCCCATTCATTTAAATGGCCCCTGTTCACAACTGAGCGTTCTGTCGCCAGAAGCTCAAAAAAGTACATGAGCTTATTTTTGGGCAGATTTTCCTGCTTTTTACATTGGTGACCTATTGACCTGTTAAAATTGCGGTAAAAACGTGCGACTTTCCGCCTGAAACCGATATGCTCAGGTGTGAATGCCGCTTTTATATACACCTTTTTCTCAAGAAAGAACATTTTCATTATTTTGCGGTGTTCTTCCAGTTCTCTATGAACTGCCGAACATAACTAATAGTGTAGATCTAGCCATTTTATTTTTTTATTTTTTGTTACAGTAGTTATTTAAAACATCTTGGACCAAAAATATTTTCCAGTGTATGGTGCCTCTGAATAGTTAACTTTATATATTGTATGTGAAGTTGCTGCCCCTTTAAATGGAAATACATGCAACTGTGACACAGACAAACAACAAAAAAGTAGGCGCTAACTTATGATATACAGTAACTTATGACCATAAATCATGATGCAAATGAGAATACATTAAAAAGTGATTGAAGTACAGTATAATAATTGAATAAATAAAAGTCCATAAGTGACAAAATCCCAACACCATGATTTCTTCAAAATCAAAATCTTGTGCCCAAAAGTGTGAATGTAAACTCACCAGAAATGCCTCACCCCTTTTTACTGGTAGGTCAAAATGTGCCGTTTGCCCACTTAGGCTGATATTCTCCTAATCTTGATCTCCAGTGTGTTCCTCCAAATGATTGCCCATCAGAAGTGAAGTGACCAAGTAGGAGACATATTAAACAGTACCATAGCATAGTATTTTTTTTAAAAGTTTGGCATTAAAAACAAAGAATAGTTGCACTCACATAGCAGGGTGCCTGGACAATGAGAGTACAGCATGTGTGGGAATAGATAATGGCTTCTCCAAGCCTGCCCGAAGCCGGCGTGCGCTCCAAGCCTCATTCCCGTTTGTAGCCCGTAAGTGATGTCACACAGGACCCGGAAGTGACGAACCCACGCTTCATTGTACGTTTCACCAAGATGGCATCTTCAGGAACGAGGCTTGGAATGAGGCTTGGAGCCAATGCCGACTTCGGGCAGGCATAGAGAAGCCATTGTCTATTCCCACACATGCTGTACACGCTGGTGTCGGTATCCAGGCACCCTACCATATGAGTGCAATTATTCTTTGTTTTTAATGCCAAACTTTTAAATAAAATACTGTAAGGAAATGTGGAATCTCTCTTTAAGGTTATTGCAAGGAGTGTAGAGTTACCCTTTAAGATTTAATAATATTGTACAAAGATGTTTCTCTGTAGAAGATGTGTTTCTCACGCTAGCTTTTTCCTTTCTCACACTGGCGTGTTTACCAAAAAATGCTGAGAACATTGTCAAGGACATATATTGCGTGGAACATTCTTAGAATGAATTGTGACGTTGAGTCTGAAGGCAGACATATTATGAATATATTTTTTTCCATTGACCGTCAAAGTCCATCTAAGGGAAAGAGGGGCTGATACAAATACTACGCTATGATACTCTTTAATACGTCTCCTACTGGGTCACTTCATCTCTGATGAGCATCATGGGAAATGTAGTTCCAAAACATCTGGGGTGCCATGGGGTCGCCAACCCTGGTATTGATCATTTACTTTTCTTCATTTAAAACGAAGTTCCAACCACATAAAGAAAAAAAAATTTTAATCTCTTACTATCATATTATGTATATTTAGCATTGGTTAGTCTTGTAAATAGCGCCACTTTTCTTAATATTTTATTTAAAAAGTTACCTTATATTCATGCTGCTCGGGCAGGCGAAGCCCAGAAGCAACTTCCGGGATACGGTGCTGCTGTATAACCAGCATGCGCCCGTTCTCACGCATGCACAGTAAGGACACCTAGCGGCACAGGAAACTTCTCAGGTTGCCATATAACCATCACAACGAGCGGCAGCGTCGAAAATGCCCGCCCCGTTGTGATGGCAACCAAGATAAGCCTTAAATCGTGTAATTTCCAGTCTGGAAATAACGGAATTTTTTCCACACAGTCCTGCCCACTGACTCCTGGGAGATGATGCAGAGTGCCGTGGAGCCGGAAGTGGGAGATTAGGAGCCACAACCTAGCAACAGGGCACTTCTGATAAGTTAAAAAAATAAATAATTCACTCCAAATGTTTTTTAGTATTAATAAAAGAACTGGGAAAATGTAAAAATACTTTTCAGGTTTGAACTCCGTTTTAAGAGTAGGTCACACAGCTTTGTCCAGGCTGATTACAGCTGAAGCTACAACATCACCCATAAGACCATCTCTGTACTTTCTGCTTCAATCAACAAGCTTAATTTGCCAAGAGATCCGATAATAGTGTCCACCTTGTTTGTCTAAGACCTAAAGCAACAACAAGTTTAATGAATGGATAATGTCATAATGTAGAGAATAAGATTTCCTTTCATTTGAGCCCAGTCTTGCCACACAGATTTACTCGAGGCCTTTGTCAAAAACGGGGACACGTATGTAGTCAGAGCTGGGCAGAGTAGAACATCCAGTGATCTGATGATAACCTGTCTCAGGCTAGTGCATGATATGTAAATCACCTGTCACTCACAGCAAGGGGGCGTTTTTGACAAAGTTTCCAAGACTTTGTCAAGATTTCTCGAACGGAACAATAAAAGAGGATTGCTCAGGCCTCGAGTAAATCTGTGTGGCAAGACTGGGTTCAAATGAAAGGAAATCGTATTATCTACATTATGACATCAAAAAAAAAAATAATAATAATAATAATTTTGGGTTTACATCCACTACAATTTACCACTTTTGGCTAAAAAAAGTTATTTATTGATCAGTGATGTGCCAGATAATCTAAAAACAAAAAAAGGCACGTGATGCTCAGCTACATTTAGGAAAACTGTAAACAATTGAAAGGGGTCAGCTGTATTAAAGACATAAGTATTGTGCAGAGTGTAAAAAAAGTTATCTTAAAAAAAAAAAAAAAAAAAAAAAAAAGCGATGAAGGTTCCTGTTACCTGGCTTTCGAAATGCAAGTCATATACTGTAACAATATCTGATACTCACCACATTTTCTAATATAATTCCTATATTTTACAACTACTTCCTAAGGTTCATAGTTACTGTAAAGAGCAATAGGAGAAAGAGGTGATAGAGGCTATAAAAAGCAGCCATTGCAAGCTGGAAAAAAAATCCACTTCAGACATTTAAAAGCCCATAGACAGCCCCTTAAGGCCTAAATGTCCAGTTACATTAATACACACATTTAATTAGAAACTAAGCAGAGTGGTCTGTGTTCTATGTACAGTCGTATGGCACAATTCCAATACTCATAATCAAGTGCATTAGTTAAGAGGTTATTATAGGTGCCTCGGGAGAAGGGGCAGGTTGGTTAGAAATTAAATGTTTACAACAGAGGTCAGAGAAAGATGACTCAGTAAAGCATTGTGTAGAAAAAACACTAATTTACTGCTTTAATATACTAGAAGTGCAATAAACTGGTAGGGATTTCACCAAGATGTAAGCCCGCAGTTGAAAAAGTGGTTAGAAAACAACTGCTAAAAAAAAAAAAAAAAAAATTACAAAATAAAATTATCACATCTATTATTTTAATCAAAATGACTGCTCAAGATCTAGATTTCATATGGAAATGAGCAGTTTGCAAACCCGCAGACCTTATAGAAAACAGCCAGTATAATCTTTGTTTGATTGGCTCCTGATGGGGCTGCATTTAAGTATAATACTTGGAAACATAACTACGTTCTCCGAGTGTTTGATATTTTTGCATACTGTTGGTCACTGTGTCTGGAGTACTTTCTTAGATGTATTAAAGTGGATGTAAACCCTCACATATACCCAGTGAAGTGAACAGCCTCAGATGACACACAGGGATGAAAAAAAATCTCCCTACATAAAAGTCTAATGCCCTGTACATACGACCGTTTTTCTCGTCGGAATAAAAACTCTGAAGGTTTTTCCGACGGAATTCCGCTGAAACTGTCTTGTGTACACACGATCACACCAAAGTCCGACCGTCGAGAACGCGGTGACGTACAACACGTACGACGGGACTAGAAAAAGGAAGTTCAATAGCCAGTAGCCAATAGCTTCTGTCTCGTACTTGCTTCAGAGCATGCGTTGTTTTTGGTCCATCGGAACAGCGTACAGACGAGCGGTTTTCCCGATAGGAATTGGAAATATTTAGAACCTGTTCCATTTCTAGGGCCGTCAGAATTTTCAAAAAAAAAAAAAAAAAAAAAGTCAGATGAGGCATACACACGATTGGAATATACGATGAAAAGCTTCCGTCTGACATTACGCTCGTGTGTATGCGGCATTACATGTATATCTGCTGTCTTCAGCTGTATATATCCTTTACAAAGTGCAGATCATGTTAAAGTTTTTCTCTTCCTGGTTAGCACTGGGGATGGATTATTGGCATACAGCCAAGACAGCTGATTGGAGGAAAGGCACACACACCCTCTTCCTCATAGGCAAAGAAAGGAAGGAATGTACATAGACGGCAAGGGGACTGCTAATCTATTTATAGCAACCTCCCCCGACACACACCAAAAAGTTAGAGGGGTTTTTAAACTAGGCGATGGGGGGGGGGTCCAGAGATAGGAATAGTCAGCGTGGAACATATTCCAGAGGGTAATATTAGGGGCATTAGTGGTAGGGTAAATAAAGCACATAAACCCAAGGTAAATATAGTAGCAAGTCCTAGTTGCAATCTCGGAACACCCAAGAGGGTAGTATGTGACTGGTCAAAATATAGTAATGCATTAAAGTGTTTGTTCACCAATGCCAGAAGTCTGCCAAGCAAAATAGGTGAGTTGGAAGCTCTGGTGCATCAGGAGAGCTATGATGTAATCGGTATTGCTGAAACTTGGCTGCAGTCCTCACATGACTGGGCTATAAATATTTCTGGCTTTGCACTCTTTCGGAAAGACAGAGTTAAAAGGAAAGGTGGAGGGGTCTGTCTGTATGTGAGAAGTGATCTCAAAGCGAGTGTGAAAGAGGACCTGGGGGATGGAGAGTGTGATGAGTCTGAAGCATTATGGGTGGAACTGCATACAGATGTGCGTAGTTCAAAGTCAATCATTGGAGTTTGTTATAGACCACCCAATGTTAATGAGGAGGTGGATACTCAGCTCCTTGCACAAATAGAAAGGGCTGCAAGGGCTGGGACAGTGATAATAATGGGGATTTTAACTACCCAGAAATTGACTGGAATAATGGCACTGCTGGGACAGTTAAAGGACAAAAATTTATAAACCTATTACAGGACAATTTTATGGTCCAGTTCATTGAGGCCCCAACCAGGAATGATGCTCTGCTGGATCTGGTAATCTCAAACCATGCAGAGCATATTACTAATGTTCAGATAAAGGAGCTTCTGGGTAGCAGTAACCATAACATGATTTCATTTGATGTTAGCTGTAAGCAAAAATCACATACAGGAAAGATAAAAACACTTAAATTTCAAGAGGGCAAATTTTCCAAGGATGAGGGCTGCTCTCCAGAACTTAGACTGGGAGAGAATATTGGCAACAATGGGCACAGAACAGAAATGGGGATTCTTCAAAAAGACTGTTTGTGAACTCACTGCAAAGTATATTCCCATGGGCAATAAATTTAAAAGGCTAAAAATAAAACCTATGTGGCTCACGGCCAAAGTTAAAAAAGCTATAAACTGTAAGAAAAGAGCTTTTAAAAAATATAAAAATGAAGGATCACTAGTGTCATTTAAATGTTACAAAGAACATAACAGAATATGTAAAAAGGAAATCAAGGATGCAAAAATTCAAAACGAAAGACAGATTGCAAAAGATAGTAGGACAAACCCAAAAAAATTCTTCAAATATATTAATAGTAAAAAGGTCAAGTCTGAGCATGTAGGCCCTTTACAAAATAATCTAGAGTGGGTGACTGTGGACAAAGAGAAGGCTAATTTATTAAATACTTTCTTCAGCTCTGTGTATACAAAGGAGCATGGGGGAGCTCATGTCCACAATGGGGGTGGTAGTGACACAGCCCCAAATCCACAATGGCTCAAAAGTGATATGGTCCAGAAATATTTAGACAGAATAAAGGTGGATAAAGCACCTGGACCTGATGGCATCCACCCACGGATCCTAAAAGAATTGAGCACTGTAATTTCAAAGCCATTGTATCTAATTTTTAGAGAATCATTAATGACAGGAATAGTACCACTGGATTGGCGCAGGGCGAATGTGGTGCCTATATTTAAAAAGGGAACAAAGTCTTTACCAAGAAACTATAGACCTGTTAGTTTAACTTCTATAGTTGGGAAGATACTGGAGAGATTATTAAAAGACCACATAGACGAGTTCTTGCAGGAAAAAAATATTTTAAGCAACAGACAGCATGGATTCATGAAAGACAGAAGACAGAAGTTGTCAGACAAACCTCATTTCTTTTTATGAGGTGGTAAGTAAAACCTTGGACAGAGGCGTGGCTGTGGACGTGGTATACTTGGATTTTGCAAAAGCGTTCGATACAGTTCCCCACACACGGCTCATGTGTAAGGTAAGGTCTACAGGTTTGGAAATATCGGTTTGTAAATGGATAGAAAACTGGCTAAAAGACAGAATTCAGAGAGTAGTGGTTAATGATTCTTACTCTGAATGGGCTAAGGTTATAAGTGGTGTACCCCAAGGTTCAGTGTTGGGACCCTTACTTTTTAATATCTTTATAAATGATATTGGGTCTGGGATCAAAAGTAACATTTCTGTCTTTGCAGATGACACCAAGCTATGCAGTGGAATAACGTCCTTACAGGAGGTCTCCAATTTACAAGCTGACCTCAATGCTCTGTCTAATTGGGCGACTATGTGGCAGATGAGGTTTAATGTTGATAAATATAAAGTTATGCACTTGGGGGCTAAGAATATGCATGCATCATACATACTAGGGGGAGTACAACTGGGGGAATCCGTAGTGGAGAAGGATCTGGGGGTTTTGGTAGATCATAAACTCAATAATAGCATGCAATGCCAAGCTGCGGTTTCCAAGTCCTTTCTTGTATTAAGAGAGGTATGGACTCCAGAGAGAGAGATATCATTTTGCCCCTGTTCAAATCATTAGTAAGACCTCATCTGGATATGCAGTTCAGTTTTGGGCACCAATTCTCAAAAAGAATATTGGGGAACTGGAGAAAGTGCAGAGAAGGGCAACCAAACTGATAAGAGGCATGGAGGAGCTCAGCTATGAGGAAAGATTAGAGGAACTGAATTTATTCACCCTTGATAAGAGGAGATTAAGGGGGGATATGATCAACATGTATAAATATATAAGGGGTCCATATAGTGAACTTGGTGTGGAGTTATTCACTTTACGGTCAACAAAGAGGACAAGGGGGCACTCTTTACGTCTAGAGGAAAAGAGATTTCATCTCCAAATATGGAAAGGTTTCTTCACAGTAAGAGCTGTGAAAATGTGGAATAGACTCCCTGCAGAGGTGGTTCTGGCCAGCTCAGTAGATTGCTTTAAGAAAGGCCTGGATACTTTCCTAAATGTACATAATATAACTGGGTACTGACATTTATAGGTAACGTTGATCCAGGGAAAATCCGATTGCCTCTCGGGGGATCAGGAAGGAATTTTTTCCCCTGCTTTAGCAAATTGGAGAATGCTCTGCTGGGTTTTTTTTTTTGCCTTCCTCTAGATCAACCAATCAATCATAGAATGGGGTATATGGGATTGTATGATATATATATATATATATATATTTTTTTTTTTTTTTTTTTTTTTATTTGTGGTTGAACTGGATGGACTTGTGTCTTTTTTCAACCTAACTAACTATGTAACTATGTAACACTTCTATCTCCCGTCCCGGAGAACATGTGAGAACTTATCAGGCTGATAACAGAGCTACGGAGAAAGAGACAGATATGGGACTTAGTTCTTTCTTCGGTGTGTCCTCTTTAGGCACTAGACTGTCCAGAGCGAATAACTAATCTATTCAATCAGTCCTCATAGCTTAGGTTCTCTATACCACTTTTATAACTTTAGGTAGTGGTGAAAAGAGACTCTGGACAGCCGCACACCGGGAGAAAACTTAAAATCCAGTGCTTTTTATTTGCAAAAAGATCACATCAAAATAAAACAATCCACGGCAATGAGGGGTGCACAAAAATATCTGACACGTTTCGCACCAAAATTAGTGCTTATTCATAGCTTTTATAACTTTGTTGCCCTTTGCTGAATTCTAATTCATTAATGTCTTTCCTAAGAATTGGTTACCAAAACTGAAGTGCATATACAAGATGAGAACATACCAGGGTGTTGTAAATGGGTAGACATATTGATTTACTGCTTGAACATACCGTATATAATGTTTAATGCACGAGTGTATTTTTCTAGCTTCGTTAGCTGCAAGTGGCATTGCATGTTATTGCCAAGTCTTTGATCTACAAGCACCCCCAGATCCGTTTCTATCACAGATTCTCACAGGGAAGCCCCTCCTAATGTGTCATGTGTATTTGGCACCCAAGTGCATAACTTTACATTTCCCAATGCTGTACCTCATCGGCCCAATAGATACCCCAACCCCCTACTTTGTCTTCCTGTAATGAAGTTATTTCCTTGCATAATTTGGTCATCATCAACATACACCGAAATTGAGCTCTTGATTCCAACCTCTCTGTTGTTAATAAACAAATAGAACAGCATTGGCCCCCAAGACAGAACCATGGGGCACACCACTCATAACTTTAGACCATTTAGAGAATGAGTAATTCATCACTACTGTCTGCACACGTTCATCTAACCAGTTTCCTATCCATGTTACAATTTCATCGACTCCAACAGACCTCATTTTATGGATTAAATGTTTATGAGGTACAGTATCAAATGCTTTAGCAAAATCTAGATAAACCATATGCACTAAACTTCCACCATACAAATTTCTCACTTACTTCACCATAGAACAACAGGTTGGTCTGACAAGAAAGGTCTTTTTTAAAACATGCTGGTTGTCATTTTACCTGTGAATTTAGCCATTTGCCTAAAACTCATATTTAACCACTTCAGCCCCGGACCAATTGTCAGCTTAAGGACCAGAGGTCTTTTTTCAATTTCGCACTGCACTACTTTAACTGGTAATTGCGCGGTCATGCAATTTTGTAACGAAACTAAATTTGCGTCCTTTTCTTCCCACAAATAGAGCTTTCTTTTGATGGTATTTGATTGCCTCTGTGATTTTTATTTTTTGCGATATAAACGGAAAAAGAGCGAAAATTTTGAAAAAAAAACATTTTCTACTTTTTGTTATAAGAAAAATCTAATAAACTCAATTTTAGTCAAACATTTGGGCCAAAATGTATTCAGCCACATGTCTTTAGTAAAAAAAATGCCAATAAGCGTATATTTATTGGTTTGCGCAAAAGTTATAGCGTCTACAAACTAGAGTACATTTCCTGGAATTTACACCGCTTTTAATTTATGACTGCCTATTTCATTTCTTGAGGTGCTAAAATGGCAGAGAAGTACAAAACCCCCCCCAAATGACCCCATTTTGGAAAGTAGACACCCCAAGCTATTTGCTGAGAGGCATGTTGAGCCCATTGAATATTTTTTTTTTTTTAGTCCCAAGTGATTGAATAAAGACAAAAATAAAAAAGAATTTTTTTTTTTTCAAAAAGTTGTCACTAAATGATATATTGCTCACACATGCCATAGTTATATGTGGAATTGCACCCCAAAATACATTTTGCTGCTTCTCCTGAGTATGGGGATACCACATGTGAGGGACTTTTTGGGAGCCTAGCCGCGTACGGGGCCCCGAAACCCAAGCACCGCCTTCAGGATTTCTAAGGGTGCAAATTTTTGATTTCACTCCTCACTACCTATCACAGTTTCGAAGGCCATAAAATGCCAAGATAGCACAAAACCCCCCCAAATGACCCCATTTTGGAAAGTAGACACCCCAAGCTATTTGTTGAGAGGCATGGTGAGTATTTTACAGCTCTCATTTGTTTTTGAAAATGAAGAAAGTAAAGAAAAAAAATTTTTTTTTTCTTTTTTTCAATTTTCAAAACTTTGTGACAAAAAGCGACATCTGCAAAATACTCACAATACCTCTCAGCAAATAGCTTGGGTTGTCTACTTTCCAAAATGGGGTCATTTTGGGGGGTTTTATGCCATCTGGGCATTCCATGGCCTCCGAAACTGTGATTGGCAGTGAAAAGTGAAATAAAAAAATTACTCCCTTAGAAAGCCTGAAGGCGGTGCTTGGTTTTTGGGGTTCCGTACGCAGCTAGGCTCCCAAAAAGTCCCACACATGTGGTATCCCCGTACTCAGGAGAAGCAACAGAATGTATTTTGGGGTGTATTTCCACATATGCCCATGACATGTTTGAGCAATATATCATTTAGTGACAACTTTTTGTAAAAAAAATATATATATATTTTTTTTTTTCATTATTCAATCTCTTGGGACAAAAAAAAAAAAATATTTAATGGGCTCAACATTGCTCTCAGCAAATAGCTTGGGGTGTCTACTTTCCAAAATGGGGTCATTTGGGGGGGGTTGAACTGTCCTGGCATTTTATGCACAACATTTAGAAGCCTATGTCACACGTCACCCACTCTTCTAACCACTTGAAGACAAAGCCCTTTCTGACACTTTTTGTTTACATGAAAACATATTTTTTTTTTGCAAGAAAATTACGTTGAACCCCCAAACACTATATATATCGTTAAAGCAAAGGCCCTACAGATTAAAATGGTGGGTGTTGCATTTTTTTTTCCACACAGTATTTGCGCAGCGATTTTTCAAACGCATTTTTTTGTGGAAAAAATACACTTTTTTTTTTTTAATGCACTAAAACACACTATATTGCTAAAATTTTTGATGAAATAAAAAAATATGATCTTAGGCCGAGTACATGGATACCAAACACGACATGCTTTAAAATTGCGCACAAACACGCAGTGGTGACAAACTACATACATTTTTAAAAGCCTTTAAAAGCCTTTACATGATACCACATTAGATTCACGGAGGAGGTCTACTGCTAAAATTACTGCCCTCGATCTGACCTTCGCGGTGATACCTCACATGCATGGTGCAATTGCTGTTTACATATGACGCCAGACCAACGCTTGTGTACGCCTTTGCGCAAGAGAAGGGGGGCAGGGGTGCTTTTTTTTTTTTTTTTTTTTAGTTTTTTTTTTATTTATTTAGGTTTTTTATTTTTAAACTGTTCCGTCCATTTTTTTTCTTTGTTATGATTTTTATTGTTATCTCAGGGAATGTAAATATCCCCTATGATAGCAATATGCAGTGACAGGTACTCTTTTTTTGAAAAAATTGGGGTCTATTAGACCCTAGATCTTTCCTCTGCCCTCAAAGCATCTGACCACACCAAGATTGGTGTGATAAAATGCTTTCCCAATTTCCCAATGGCACGGTTTATATCCGGGAGGGGGGACATTCCCTCCCACTGCTTGTAAAAGCAGTCTAGAGGCTAATTACCCGCTAGAATTGCTTTTACATGAAAGCCGATCACTGGCTGAAAAGAATGATACCAAGATGATACCTAAACCTGCAGGCATCATTCTGGTATAACCATTCAAAGTCCAGCAACATACTGGACATATATTGTAATCTTTTTTTTTTCATGCAGCCTCTTGGCTGAACGAAAAAAAGAGATTGATTGGTGGGTATGCCCACCATTAGAATACCTCCCTTCATCCACCCACTTCTAATGATGGGCATACATGCACCATTTATATATGCCGATGCATGGGGGCATCCTCCCGCAAAAGTTATGCCGTGTACACACGGTCGGAATTTCGACCGTATGTACGTGGCATTAGGAGCCAATCGCTCCTCCCCCCCCCCTGCTGCCCCCATGCTTCGGCATTTATGCTCTTTTTTTTTAACTGTGGTGGTGAAATCACCTCCTACAGCGTTGGAGTCGCGGCTTTATGTATCGTGGGAGCAAACGCTGTTGCTGTCAAGATAAATAAATCCGCGTTGCAACTGAATGGCGCACCTGAAAACAAAAAAATGCTTAACACTAAAACACAGTAAACAAAATTACATACCTGAAAAGCAAGCATGATAAAACATAATAAAACATTGCAGAATAGAATGGAGTAAAAAAAGAGCAACAATAGAGAGAGAATAGAGTGAGAGAGAGAACAATAAAACGACAACTATTTTTTATTTTTTTATTTTTTTGAGATTCACAGGTAAAAAAGCTCCTGACTGTTAGCGACTGAATCAAACCGCTACCACAAAAAAAATGTTAGCGATCGCAGGGATCAGGCCTGACTCTGCGAACGCTGCAGTTATGTGTGCTTAGTGTTTTGTAAGTGACAGTGATCGATCGATACTGCACTTGGGTGGGCTGGGCGGAGGGGGAAAACGCAGGTGCTAGCAGGTATCTGGGCTGATCCCGCTAACAATGCGTTTTTTTGGAACCCTAAACTGCTGGGACGCTAGTATAGATCTGATCAGATCAGATATTGATCTGTTCAGATACTGTGCCACTAAGGGAGGTGTATGCTTTGCGCGTGGGTGTTTGCGGTACTGGCACTAACCTGGGGCGACGCAGACCTTATTTGACCCTAAAACCTAATTGATATCACCCGCCGGGCGATCAGGGGGTTAAACCGTTATTGGGTAATAAATGGCGGGTGCCCTGACAGTATAAAAAACAAGCTAACTAACCAGCGTCACCCGTAACAGTAATACAAAAAAAAAAACTGGCTACCTAGCGGCACCAGTGACACTAATGCAGCGATCAGAAAAACAATCGCTTAGTGACACTGGCAAAAGGGGGTGAAAGGGTTAACTAGGGGCAATCAGGGGTTAAACCTTTATTAGGTAATATATGGGGGTACCTGACGCTATATAAAAACCTGACGGGGAACCTAAATAACGAAATAACTAACTGGCTAACCAGCGTCACCAGTGACAGTTATACGGTGATCACTGGTGAAAGGGTTAACTCTAGGGGCAATCAGGGGGTTAAAACCTTTATTTAGGTTGTAATATGGGGGTACCTGACCTATAAACCTATTTATGAACCTATATAAACATGGCGGTTAAAATAAAATAAAAAATGGTTACCTAGCGACACTAATGCAGCGATCAGAAAAACGATCGCTTAGTGACACTGGCAAAAGGGGGTGAAGGGGTTAACTAGGGGCAATCAGGGGGTTAAACCTTTATTATGGGGGGGGGGGGTCGGGGGCTACCTAGGACCTAAAACTAACTGCCCTGACAGTTATTACAGTCACACTGACACTAAATGCAGTGATCAGTAAATAAATGATCACTGCAATTAGTGACACTGTGACTGGGGGTGATCTGGGGGTGATCAGGGGGTGACAGGGGGGTGGATTGTGTGCCTATGTGTACTGGTGTCAGTGTACTGTTTGTGCACTAACCTGTACATCTTCACTCCTCGGCGTTCCGGTCACATAGACCGGCGCACCGAGCGTGACATCACTTTCGCCTTCCTATCTATACAATAGACAGGAAGGGGAAGCTTTTTATTCGCCAGGAGCGATCGCGAGGGGGTGGCCAGAAACCACTGGCCGTCCCCTCGCCCCGAATCGCTCCTGAAGCGATGCCGACCGTCCCCGCCGGCGCAGGGGGTTCCGATCGGACACCCCACCCGCCGGAAGAATGTCACGTACAGGTACGTGATTCTGCCTGTACGTGCCATTCTGCCGACGTATATATACATGGGGCGGTCGGCAAGTGGTTAAGGTGGAGGTATTTGATATAATATGAAATTAATTTAAAAATGCTTATTGTTCCCAAGAACTATTTTGAAAATTGCATCTTTCTCTGGAATTCCTCCTGAAAAATAGCAGAACACTTATTGGAATGTACAGTAATGCGGTGTACACACGGTCGGAATTTCCGATGGAAACAGTCCGATGGGAGCTTTTCATCGGATTTTCCGACCGTGTGTATGGTCATCGGTCTTTTTCTGTCGGAATTTCCGACGGACTTTGAATTGAGAACCTGTTCTCAATTTTTCCGACGGAAAACCTTTCTATCGGATTTTCCGATCGTGTGTAGGCAATTCCGACACGCAAAATTCCGACGCATGCTCGGACGCATTAAACTTCCCTTTTATGGTGCTGTCGAACGTGTGTTATTCCGCTGTGTTATTGACCGTCAGAATTTGGTGTGATCGTGTGTAGGCAACACAGCTTGAGCGGAATTCCGTCGGAATTCCGTTGGAAAAACCATCAGAGTTTTTTCTGACGAGAATTCCGATCGTGTGTACGCGGCATTAGGGAAAAAAGTATTTGATCCCCTGCTGATTTTGTACGTTTGCCAACTGACCAATAAAAAGATCAGTCTAACATTTTAATGGTATTTTTTTTAACAGTGAGAGACAGAATAAAAAAAAAAAAAAAGAAGAAGACAATCCAGAAAAACACATTTAAAAAAAGTAATAAATTGATTTGCATTTTAATGAATGGAATAAGTATTTGACCCCCTTTGCAAAACATGACTCAATACTTGGTGGCAAAACCCTTGTTGGCAATCACATGAGGACAGATGTTTCTTGTAGTTGGCCACCAGGTTTGCACATATCTCAGGAGGGATTTTGTCCCACTCCTTTTTGCAGATCCTCTCCAAGTCATTAAGGTTGAGGCTGATGTTTGGCAACTCGAACCCTCAGCTCCCTCCACATATTTTCTATGGGATTGAGGTCTGAGGACAGCCTAGGCCACTCCAGGACCTTAATGCGCTTATTCTTGAGCCACTCCTTTGTTGCCCTGGCCGTGTGTTTTGGGACATTGTCATGCTGGAATACCCATCCACAACCCATTTTCAATGCCCCAAAGACAGCTGATATTCAGTATTTACACTGCTTGTTTTTAAATACAACTTACACAGTGTGCTATGCCATCCTCTAATAGAGGGGCTGGCATAGACTTAAAATAATGCATCAATAACCACTTTAAGGATGGTTTGTTTAAGCCACCTAGAGAGGATGAACAAGAACGTGATGCACCCTTTCAGGGTCCATCCAGGAAGTCGAAAGAGGAACCTGTTTTTCTCAAAGAAGCAGTGACTAAAAGATAGACTCGCACAGCCCAAACGGCATCAAACAATGGAGTGGAATTAGTCAGGAGAATTGGAAAAACAATGCCTTGTTGAGGTAAAAGGCAGTTTAAAGCTGCCAGTTCAGGCACTGACCTTACAGAGATGATGGTTACAAGAAAAAAAAATACCTTGTGGGTGACAGTTGAGAAAAGAGCGTGTCTAATGAGTTCAAACCGTGTGAATAGAAAGGGCAAAAACATAACCCTTTGAGGGTGATGACAACCACACACTGCAGACCCCAATGTAGGAAAAAACTGGTGGGGTGGAGGCTCCAAGACTCACACCAAATGGCATATACCTTCTATGCCCTAGCCCTGAGCATGGCAGTAATCACAGACTCAGAAATGTCTTGGTCACAGTTGTTCCGTTAAAGCCATCGACTGGTCCTTAGGACAGAAGATTCTGACAATCCAGCTGTGCCCACAAAACATCTTCCTAGAGTCTTGTCAGGTCAGCACATCCACCTACTGCACTACCATGGAGTTGTTTAACTGAATGTGGATCAGATGATCCACCTGCTGGGAGGTCCAGCATTCCAGGGACAGCCAAACTGCCTGAAGTCCCAGAAAGTTGATTGAGAGACAAGATTCGTCAAAGTCTTTGGCACTGAAAGGTACCCAGGCTGGCATCCATCATGAGGATCTTCCAGAAGACAGGAATGTGCCAACCGCAATGAAGGATTTCTGAGCCACCAAGCCAGGGACACGCTGGACAGTGCAAAACAAACTAGTCTGTGCAAGGATTGGATTCAAGTGTCCCACAACAGAATCTTGCATTGTAGGGGTCTATAGAGGATTTGGGCAAATGAGGCTTTCTCTAAAAGGAGGCTGCCAGTCCCAGGACTCTCATGCAAAAGCAGAGTCAGGCAACTCCTGGACTAAAGAGTCTGAAAGAAGAGTGTTTGAAGTTTCTGCTAGTGAAGAAAATACCTCAATGGAGGATGTTGTGAGAGTGCAGTAAAGCAAGCACAGGGACCAGCACCTGAGGTTCAGAAGATAGGCAAAAAGGCAGAGCCACAAACAGGAAGAGCAGAGGACCCACAGCAATGGAATCGCTGATGTGCTTGAAAAAAATGGGACATGCAGATATGTATCCTTGATGTTCCTAGATGCCAACCCCCCCCCCCCCCCCCCCCCGATTAAGGGAAGCTATGACAGACCAGGTGAATTCCATGCAGAGTTTCTGGGCCCAAATGAAATATTTCAGGTTTAGGGATCCAAGCTTGGGTGGAGGGCCAACTGAACACATGAGAGTAGAACCCCCTCACAATAATCTGCTACAGAGAGACTGGGGCAATGACACCCTGCTCTATATGACCTGCCAGGGATGTAAGAAGATCTGCTCATCTGCAGTGACACTGGAAGGCTAAAAGTAATGAACCAGGGAGGGTGGTAGAAGTGAAACTCTAGCTTGTAGCCCCCTAAACTACTTCCAGCACCCAAGCATCTGTGATGCAGACTGTCCATGTGTTCGCAATGGCTTCCCACTTTGGAAAAGTGGGGAAGCCTCCTTACTACAAAAAAGATTCATCTGAGTGTTTGGGGGACTTGTATTTTCAAGAATTGTGTGTGGATTGGGTGCCAGATTTTGGTTTGGAGTTGGAGGTTGGTTGAGGTCTTGGAGTAATAAACAGGGCTCTTCTTAGTCTCCATCAATGGGCGTGTCTTCCCAGAATGAGCTCCTGGTTTCTTTTGTGGAGGAAGATGGGTACTATTGACACCTGTGATGAGGGCATCCTCAAAGAGGTATTGTCCCTTAAAAGGGCATGGGGGCTCTGCGGCTCAACACTTTAGCCAAAGGGCTCTCCTTATGTTCACCGACATGAGACTCAGAGAAAGACAGGAGAAACAACCTCCTGAGCTTGAGTATGGCGTCCAGAATTCAAATGACTCATCGTTTCTGTTTCACTTTCAATCCATGGGTAAGCAACTCGCCTTGCTGCCCTCCAAGGACTGGGGAAGTCCAAATACACTAGTAGTGCACAAGTAGTGAACAAAACACAAAGAGAGCGCACCAGCCTTACCTTAACGCATTACCTTTATATGCCCTTTATTCATTATATAAAAGAGCAAATGTTATACATGCTCATCAACAAAAACCAAGGAACGGAAATGCCAAGATCCACTGCACAAACTTCCAAGGATCACAGATGGGAGCCACGTAGGTCTACGTATATACATTGGTTTGGGAGTATTACATTTGCTCTTTTATATAAGTAATACATTTTATATAAAAGGTAATGCACTAGGCTGGTGCACTCTCTTTGCATTTGTCAACTACTCATATGGAAAGTACTGCATCAATAAGAGTTGAAACAGTCTCCTTAAAGCGGAGTTCCACCCATTTAAAAGTCAGCAGCTACAAAAAAAAAAAAAGAAGTGTAGCTGCTGACTTAACAGACACGCACCTGTCCCTCGGTCCAGCGATGCGACCGCCCGAAGCCTTGCTCCTCTCTCCCTCCTCTCCATGGCACCGGCATTGCAAGTGTGGGCTCCAGGCTGTGACAGCGTGCGGCTTCACAGCTGGGCACTCACTGCGCATGCGCGAGTCACGCTGCGCTGTCTTGAATGGCTGGGCAATCTTCTGGGACACGTCACGGCAGGGAGGGAGGAGAGGTGAACTTCCGCAAGGTGGCCACGAAAAGGCTGGGAGAGTGGTGCTGACAAAATGCTAGGCTTCTCTCAGAAAAGCAGATTAAAACAATCAATCCTCCAAGGACTAAAGGTGTAACATTTCCAAAAATGTTGAAGCCATGATGGAAAAAATAAAAACAACTTTTTCCCTGGTTTTTTTCTGGAAAAAATGGAAATGTTGGAAAAATTTAAACTGAAAGTCACTTTGTTACACTGGAAATGTGAAATGCAGTGTAAATAAAAGTACTTTGCTCTAAATAAAAAGTACACCTTATTCAGGAAATAAACTAAAACTTGCTTTTTAACCTTTTTTTATAAATGTGCTTTATGAAGATACAGTAAAAATAAATACCTTTTTCAGTCCAGCGAAGCCTTCAGATTCAAGAAAGAAGAAAGCAAATGGCATCAGCACAAAAAGACACAGATTGGAGAAAAGGGAAACGAGATTCCAGAGACCTGCAATTTCAAATAATACTGTTATTAACTAACAATTAAAAAAAATTCAAGTATAGAATAAAACTGATTATTTAACCACTTGCTTACTGGGCACTTAAACCCCCCTCCTGCCCAGACCAATTTTCAGCTTTCGGTGCTCTCGCACTTTGAATGACAATTACTCAGTCATGCAACACTGTACCCAAATTCATTTTTTGTCCGTTTTTTCCCACAAATAGAGCTTTCTTTTGGTGGTATTTGATCACCTCTGGTTTTTTTATTTTTTGCGCTATAAATGAAAAAAAAAAAGACCGAAAATTTGGGGGGGGGGGAAAAAAAACAAGTTTTTCTTAAATTATACATTTTTCTTCATAAATTTTGGCCACAATTTATAATGCTACATGTCTTTGGTAAAAATAACCCAAATTAGTGGATATTATTTGGTTTTTGTGAAAGTTAGAGAGTCTAGAAAATTGATCACACCTGATGTACTGAGGGCATATCTCATTTCTTGTGACCCAAACAAGCCAGGAAAGTACAAATACCCCCCAAATGACCCCTTTTTTGAAAATAGACATTCCAAGGTATTTAGTAAGAGGCATGGTGAGGTTTTTGATGTTTTCATTTTTTCCCACAATCCTTTGCAAAATTAAGATTTATTTTTTCTTTTTTTTCCACAAAATTGTCATTGTAATAGGTTATTTCTCTCATATGGCATGTGTATACCACAAATGACACCCCAAAATAAATTCTGCTACTCCTCCTGAGTATTACGATACCACATGTGTGGGACTTTTCAACAGCCTGGCCACTTAGAGAGGCCCAACATGCAGGGAGCACCATCACGTGTTCTAGGAGCATAAATTACACATCTAACTTGTTGACTACCTATTACACTTTTGAAGGCCCTGGAGCACCAGGACAATGACATGTGACACTGATGACAAATGGCACTGATACGTGGCACTGATGACACGTGACACTGATGACACGTGACACTGATGACAAATGGCACTGATACGTGGCACTGATGACACGTGACACTGACAGGTGGCACTGATGACAAATGGCACTGATACGTGGCACTGACAGATGGCACTGGGGACAAATGGCACAAATGGCACAGACAGATGGCACTGGGAAAGGTGGCAGTGGGGAAAGATGGCACTAACAGGTGGCAGTGTGGACAGGTGTCAGTGGGGACAGATGGCACTTTATTTTTTTTTTTTTTTTACCAAAAAAATACTTTTTTAAAGAGGAGGAGGAGGGCCGGGCAAAAAAAAAAAATTAAAAGTCAGCAGCTACAAATACTGCAGCTGCTGACTTTTAATAATCGGACACTTACCTGTCCCGGGGTCCAGCGATGCGGGGGAACGAGACCCCCCCCTCGTTCCCCGCTCCGCTCACGACGCCGGCATTCTTAATGTGGGAACCCGGCTGGGCTTCACAGCCGGGCACCCCTGCGCATGCGCGAGCGGCGCCGTGCGCCGTGATTCGACGCTCACTCATCTGGGACACATGACATGTCCCAGATGACTGTGCGTTGCCTACAGGAAGTGACTTTTAGCCCGGGCAATGAAGGTGGCAGACTTCGAGGGACCCCCTAGCAACAGGCATTTAGAGGTGAGTAAAAAATTTTTTTTTTTCCAATTATTTTTTTTTAATTTTTTTTATGATTTTTAAAAAAAATCCCCTTTTTGTTTTTTGGTTGCAACCCCACTTTAAGGCCGCTGCAGCTGTTCAGCTCTCCCTCCTCACGCTGTCTCTGTGTGAGAAGGGAGAGCGGCGCTGAGAGATGATATCATATGTTTACACAGATAACATTGATCTTTTTAGCTGTCTGTAAGGGGGCAATTCTTCCCAATGACCACAACTATAATGCCGTGTACACACGGTCGGACTGGCCGATGGGATAACCTCCGTCGGAAGTAATTTTTATCAGGGGTTCCCTGAGACCAGAAAGTTATTTCAAGGGTTCCTCTGTGTTAAAAAGGTTGAGAAAGGCTGATATACAGTGTGGTACAAGCTTATAAGTTACCTACGAGTCACTTATATGTTATTCATAAAGCTTCCCAGGTCTATGCCAATCACATGCTTATTTCCACTTCATAGTAAACCTGCGCTCATAGTTAAATGTTTAAAATGGCCTGCCTAGGTCAGGAATCACAATAGCCAGAAAAGCCTGTGTGCCTCTGATTTAGTTTCACGTTATTACTTGTGCCAAACTTGCTCTGGCTCTGACTAAATGGCAATCATTAACATTGCAGTAAAGTAGCACCCTCACTGGACAGTCAGATGGCTGTTTGCAGGGCTTTTTTTTTATAATAACACAGTTAAACCACATTTACCCTGGGTTCACATCGGTGCCTTTCTGCGGGCCGCATTTGCATGGGCATGGCAGCCCATACATTTCAATCCTCGTTCCCGCAGAAAAAGGGTGTATTATTTTTTTTTAAAAACGCGGACTGCAGGGTAATCGCATTGTCATTTTGCCTATGCAATTTCCCTGTGGTTCCTGCACACGCGCTGAGATATTACATGCGTGGGGGTGCCATTCATAATGAATGGCAGCCCCGTGTGTTTTCTCACAGCAGCGTATTTTCACTGTGGGTGGATGCAATTCCCGCACCCGCAGCCTCACATAGGTGAGAACCAGTTTTAATTTTGGCAGCAAATTTCGATTTAGTTTTAGTCTTAGTCTTCGGACTAAAATAGCATTTTAGTTTTAGTCCCATTTTAGTCTTCTGCAATTGTTTTAGTTATAGTCGTATTTAGTGGACTAAATCTCCAGTACATTTTAGTCGACTACAACAAATTTTAGCCGTCTGAAATCGAATGGATTGTGTAATTAAATTGTAATGCATTAGTTAACATTTCTCTACAATTTCCAAACTCATTACATACTGCTGGAGTGAAAAATCTCATATGTTATTATTTAAGGTATTGAGGTATGAACATGCACTAAAAAGGCCAGTGTTAATTTTGAAGTCAAATTTCAATTTAGTTTTAGTCTTAGTCTTTTGACTAAAATGCCATTTTCGTTTTAGTCGTATTTTAGTCGACAAAATTAACACTGGTGTGAACCTAGCTTTTTGAGAGGCTCCCAAAAGAGGCTCTGGCTAATAAAAGTTACAGTAAGCATCTTGTGTTGTCTATTCTTAGCCAGGACATTTACATTTTCTAAAATACATTTTCGAAACAAAAGTTCAATTAAGTTAAATATGATTAGTTTTTATTTTATTTTTTTTTTTTAAACACTTTAGGTCCAGTTTTTCTCTCGATAATCTTACTAAGCTAATTTATCAAATTTTATTTCATGTTCTGTATGGGATTTCGAACACGCCTTTGTCACAGCATTCATAAATGTGTGTCCCTAGCATGAGATTGGATCCAGAAATAGAATCATTGGCGGCCCCTAATGAAAATATTTAATATTTTAGGCTTCTGCCTGGATGTCATCCAAGATTTAAAGCTAAAGATCAGAGACAACAGATTTCTTGGGTGATTAATCTGAAGTGTGCTTTGCTGAAAGTCACTTGGCAAAACGTGTCTCTGAACAGAACCCACTGTTTATTTTTTTAAAGCTCCCGTGCTGGCAAATTACACTTTGTCACCTTAAAGGTTACTGCCCATAGTAACCAGACCAAAAAAAAATTTAAAAATCGGTTTGATAAAAAAGAGACACAGAATTACGATTTATTCTGACATGATTGGGTTATACAGCTGCCTTTATGATGATTCAGACACTGACAAAAAAGAAAAAAAAAAAGCCGGTGGCCAGCCAAGTATGACCCTTCGCACTTCCAGCATAATAATATCAGCCTTTTTCTCCCCCTGCAATTAACATGTGTAACGATCTTGAAAATAAATCAGAACCAATAGCCCTGCATCAAAAACTTGAGTGCTGAGAACAGTCCACTGCTGGAGAATGAGGGAGGGCCGCATGCTGGGGACATGGAGGATAGAGTTACGTTTTTTGAGTCCCCTAGATAGAAACAAGGGTTTTCACATTTCCTGGAGTTGAACTTCAAGAAATAGATTGTATGGAAAATACAAAAATACGTATTTTTTTTGGTTTTGTTTTTTTGTATAGCTTATTATTTAGGAACAGTGTCAGTAGTTCTTATCTGAATGAGGTGTTCAAAAGCAGTCCAACTGAAGGATTGGCAACACACACACACACACACCCCGACAGGCACATATGAAAATAAGGGCAGATGCCTTAAAGCGGAGTGCCACCCAAAAGTGGAAGCACCACTTGTTCGCACCCTCCGCTGCCACATTTGGCACCTTTCAGGGAGGAGTCGATACCCGTCAAAACCAGGTATCCGCTCCGACGTGTAAAATCGCTGCAACGTTGTGCAGTGATCTACGAAACTTCTGGCCCCTACTCCTTTCCCCTCGCTGCTTTTTAGGCGACACACAAGTCTATGAAGACAGCTGCACCATTGAGAAAGCGCAGAGCGACTCGCGCATGCACAGTAGGAAACAGGTTGTGAAGCCACAAGACGGGCTCCCTGGACAGGTAAGTGTCCTTATATTAAAAGTCAGCAGCTACAATATTTGTAGTTGCTGACTTTTCATTTCTTTTCACCCCGGCTGTTACTCCGCTTTAACCACTTCAGCTCCGGAAGATTTTACCCCTTTGTGACCAGGAAATGTTTTGCTATACTGCACTAGTTTACTGTTAGCTGTGTGTATATGTATGTATGTATGTATGCATGTATATTATATATACATACATACATACATACATACATACATACATACATACACACATATATACACACAGTGGGGATCGAAAGTTTGGGCACCCCAGGTAAAAATGTGTATTAATGTGCATAACGAAGCCAAGGAAAGATGGAAAAATCTCCAAATGGCATCAAATTACAGATTAGACATTCTTATAATATGTCAAAAAAAAAAAAAAAAAAGTTAGATTTTACTTCCATCATTTACACTTTCAAAATTACAGAAAACAAAAAAATGGCGTCTGCAAAAGTTTGGGCACCCTGCAGAGTTAATATCTTGTACTGCCCCCCTTTGGCAAGTATCACAGCTTGTAAACGTTTTTGTAGCCAGCCAAGAGTCTTTCAATTCTTGTTTGAGGTATCTTTGCCCATTCTTCCTTACAAAAGTCTTCCAGTACTTTGAGATTTCTGGGCTGTCTGTCACGCACTGCTCTTTTAAGGTCTATCCATAGATTTTCAATAATGTTGAGGTCAGGAGATTGTGAAGGCAATGGCAAAACCTTCAGTTAACGCCTCTTGATGTAATCCCCCGTGGATTTTGAGGTGTGTTTAGGATCATTATCCATTTGTAGAAGCCATCCTCTCTTTAACTTCAGCTTTTTCACAGATGGCATCAAGTTACCATTCAAAATACAACCCCAAAGCATGATTGATCCACCTCCATGCTTAACAGTTGGACAGAGGTTCTTTTCATTAAATTCTGTGCCCTTTCTTCTCCAAACGTACCTTTGCTCATTCCGGCCAAAAAGTTCTATTTTAACCTCATCGGTCCACAGAACTTGTTTTCAAAATGCCTAAGGCTTGTCTACATGTTCATTTGCAAAGTTCAAACGCTGATTTTTGTGGTGAGGACGTAGAAGAAGAGGTTTTCTTCTGATGACTCTTCCATGAAGACCATATTTGTACAAGTATCTCTTTATAGTGGAATAGTGTACTACAACTCCAGTGTCTGCCAGATCTTTCTGGAGGGATCGTGCAGTCAAACGTGGGTTTTGAATTGCTTTTCTCACAATCCTGCGAGCTGTTCTGTCTGATATTTTTCTTGGTTTTCCAGATCTTGCTTTAACTTCCACTGTTCCTGATGGACTGCCATTTCTTAATTACATTCCGAACAGAGGATATTGACAATTGAAAAAGCTTTGCTGTCTTCTTATAGCCTTCTCCAGCTTTGTGAGCGTCAAATATTTTCAGTTTCAGTTTTCTAGACAACTGCTTAGAAGAACCCATGGTGCTGATTGTTGGGGCAAGGTCAGATGAGTCTGGCCATTTAAAAGCTTTGAGATTGACATCACCTGGTCTTCCCAGACGATGATTGAGAACAATCCATGACGCTGGCAGGTCTCAGCTTTGCAAAGGGGGCAGTGCATGCTATAAATTCTGCAGGGTGCCCAAACTTTTACATATTCTATACTTCTATAATTTTGAAAGTGTAAATGATGGAAATAAAATCTAACTTTTTTTGACATATTATAAGAATGTCTAATCTGTAATGCCATTTGGAGATTTTTCCATCTTTCCTTGGCTTCGTTATGCACATTAATACACATTTTTACCTGGGATGCCCAAACTTTCGTGTGTGTGTGTGTGTGTGTGTGTGTGTGTGTGTGTGTGTGTGTGTGTGTGTGTGTGTGTGTGTGTGTGTGTGTGTGTGTGTGTGTGTGTGTGTGTATATATATATATATATATATATATATATATATATATATATATATATATATATATATATTATATATATATATTTTATATATATATATATATATATATATATATATATATATATATATATTTTTTTTTATTTTTTTTTTTCTTTCCCCTTCTTCAAAATTTTCGTTTTCGTTTATATCACAAAAAAAATAAAAAACACAAAAGGTGATCAAATACCACAAACGGAAAGCTCCATTTGTGTGAAAAAATGATACGCCATTCATGCAATGGCATATCATTTTTTTTCACATAAATGGAGCTTTCCGTTTGTGGTATTTGATCACTTTTGGGGGGGGGGGGGGGGTTTGTGATATAAATGAAAAAAAAAATGAAAATTTTGAAGAAAAAATAAATATATATATATATAAAATATTGCAACATCCATTATATATATATATATATATATATATATATATACACATACACACACACACACACACACACATACATACATACATACAAACAATCTATCATATTATATATATATATATATATATATATATATATATATATAATGGATGTTGCAATATTTTATGTCACACGGTATTTGCGCAGCGGTCTTTCAAACACAATTGTTGGGGAAAAAATACATGAATGAATTAAAAAAAAAAAAAAAAAATGAAAGTTAGCCCGCCTTTTTATTTTTTTTCTGTAATGTGAAAGATGTTGTTATGCCGTGGGAATCATGAGAGAATCGTGAACTTTATTCTAAGCAAAACAATTGGGATTCTCATTGTAGCCAGAATCGTGCAGCTCTAGAGGAAGGCTCTGACAGACTTGGTGAATTCCATGCGAAAATGGAGCAAACCCCTCTTGTTGCAATGCCCATGCTCTGCCCAGGTCAGCAAAGCAAGTATAGGGATTATGTACACTGATTTTACAGGCATTTGAGCTTTTATTTCTCTGCCCGTAAAGCTTGAAGAAGCTTGTGTTTTTTTTGCATGTTTTTATTGAGCTTCTTTGAGCCTAAGCTTTTTTTTTTTTTCACAAACTCTCCCCTCAGCTAATTTTTCCTGGTTTCTTCGTGCATTTTCGAGCTTCTTTGTACGATTTCGGGCACTTGGGCATCTTTTCTGCTCGAAAGCCCCTTCTCAAAAGCGTTTGGTGGGGGGTGGGGTGGGTTGGTTATGACTGTAAGAGCATATGCCTGTACACTCCTAAAAAAGCCATAGTGTGCATGGACAAAATTGGCTAACATGGAAGGAAATTTCCAGGCAGAAAAAAAATGAGAGCTCAAAAAATCTGTAGGAGCCCCTTCTTTGATCTTCTTTGAGATGCAGTGTGCATGACACTATATAGATCAAATAGAGATCAAATTTGAAGCTGCAGGGTTAGGATTCAACAGGATTGTGCTTTTTCCTTTGGAGCTTCAGGTAAGTGCATCTGGCTATACTGGATGCTTGAAATGTTATGTATACATTACACTCGTCCTCAAGATTCTGCACAAAACATTCTTTACAAAATCTAAATTGTCTGCCCAATAGCAAACATGACCCCAATATCCTTCTACTCCATGGTCTATATTGTTAAGCAAAAATTTAAAATAAAAAATTCATACACGGCATTATAGAGAAGCTGGGCTGTACTTGAGGCCCACCTGCCTATGGAAACAGCAAACAAATAGGAGAAGTAGTATTTCTTACTGATGTAATTTAAACACAAAATAAATAGGTTTCATGCAGCTTCAACCCCATCTAGTGGTGACTAACAGAACACCACTAAACCTAAAAAAAAGCAACACTGAAAAACACAAAACTACAGTGGTTATAGAAAAGAATCACCCCCCTTTAAAATAATCAAATTGTTTTGCTTTGCAGCCTGAAATGAAGTCAGACACAGTTTTTGTTTTATCCAGCTGTATTTACTTATTGTCACTTATAACATCCAAGAGAAATATAACAGCATGTCAGCAAAAAATAAACATTAAAAAACAGAATCACAGATTTAGAAAAAATATCACCCACTTATGTCAGTATTTTGTTGAACCACCTTTTGCTTTAAATTAGTCTTTAGTCTGTTGGGATAGGTCTCTACTAACTTCGCACAGCTAGACTTTGCAATATTTGCCCACTCTCTGCAGAATTGCTCAAGTTCAGTTAAATTGTTTGTGGACTGCAGTATTCAAGTCATTCCACAGACTTTCAATGGTGTTTAAGTCTGGGCTCTGATTGGGCCATGCAAGGACATTCATCTTTTTCTCCTTCAACCACTGTGGTAATTTTTGGGTCATTGTCATGTTGGAAGGTAAACCTTCTTCCCATTGACAACTCTCTGGCAGAGGGCAGCAGATTCCTCAAGAATTCGACAGTATTTTGCCACATCCATTATTTCCTTCTATCCTGACAAGTGCTCCAGTCCCTGCTGCAGAGAAACACCCCATAACAGGATACTACCACCTCAATTCTTTACTGTAGTAATGGTGTTATTTGGATGGTGAGCTGTATTGGATTTCCGCCAGACATATTTGCTGTTGAGGCCAAATAATTCAATTTTAGTCTGACCATAACATCTTTTTCCATGTGGCCTCAGAACCTTCAAGGTGCGTTTTGGCAAAGCTCAGTCGTGACTGCTGTATGTGGCCTTTCTTCAGGAGAGGCTTTTTTCTTGCAACCCTACCATACAAGCCACATTTGTGGAGAGTTTGTGATATTGTTGTCACATGCACACAATGACCACTCTGTCACAATTTCCTGCAACTGCTTCAGAGTTGCTGTAGCCTCTCTGAGAAGTTTCCTCCTGGCTCTTTAATCCAGTTTGGAGTGACGTCCTGATCCAGGGAGGGTCTGTGGTGTACCAAATACCTTCCACTTCTTAACCACTTGCCGACCGCAATATATATAGTAGCTCAAGTGCCTTGAGGCGATTCAGTTCGCATTTGCAGCGCTATACAAATCATTCATTCATTCATTCATTCATTCATTCACTAGCCACTGCATCGCATTCCAAAGCGGCTGGAGAGGGGAGCATCTCTTGGGCTTACAGTTTCCTCTGACTTGCCCAATAAATTATCCGATAGTGCCGCTGGCTGGTCACAGAGGAAGTGAGTGACTAGATTGCCTCTATGGCCTTGGAGGACCAGAGCAACACCATGATGTCACTTCCAGTCCAGGGTGGAAGTAAAAACTTTTTTTTTTTTAAAGAAAAAGATCAATCTCTTGTAATCTCTCCTTTAGCTTTAAAAGCAACATATTTGGGGTCTTTCTGACTCCAGATCTCTCCATGAAGAGGACCAGTCATCCTTACAGTGGGGAAAATAATTGATCCCCTGCAGATTTTTTAAGTTTGCCCACTTACAAAGAAATGAGGGGTATCCATATTCAGGGTGTAGCATGTTACAAATACACTGTAAAGATGATGCACAAGAAAGCCTGCAAACAGTTTGCTGAAGACAAGCAGACTAAGGACATGAATTACTGGAGCCATGTCCTGTGGTCTAAAGACACCAAGATAAACTTATTTGGTTAAGATGGTGTCAAGCATGTGTGGCGGCAACCAGGTGAGGAGTACAAAGGCAAGTGTGTCTTGCCTACAGTCAAGCATGGTGGTGGGAGTGTCATGGTCTGGGGCTGTATGAGTGCTACCAGGACTGGGGAGCTACATTTCATTGAGGGAACCATGAATGCCAACATGTACTGTGACATACTGAAGCAGAGCATGATCCCCTCCCTTTGGAGACTGGGCAGCAGGGCAGTATTCCAACCTAACGACCTCAAACATATCCCCAAGACAACCACTGCCTTGCTAAAGAAGCTGAGGATAAAGGTGATGGACTGGCCAAGCATGTCTCCAGACCTAAACTCTTTTGGGCATCCTCAAACGGAAGGTAGAGGAGCCCAAGGTCTCCAACATCCACCAGCTCCGTGATATCTTAATGGAGGAGTAGAAGAGGACTTCAGTGGCAACCTGTGAAGCTCTGGTGAACTCCATGCCCAAGAGGGTTAAGGCAGTGCTAGAATATAATGGTTGCCACACAAAATATTGACACTTTAGGCCCAATTTGGACATTTTCACTTTTGTTGCCAGCGGTTTAGACATTAATGGCGTGTTGAGTTATTTTGAAGAGGCAGCAAATTGATACTGTTATGCAAGCTGTACACTCACTACTTTGTAGCAAGGTGTCATTTCTTCAGTGTTGCCACATGAAAAGATATAATAAAATATTTACAAAAATGTGAGGGGTGTACTCACTTTTGTGAGATACTGTAGACACAAAATGAAATAAAAAAAAAAATAAACAAAAACACAGAAGTTAAAGGGGTTGTAAAGGTTTGTGTTTTTTCACCTTAATACGTCCTATGCATTAAGATGAAAAAACAACACCTGGCAGTGACCGGCCCCCAGCCCCCCCTTCCCCGTTTTACTTACCTGAACCCTCGAACTTGTCCCATGAGGACACGCCGTCTCTCTGCTAGGGGGTTCTCGGCTGTTGATTGGATAGATTGATAGCAGCGCAGCAATTTGCTCCTGCTGCTGTCAATCAAATCCAATGACGCAGCCGCCGGGGGGCCCAAGTCCTGTATTCGGCGTCTATGGATGCCGAATGCTTGTCTCGGGAGCGTGCAAGGTAACTCCCCAGGGGAGCACTTCTCCCAGGGGGTTATCTGATGTGGGGAGGAGCCGAGAGAGCCTCCGAGGGACTCCAGAAGAACAGGATCGGGGCCACTCTGTGCAAAACGAGCTGCACAGTGGAGGTAAGTATAACATATTGTGAATAGACCATATATAGTATGAGAACTTCAAGTGCCAGCAATCAATAATGCAGATCCAGCGCTCCATCACCACAGAAAAACTCTACCAGCTTACTGGAAAAATTATCATCATACTTATCGGAGAAGGTTGCTGGGATCAAGGCACTGTGTGTTTGTCTCCCTGGACTGGGGCTTAGCTGAGTGTACAGACAACGTAGAAGTGGAACACCCACCCCAACCTTATCTTGTGATCAGTTGTTGAAACTACAACTAGGAAGTAACCAGTGACACAGACTGTCGTTAAAGTTGCAGGAGTCCTGGTGAAAAAACCAAGCCCCCCACCATTTCTTTCTGGATAGTAAGACATCAGACAGCTGGAAGATTTCCTCACTACCAGTAGGGATACCTATGAGAAATTTTGGTGGACGTGGTTCTAATGGAAAGAGTTTATTAACCCTACTACAAGGAGACACTCTGCCGTTTATACATTAAAAATTGTGGGAATACTGCACTTAGAAGCGCCTTCCTGTTCCTTTTTATAAACAACTTTTATGCCTCCTAGATCACTTTGTCCTGTGTTTAGATGATTCTGCTTTAGCAGCATTTAGTCACCTTTACATGCGTTTAGAGTTGTCTAATCAGATTCTGGATGCACAGAAGTCTATATTCTCTAAATTTAGCTAAACTGACCACACCCAAGAATGCAAATAAATGGTCAGTGTAGCTAGCACTGTTGAAAAAAAAAATCACTACGTGTTTGATAGTGGCAGTGTGAAGCCTTAAAGCAAAACTTCTGCCAAAAGGTGGTCAGATCATCGCTGCTGATCCACCAGAAGTTCTCCTCCCCACCTCCCTGCTCTCATCCTTTTGGGACATATCACAGGTCCCAGAAGGCTGTGGGAGTTTTCACAAAGCGCAGCACGGCTCACGCATGCACAGTGGGCAGCAAGTTGTGATGTCACAATGAGTGACAGCCTGTTGCCCATAGTTCACATGCTGGCACCGGGAACCCGAAGACCAGTAAAGAACCCGGCTCGGGTGAGGGTGGCGCTGGATCTTGGACAGGTGAGGGTCTGTTTATTAAAAGTCAGCAGCTACAGATTTTGTAGCTGGTGACTTAATGTTTCCAGAAGTGACTGATGGTCCTCTTTAAGGAGATATCAGGTGTCTACTAGATCCCTGACATCATCTCCTTGCATTTTGTTGAGGCTGATCAGCTTCTTTCCCAACTCTGAATCTGGAAATGGGTTCATACTATCAAGGTGAGATCGGTAAACAGATATTCCGTGGGGTTTTTCAGGCAGGGTAAGGGGTAGCTTAATTGCAAGTGTATACAAGAATCACTTCTCTGTAAAAGTCAGAAGCCAGGAGTAAAAATGTATACAAACTCCTGGCTGCTATAGCGACCAAGAGATGTTTATATGCCAGCAATGCCACCCACGCTATAAGTCACAACAGTGAAAATGTTGAAAGACAGCTTGTACCAAAAGTTCAGTTCTTTTATGTCGAAAATCATATCAACGTGTTAATGTGTTGTTTCCATGTTTATTTCCAGTTATATAATTACATGGGGTAAGCCACATCAGCTTATGCGGTATACAGGCTGGGCCCTATTGCAGAACTGGTCAGATTCCCGGAAAATTGAAGTTAGTGGATCAAAACTAGCATTTTGAAAACTAGGGTTGTCCCGATACCGATACTAGTATCGGTATCGGGACCGATACCGAGCATTTGCGCGAGTACTTGTACTCGCACAAATGCGCCCGATGCTTAGCCGATACCTTGTCAGCGGCAGCGGGCGGCGGAGCGGAGGGCGGAGTCAGCGAGCGGAGGGCGGAGTCAGCGGGCGGAGTCAGCGGGCGGAGCGGAGGGCAGAACAGTACACTACAGAGAGCCGAGCGGAGAGTACAGAGTGAGTACTCCGTGTCTCCGTGTTCCCGTGCAACTAGATAGGCGACCGGAGCCGTCACATTCAGTAATGCAAGTGACGCTCCGTGTTGCCGTTACACGCCACGTGGTTTATTATCCCGACGCCCATCTTGGTACACCCTGCACTCACTCGGCCTCAATAAAGCAGCAGCGGACATCTTGTTACACCCAGCCCATATAGTTAGGGCTGGGTGTAACAAGATGTCCGCTGCTGCTTTATTGAGGCTGAGTGCTAGGTGTACCAAGATGGGCTTTTTCAGAGCAAAACTAAATCCTAAATCCACTGCCAGCCATAAATAAGTGCCCATGCAGCCAGTGCCCATGCAGCCAGCCATCAATCAGTGCCACCCATCAATGTGTGCCCCCCATCAGTGCGTGCCCCCCATCAGTGCGTGCCGCCCATCAGTGCGTGCCCCCCATCAGTGCGTGCCCCCCCATCAGTGCGTGCCCCCCATCAGTGCGTGCCCCCCATCAGTGCGTGCCCCCCATCAGTGCGTGCCCCCCATCAGTGCGTGCCCCCCATCAGTGTGTGCCGCCCATCAGTGCCAATCAGTGCGCGCCACCCATCAGTGCGCGCCCCCCATCAGTGCGCGCCCCCCATCAGTGCGTGCCGCCCATCAGTGCGTGCCAAAAAAAGTATCGGTAATCGGTATCGGCGAGTACTTGAAAAAAAGTATCGGTACTTGTACTCGGTCTTAAAAAAGTGGCATCGGGACAACCCTATTGAAAACCAAGGTTAGTTATGGCAGCCTTCATACTTCTCATGAGAGATTTACCTGCAGAAGAACTTCAGCCAACCTAGGTAAAAGTAAGTTACCACATTCTAATAATCATTCCTGTAGGATAATAAAAAATGCATACTTACTTGTACGTAGAATCCAGCGCTGTCTTCCTTGCAGCCAAAGTTCTCCTCAAACTGCTCTGCTTCCACACCATTATCTTTAAAACACCTATTCAGGGAGATTTAGCCTGGGTTCACACTATAGCAAACACAGACATCGCATGTGATTTGCACCGCATTGCTGTGCAGATCGCATGTGATGTCTGTGCGATGCAAATTTAGCCATACAGTTTGCATTTACATGAAAATGCTGCAGGATCCTTTTTTTTTTTCCGCCGCACTGGAATCAAATCGCATGGATGTTTAAACCCATGCGATACTATTCCTGACTGAATTCACAGTTCGCGCTACGATCTGCGAACCGATCTGGGGGTGTTATTAAAGAGGAGTTCCAACCACCTGTGGAAAAAATAAAAATAAAAAAGTCAGAAGCTACACAAAAATTGTAGCTGCTGACTTTTAAAAAACAGCCACTCACCTGTTCCACGATCCAGCAGTGTGTTCATCCCAGTCAGTCTCACCTGCTGGCTTCAGTCCCCGGCATCTTCACTATGGTCACCTGGCTTTGACAGCTTGCGGCTTCACAACCGAGTGCCCATTGCGCATTTGCGAGTCTCACTGCGCTTCGCGATTGATGGATTCAGTCTTCTGGGACCTGTCAGTGTCCCAGAAAACTGCAGGGGGGAGGGAGGAAGGCAAACTTCTGTTCCAAGCGCCACTGCGTTCAGAAAGGAAGTGGGAAGCAGGTACTTGTCAAAATTGGTTACCTGCCCACACCCCCCTCAAAAGTGCCAATTGTGCAAGAGTAGCGGGGAATGAGTGCTCAAAGCTTTACTTCCCCTTTTGGGTGAAGCTCCGCTTTAACTCTGTATTGACACACGCAACAGTTCGCAGAGGGCAGTGTGAATTGCCAGCAAGGGAGATGTGATGCGGGAAACCACTCTGGAATCGCACAGGTTCCCGCATTGCAATACTGTGAACGGAGGCTCAGTGTATGCGCAGACGTGCCGCAGGGTCCCTTCCAGGTCCCATATACCTGGTAGAGCATTTCCAGCCAATTAAAAATAATTGACAAGTGAACAAATACAAAGATAGAGAACATGCACCTCCAAACATTCACTGTACGTGTCAGTTAAAGTGTTACAGTGTTAAAGAGTTATTAAAACCGCATCAGAAAAAAAAAAAAACTATCAATAAATAGTGCATTACATGCTGTTCATACTCAGTCACTATGAGATTCGTTTTCTGTATTCTGCAAAAAAAAAAATCAGTTTGATCCTGCTGCTCTCTATTTCCACCTTCTGTCCCCACTGCAGTTGGAAATTTTGCAGAGCAGTGTTGGCAGCTAGTGCACATGCTCAGTTTTCCATGAGTTTCTATGCTGAGCATTTCCTCCCATTCACATCTGAGCAGCCCAAGTGACTATAGAGTCAAACATGTGGGTGTATACACAGTGATAAATGACAGCCCACTACCTTCCTCCTCCTCCATGCTCACTAACCAGCTAAACGCAATAGTCTGGAGATATTACATCTTGGCTGATGGAGGCTTCACCTCCCTCTTATTCTAAGACGCAAGCTGGAGGGGTGTGACACAGCCTGTGACTGGCAGAAATCTGCCCACACCATGTTATTGACAAAAATAATAAAGATTTAATTTAAAATATACATTTTGATGAGGATTTAAAAAAGTTTATTGATATAAATTATTTATTTTTACTCTGTATCCCAAAAGGCTGTTTTTTTTTTTTTTTTTGAACATGTGACCAGCCGCAGAGAACTAGAAGCTCCTCCTGCTTATGTTTCCCTGCAGACAGGCTGGGAAAACCTGGGTCGTGTGACAGCTGTATATCAATTAGGAAAAAGTTACTTAGATGTTTTTTTTTTTTTAATTAAAATAATAACTGTACTATCATTTATATACAGAAATAGAAGGGACAATGTAAATTAAACTATGCGTTTAGTATCACTTTAATAACTTTTATCATTTGTCAAATGGTACCAATGTCAATTTTGCTACCAGTATCCATATAGAAAGTAAAGTGCTTCACAAATAGTTTCCTTTAAGTAACAACATTTACTAACCATGAATTAGAGATCCATTCAGCCATTGGATATAGTAGCTTTTAGGGAAGGACAGAAGAATCTCATTGCTAATAATGGAGAAAGGAAGAAGCAGCACAGCACCAGCTGAAACTGCCAGTGTGAATGTACTCAGGAACAGTCTGGAAGAGAAAAAACAAAGTACCGGTTGGTCTAAAAGTAAATTAGGTATTAGTATTTACAAAAACATTACCTTTAAAATGCAAGCTTGAAAACAATATACAACAATTGCAGTTCTAAAATTTGCCTCAAGAGGGCACCCAATACTATCATTCCAAACTCATGCTCCAGTGACTACATATACAGTAATCAGAACAAACTAAATCAAATTCAGACTAGAAAGATATGTGCCTTTGCCTTTCGTGACTCACTGCATTTCAAATTAAATATTAGCCAAGAAAAATATTTTTGTACTTACTGCAAAATTCTTTTACTGGAGACCAGTGAGGGGTGCAGGAAGTCCTAAATTCCCAAATTATACTGCTGCCTACAGGAGGATTCTACACTGGCAAAAAAAAAACTGCAGGCGAATACAGTGTATAACCCCTCCTACTGGGAGTATGCCTCTCTTTTTTGCTAGTATCCTATGAAGATAGTCTTATTTTTTTTTAGTTCTGCTGTTTTAACCACTTGCCTACTGGGCACCTATACCCCCTTCCTGCCTGGGCCAATTTTCAGCTTTCAGTACTGTTGCACTTTGAATGACACTTGCGTGGTCATGCAACACTGCTAAAGAAACAATAAAAAGATCAAAAAATAATAAAAAAAGAAACAATTTTGCAAACAGGTAATTTTTCTCCTTCACTAATGTGCGCTGATGAGGCTGCACTGATGGGGGGGGGGGGCACGGATGGGCACTGACATGACTGCACTGATGGTAACTGATGAGGCAGCACTGGCGAGGCTACACCGATAGGTGGCACTGATAGGCGGTACTAATGGATGACACCAATGATGAGGCACTGAATAGGTGGCACTTGTGGGCACTGATAAGTGGCACTGGGTGGCACCAAGTAGTCGTTGGCGTTGGAGGAGTGGCTTAATCTCTTGGACGGTTGCCCACATTCCATAAATTTTCACTGACCATAAAAATCTGCAGTACTTACAGAATGCCAATCTATTGAATCCCAGACAAGCCAAAAGACAAGTCTTTTCTTTTACCGTTTTAACTTCACCATTACATTCAAACCTGGTTCCTGCAACAGTCGGGCTGATGCACTCTCTAGGTCTTTTGACATTCAGGATGAGGAGCCTAACCCTGAACCAGAGCCGATCATCCCTACCTCATGCATTCTTGCCCATTCTACCACCATGGAGTCAAAAATTCCTCCTGGCAAGACCTTCGTCCCCACTGAGCTAAGATGCTTCGTTGGGGACATGACTCCAAGGTGGCAGGTCATGCTGGGTTCCTTCGATCCTTCCTCCTCATCAGTCGCCACTACTGGTGGTCTACTCTCCATTCGGCTGTCAAAGACTACGTTAAGGCTTGTCATGTCTGTGCCCAGTCTAAATACTCCATGCAGGCTCCTGCTGGTCTTTCATTTTATGTCTTTTTCAAAATTTTCATTTTTTTTTTTTTTACCAATTTTTTACATTTTGAATCGGCCGAATTGAAAAAAAAAATTTCAATCGTTTTGTTTTTTTTTGTCGAATGTGGCAAAGTGAACACAAAAAATAAAAAATCTTCATCAAATGATTACAATGAGGCAGATTTACTAAACCAAGAGCATGTAAAATCTGATGCAGCTCTGCATAGAAACCAATCAGCTTCCAAGTTTTATTGCCAAAGCCCAATAGAACAAACTGAAGTTAGAAGCTGATTGGCTACCATGCAAAGCTGCACCAGATTCAGACTGCTCCGGTCTTAGTAAATGTCCCCCAATGACTCTTTAAATCACCTTTAAATCACCTTTGGCTTAACTAAAACAGCATTATTTTGAAATGGCACCCTAATAACACACAGTCTTTGATTTCAAAAATATGTTTACAATTCTAATTCGACTGGAATTCGATGTAAAATTAGAATTTCGGAAATTCTGACAAATTTTGTTTCATTACTCGGAGCATTTCGGTAAACTTTGTTTATACTGTAATTCAGGTATTCGGATATATCTAAATCTCTGAATAATGAAAAATTAGTCGTAACGAAATGAACCGCACTTGTCTGTTCTTTAGTTGGATACATTGCACAGATACACCACTTCACAGGTTCATCGGCAGAAATGATTTTAAAGTGGTTCTAAAGGCAGGGCATTTTTTACCTTAATGTATTCCCTGCATTAAGGTAAAAAATGTTCCAGTTTTGGTATCGTTCTCCCACTGCCATAAGTCCTATTTCGATCCAAAGCAGCACCTGTCTGCAGCGGCACTAGTCTCTCTTCCTTTCCTCAGAAGGCACAGAGGTGGCAGCAGCAGGAGCCATCGGCTGGCCTGTGAGGGAGCATGGGATAGGGTTGAGCCATGCTGTGTGTGTCTATGGACGCACACAGCCCAGCTCAGGAGAGAGCCCACAGGTGCACCCCCTTAGTAAGCTGCTTGCTAAGGGGGCACACAGAAGAGAAAGCACCCAGAGAGCCTGCGGGGGACACCAGAAAAGGAGGTTCAGGTCGCTCTGTGCAATTGCGCACAGCAGGCATGTAAATACAGGCATCATTCAGATATAGTCTTTTAGAGCTGGCGATTCCCTACACCATAAGAATGATCATAGCGGCAGTTCAGCTGCTTGATCTTTCTTATGGGTGGCGAGAGGGGACATCCAATCCTCCCTCCGGTGCTTCTACCGACTCACCCCTGCCATTGGTGAGTCAGAGATTTCTCTATGATTTCAGGCTTTCCAGCCCAGAGGTGAGATGTGGGGTCTTATTGACACCAGATCTCACTGAAAAGGAGGCCTGTCATGCTTATTCCTATTACAAGGGATGTTTACATTCCTTGTAATAGGAATAAAAGTGGTAAAAAATAAAAAAAAAAGTGTCCAACTAGAAAATTAAAAGTAACAATAAATTAACAATAAAAAATATTTTTTTTTAAAGTGCCCCTGTCCCTGTGTGCTCGCATGCAGAAGCGAACGCATACGCAAGTCGTGCCCACATATGTAAATGGTGTTCAAATCACACATGTGAGATACAGCCGCAAACATTAGAGCAAGAGCAATAATTCTAGTCCTAGACCTCCTCTGTAACTCAAAACATGTAACCAGTATAAAAAAATTTAAATAAAAAAGTAAAATCGTCACCTATGGGGATTTTTAAGTACCAAAGTTTGGCGCTATTCCACAAGCGTGTGTAATTTTGAAGCGTGACATGTTAGGTATCTTCTTTTTAATCAGCGTAACATCATCTTTCACATTATGCAAAACAATTGGGCTAAATTTTACTGTTTTGTTTTTAAGCATGAAACTGTTTTTTTAATGGAAAAAACGAGTTTGAAAAATTGCTGCGCAAATACCGTGCAAGATAAAAAATTGCAACGACTGCCATTTTATTCTCTAGGGGGTCTGCTAAAAAAAACATATATAATGTTTGGGGGTTCTATGTAATTTTCAAGAAATGTCAGAATTGGCCTGGGTGGCAAGTGGTTACAGTAGGCAAAACTTTAGGGGGGGGGGGGATCTTGGATAAAGGAGTGAGCCATTAGAACACCTGCTAGGTTTTTACTGCTCTGAAATACAGCGCTGTAGTGATAAATCATACAAAAATTTATCAATTATTTTTGTAGAATTTATCACTAAAGTACTGTAATTAGGAGTGATATCACTTTTGTTGGGCGCTTTTTTCATTTTTTTTTGCATTTTTTTTTTCACAGAGATTGTTTTACTTAACATTCTGCTAAAACTTTGTGTAGGGAAGAAGGGCACACACCCCAAAAGCTTGTCCTGAAAATTTGGATGTTAGTGCAAATAAAAAAATCACGGACAGTACTAAAATTGTTCTTGTTGCAAGTGCACTAATACGGCTACAATCACCTCAAACATGATGGAAGATATTGCCTAAGTAAGAAATACAGAAGTAATGCTTTTCTGTGTCTGTAGGAGCTTGACATTGCACCCACTAAGGGTGCAATTGCATGTGGTTTGGGGCGCCATTTTAGGATTAATAGAAACTAACCACAATTCACAAACAACTTCCCTAACAATTTCACTATCCAAAATGTAAAATTTGCATGAATAAAAAAAAATAAAAAAAAAATATGATAATGCATACGTACGAAACACGGTTGACAGTAGCGTCCTCATCCTCTTGCTCATCTGTAACATAAACAGAACAATTGTACATAACTTAAAAACAAAGCTATAATACCACTACGATAAATGGGTTATAAAGAAACTGAGAAACTAATAGCTAATGATATAAAATGTAGAAGGTACGCATCTTCAGTGGTCTCACGATTCAATTTGCTTACGATTATTATGTCAACGATTCAGTTTGATTCCGTGATGCATCAGGATGCATCACTATTACTGGCCATGGTTTTCATCAACAAATTCAAGGGGTCAGGAGCACTAAAGGATGGAAGAATCAAAGGAAGGCTGGAGGAGTTTGGGGATAGGGAAGGAGGAATACACGAATAGAAAAGGAAGGATGGAGAAGTCTGGAGATAGGAACTAAAGTATGGAAGATTCTGGGTATAGACCTGAAGGATGTAGGGGACAAGGGATAAGAAAGATGGTGAAATCCATGGATAGAGAATGGAAAAGTCTGGGGATAGGGAAGGAGGAATCCATGAATAAGAAAGAATGTATGGAAGAATCAGAGGATAGGAATGGAAGGCTGGAAGAGTCCAGGGATATTATTCGATGGAGGAGTCATGGGAACTGAAGGATGGGGGTCCAGAGATAAGAATGGACCTCAGATTGTTCAGGGTTGCATGGGGTGGGGGTTGGAGACTGTGAATGGAGGTCGGGTGGGTGAGGGTGGTGGCTATGCGGTGGCCTTTGGTTTGAATAGGGAGGTGGAAGAGGAATGGGCTGCGAGCCATGTCCGTCTGATGTGGAGTTTGGGTGATCTGGGGTTAGTGCCTGGGAGCATTTTGAGACATAAAAAAGGAAAGAGACAGTGGAAACTGAGGGGGAGGCAACAAGTTGTGGAGGACATCAGGCAGTTTGACAGCCAGCTGGGGAACATGCTGTCATATCTGCATTAAAAACAAAATAAAGTGGGCGCTGTATGATTAGTTAGCAGCTAGCACACAGTGAATATACAACCAACTACCCAGAGCCCTCTCCTCTTCCCCCAATCACCTTGGGGGCCCTCACCTCCTCCAAACCGCCAGCAAGGGGCGCTGTCCTTCTCTAAATGGCCACCCAGGGGTCCTCTCCTTCCCCCCCAGACACTCCCAGGGGTCCTCTCCTTCTCCCCCAGCCACTCCCAGGGGTCCTCTCCTTCTCCCCCAGCCACTCCCAGGGGTCCTCTCCTTCTCCCCCAGCCACTCCCAGGGGTCCTCTCCTTCTCCCCCAGCCACTCCCAGGGGTCCTCTCCTTCTCCCCCCCCCCTCTACGCTACACCACTGCCTCAGTGTTCTCCCCACGGCCCCCTCACCTGGATCTGCCTTGAGCCCTGTAGTACCCACAAATGGCATACTTACCAACAGTCCCATGACAGTCTTGCTAATTGGTCCATTGTCTCAGGATACCTGTGTTCCGGCAGGCTGGGTCCCAATTTTCAGTAATATGCAGCAGGTCTATTGCGGTTTCCCCTGGTCACCATGGTGACCGGACACTGAGGACCCGGCACTAGGATAGGATCAGATCAGATCTGTGGGGAGATACTCCAATACCTGCAAGGAGCCTGCAGGAAATCACCCCCTGCTCCCACCCCCTGCAGAACAGCTTGTTTTGTTTTTTTATTGCATGCTGCTGGGCGGTCTGACTGCGGAAAGAAGATCTCTAAAAAATTGTAATTGTGGGCAGTATAAGTGGCATCCTACTTTCACAATGACCTGGATGATGGAAAAACATGGCGCTGTGGGGTACAGTGGTGACAAAGATTATGGCTGAGATTTTTGTTAGGAATACAGAGGTATGCAAGCGTAGTATTGATGGCCGTGGTGGCAGGTGTGAGAGGGGGTATAGTGTGGGAGTTCAGTTGTGGCAGAGGTATATTGGAGGTGGGGTGGAGGGTAGTTGCAGAGGTTTGAAAGGAGGTACAGTTGTGACAGATTTGGTTGAAGTGGAATGATGGTGTCAGATATGCGGTGGGAGGGAGTGCAGTTTTTACCAGAGGTGTGCTCAAGGGGTGCCGAGTTGTATGCACAGGTATTTAGTGAGGATGAAAAAGTGATTGCAAAAGGTGTGGGATGGGGTACAGTGGTGGTAAAGGTATGGGATGAATAGTTATAGTGATCTGCTGTAATCTCTAGCAACCAGAGAGCAATGTTGATGTACAGTAACCTCTAACAACCAGTGAGTGGTAATGATATGCTGTAACCTCTCGCATTTGGCAACAAATCTCAATCACTGCCTTATCTGCTGTAGTAACCTGATTTAGAGTCTAGCTGCTACTTATTGTATGTCTCAGAGCGGGGGGGCCCCCCCAAGAAAATTGTTTCCCCCGGTGCCTTCCTAGTCTTCTCCCTCCCTTCGCCAGCTGTAAACTCTGCCTGGTGCCTTCTCAGTCTCCTCCTAGCCTCTGCCAGCTGTCACCTCTGTCCCCCAAGTATTTCCAGCTCCCACCTCCTCTACCCCCCCCCCCCCTCCCAGCCTCCATCCCTCCCAACATTGTCCTCAACTCCTAAAGCCTCCTACTCTTATTCATTTGCAGCAATGGATAACTGACTGACCAATAGTCACGTCTGGTCGTCGTAAGGTCATGCCCTGACTAGTTTTGTCGTTACGACTTCCTCCGAGGGTGTCGCGCCGGAGGAAGTCATAATGATGATACTAGTCAGGGCGTGACCTTACAACTGCCGGACGTGACAAGTGCATTCCACGACCAGGAAGTGACTTACCAGGAAGCAAGTGGTGAACGCTGCTTCCTATAGAATGCGAGTTATAAAATTCACTGTGCTGTGAGGAACGCCTGTCAATTTGCCTGTAAAGTTTTAAGCTGTTCTGGCCAATGACTTTGTGTGAAAAACATTTTTTGAATAAACGAAATTACACTATTGGAAGCCTTTTTTTGGCCAAGAAACCAGTGGAATCCACATGATAAACTGTGACACCTGCCTGATGCTGAGGTCAGTTGTGGTATATCTATCCGTGCCGGATATATACATCCCTCTGGTGAGTGTGAACCTCAAAGGGGAGTGTGATACACGGACTTCAGTGTGGGGAGACTTACTGTGTGACATAGCAAGATTATAATCTGTGGTTTTTGGGACTTTTCTCACACTATCTGTCAACTGCTTTTCACCCTGTGTGTTGTATACACACGAAAGCTAATCATAGACTTTGATAGTAGCACTGCTATAACAACTATAGACACCTGAGTTGATCTTGTGCTAATTTTACCATTGTCATAATTTGTAATATATTTCTTCTCTCTATGCTTCATTGCAGAGACCTTGTCTTATCCATTCCATGGACTGAATACATACAACATAGGTGCATGTCTTGGTCAACATTGATGTTGTTACTTTAATTTTTTTAAGAGTTGTTTTTAGTATTGAAATAGGGGAAAAATAAATGGCACTGCAATGTGCTATCATATGTAGAGTTACCGCAATGCATCTCACAGCAAAAAGGGTTTTGGTCTTAAATCATGACGTAAAAAACATAAATTAAGTCAGAAGAAAGTGTTGAAAGCAAACGCAAGCTAAAAAAAAGCTTGCATTCCAAAATATACTCAATGATCCTGCAATTAAAACTGAAGGAAGTAACTTTTTGTTGAGCAGGAGCAAAAAAGGTATTTTTTGGCGGCGCACGCGCGACCCACAGGCAGGCACATGCACGATCAGGTACGTGATTTTGCCTGCCCGTGCCATTTTGCCGCAGTATATCTGCATTAGGCGGTCGGGAAGCGGTTAATTCATATGCAGTTTAGAAACATATCATAGGTATGGATTTTATAGCATTATTACATTGTTCCAGCTTGGGCCAATGTAAATGCATTTTCCATACCTGCGGTATACATGTGGAAGCTGGAAATCAATGTAGTAGTCTCCACTTCCAGGTTCTGTGCCAAGTCGCTGCCCTTTTGCATAGTAACCATAGGGTGTTGCCTGCTCTGCACGGGTGCTATTCCCAGAACACCTTGCATTTTTCTGAAAGCAGAACTGAACTAAAAAAAGACAGGTAGAAATTTTATGACAAAAAATACCCTACTATTGGTCTGTTCTGTTGTAAATGCTTTTCTTTCCTGGTTCACCAAGCCGCACATGCACAGCTCATCATTACAACATCTCTCTGTGCCATAATGGTGTGCGAGTGACTTCATTGCAGTCCGGCCAAAGAGTCTGAACCCTACAGGAAAGAAAATATGGAAGCACCAGTGACCAGCAGGAGCACTGACAGTGAAGCGCTGGAGGAGAATGTATGGCTGGTAAGTCTGCCATTATGTGCAAATATGCTATGCATACTAGCACATTATGGGTAACACCTCCTGGGGGCCCTTCTTTTTTAAATGCAGAGTTTAATTCTCTGATCAGATTAGGTGGAGAGGCGGATCGTTGACATCACAAATTCTACCTACTCCAGAGAACACCCTGCATCATTAAGAAAAATGCAAGGCTTTCTTTGAATGGCACCTGTGCCAAGCGAGCGACCCCCCCTATGTTCACTACACAGCAGGGCAGCTGCTCAGCACAGAACCCAGAAGACAGTGGCAAGCACTCAAATAGCAGAGATTACTAGAGTGATTTTCAGCTTCCACAGACATCCCACAGGCATGGCATATGCATACTTACATTGGCTCAAGCTGGACCATTGTATCTATGCTATAAAATCAATACCTGGAATTCAGTTTTAAGATATTTAGGGTCACCAGTCTTGATTACATGGTAAAAGTAAGACAAGAGTGGAATAATAAAAATAATTTTCTACTCTGTGAACATTCCCTTCGCCGTATGTGTGAAGGCCTAGGTGCTTAGCTACATAGACCTTGCTAAAAAGGATGATTAAAGTTCACATGGCCTGAACCTCAACTTCCAAAAAGGTACATCCGAGAAGCACTGAACTTCATTGCTTATTCATACAGAACAGTAAAGGACTCTGACTTGGTTGGCTCACATGCAAATAGGGCTCCCCTTCAAAGGGTACCCAGTTGAGCTGCACGATTCTGGCTAAAATGAGAATTACAATTTTTTTGCTTAGAAGATAGATCACGATTCTCTCACGATTCTCGTGGCGTAACATCATCTTTCACATTGAAACAAAAAAAAAAAATTGGGCTAACTTTACTGTCTTTTTTTTTTAATTCATTGAAGTGTATTTTTTCCCCAAAAATTGCATTTAAAAGACCACTGGGCAAATACAGTGTGACATAAAATATTGCAGCAATTGCCATTTCATTCCCTAGGGTCTCTGCTAATATATATATAATGTTTGGGGGTTCCGAGTAATTTTCTAGCAAAAAAATATTGATTTTAACTTAAGAAACAAGTGTCAGAAAAAGATTTGGACTTTAAGTGGTTAAACTTCCTGCATTCACACACAGAAGTTTGATCTAAGAAGGAAGTTAGTTACAATGTTTCATGTTAAAAACTTGTCAGACTGCCTGGATTTTTTTCTTTACACACAGAAGTTTATCCCTTTGATCCAAGAAGGAAGCATTAGTAACAATGTTTCCTGTTAAAACTTGGCAGACTGCCTGGATATTTTCTTTTGACAGCTGAGAAAGCAGATAAAGTCTCTCCACTTGTTATATGAAAGAATCGGCAAACTCTGCATTGGAGATAGTCGGGGGGTTGAATCGAGATCACAATTTTTTTTAACAATCAATTGTGCAGCTCTAGTACCCAGGAGCATAAACCAACAGAGGGTGCACCAGACCAAATCAGTTTTAATGATTTACAAAACAAACAAGCTCTCCCTTCATCAGGGCTTAGTGATATTTGCAAATGTTTAAAGCGGTTCTGCACACAATAATTTAACATTAGGTCATTCTATCACATAGCATCTAAATAGTGGTAAAAGGCCGTTTTTTTTTTTCTGTGTTACCTTTTAATTACAGCCCGGTCTCTCCACTCATCCATCTTTGTCTGTGGGCGGGGTCTATGCGGGGATCCGTATCACTTCCCTTGTCTCCTGGGATCTGGTGTCATTCATCCCAGGAGTCAGTGCAGACAGCTGACACGAAATCTCGCGTGATTTCACGGACGCCATCCATTGTTATGGCAACATAGTTATTTATGCCGCTCAGCGCTGTTGCCAGTGCGCATGCGCGGGAACCAGCAGGCATGCTGGTAGAACATGGCAACATGGGAACAATGGGAAACAGAGAGTGATTGCTTGTGGGCTTCAAATGCCCACAAGCAAAATGGAAATTCTGTTGTTTATTTTTTTAAAGTGCAGAACGGATCAAACGGACATGGATACAGGACAAACATCCAAAAAGTGAGTTCAAACTTATACTGAAATTAGTTGTAACAGCAGTAGAAAAAAATAATAATTATTGTGTGCAGAACCGCTTTAAATCAACTACAAGGAGCTGGCTTGTTGCAGCTATTTTACTAGCAGGATTCAACCACATCAAACACCATTTGAGGCAGAAAGCATAAGATTTATCTGGCATCTACTTTCCGAGTTCAAGTAAACATTTGCAAAAATGATGAAGGGGTAGAGTAGTTTGCCCCCCGGAATCCATTTGTTTTTTGTGAATCATTAAAGCCGTTTTGGACTCCTTTAAGAATAAGGTCCGGTGCTCCTTCTATTGGCTTATGCTCTCCGGCTTCAGCAAGTTAATGTGACCAAGTGCCCAAGACCATCACACATGTAGTCGGCACTGAAAGGAGCCTGGACCAACAAAAAAAAGTAATCTAACCTTCCTATTTCACTATCCATCCTAGCAAGACTGTTAGAACTGCTTCACTTTAAAATATGGAGTACCTTAAAATGATTACGATTTGTAGCAGATGACAGGTAAATCTTAGTTATGTGAGGAATTTCTTGTATTTAACACACTGGGAAAAGCAGGAAACACAAGAATGAATGATCATCTAACTCTCAGCAATATGAGAGATGTTGGTCTAATGCATAGTTTCAGTACTGTGCAGATTTGCAAAATGACAAAGACCTAATTAGGGCAAGAATCTCCTAAAGGACACGCGAAAAGGAAATACTCAGAGGGAATATGTCTGTATATCAGACTACAGGATGATAGGAAACAGTCTCTAGATGCCCATCTTTCTTCAGTGTCCTATCATAACAATACTAATATTACCAGCACACTGTACAGAGGATTAATGGAGGATGAGTGCCACTGGAAATCATTTCTAAAAAGTTACTTTGTTTTCAAATAAAAATCTTGGACCCTAAATAGAAAATAAGAGCAGAATACGTACCTGCTTTTCTTTTGTATCGTGTGATGATGAAGTATGACACAATGTATAACATGGCAAACATAAGAAAGCAGATCTAAAAGAGAGAAAAAAGAAATAAAATGTATGGATTTTTAAAACATGCTTACATACACATACATCTCAACAGAGATCATGTTGAAAGTAAACCTGCAGTGGTTTTGTTGTAATAAAGTCTGGAGCTCATAATAGGGCCCTATATACCCCAGCTTGAGTTTTCACCATAGCTCCCCAGGAGCTGCAAAACCAAAGCTGTACTATAACTTCAACTTGGGAATGAAAATTGTGGCCCACCCTCTACCACAGCCAAAATGTGAGGGATGCCATCGGCCAAAGAACCAACTTATTAGATGAAGTCAGTATTTGTATACTTAAAATAGTTGTGCAGATACCATAACTGCTTTTGTTTAGTGTCAGAAATGATCTTGCATACCTTTTGTACAAGGTCATGTACCCTAAAAAGCTCATATCATGCTTTTACAACATGCTTGTGGCACCAGTTGCAGCTAAAATAGCATATGGCCTGAAACCCCACTGGGAGGGAGATCTGGGCCCATTGGAAGATGAGGAATGGGGGGGAGGCAATGGAAACCTGCAAGCAAGTGTCCTCCAAGCTCTCAGATAGGATGACACAAATTAATATATTACACCGAGCGTATCTTACTCCTGTTCGAGTGGCAAAATATAAAAAGGGAGCAGCCCACTACCTGTCCTATGTGCAGCCTTGGAACAGGCACCTTTTTCCACCTTATTTGGGCATGTCCAAAAATACAGGGATACTGGGAACAAATCGTGACGTTTCTCCATGACAATATGGGCTCTCCCTTGGCTCTAGACCCGAAGCAATGCCTGCTGGGGATATTCCCGGATATCCTCAATAGGCACACTAAAATATTTCTTCAAGAGACCCTGTTCGCCAGTAGAAAGGTTATAGCCAGGAAATGGATGCCCCCTGATATTGCAGAATGGAAGGCTGACATTAACACCTTTCTTCCCTACAAAAAGTTCACCTATATTAACAGAGGATGTCCTGATAAATATGGGATAGATGGCTTCAAGAACCTGAAACATGTACCTAACTGTGGGATAAAGGGTATACCTACCAGTGTTATATGACTCTGTTACAGTTATAATTTTATTTCTCTTACAAGCAAGACAATAATCTACAAATGTAGGTGTCATTTCATCTGCTTTATTGAATGTATTGCATATGTGAACATATAAGAAGACGTGTACATTCTCGTTGTATCATATTTTATACCCGTCACCAATAAAAATTGTTTTTGAGTGAAAAAAAAAAAAGTTCTGTCATGTGATCATGCATCTCTTCATCCTAAAAGTTGGGAGGCGGGGTTACAGGTCACTGTGCAGACACACTGTGTGCCTGTATTTCATAGACTGTTCAGGCCGAGTCAAGATTCAGGCTGTCATTGGGATTGGGGGGGGGGAGGCAGGCTGTGATTGGAAAGGGAGGGGGTGCCAGAGGAAGGCTGTGATTGGGAGGGGGGGTTGCCAGAAGCAGGCTGTGATTGGGAAGGGGGGGTGTGCCAGAGGGAGGCTGTGATTGGGAAGGGTGGGTGCCAGAGGCAGGCTGTGATTGGAAAAGGGAGGGGGGAGTGCCAGAGGAAGGCTATGAGTGGGAGGGGGGGTTGCCAGAAGCAGGCTGTGATTGGGGAGGGGGCGTGTGCCAGAGGCAGGCTGTGATTGGGAAGGGGGGTGTGCCAGAGGCAGGCTGTGATTGGGAAGGGGGGTGTGCCAGAGGCAGGCTGTGATTGGGAAGGGGGGTGTGCCAGAGGCAGGCTGTGATTGGGAAGGGGGGGGGTGCCAGAGGCAGGCTGTGATTGGGAAGGGGGGTGTGCCAGAGGCAGGCTGTGATTGGGAAGGGGGGGGTGTGCCAGAGGCAGGCTGTGATTGGAAAGGGGGGGGGTGTTTAGGGCTTGGGATTTTCCTAAGGCAGTCCTGTCATGTAGCAATCACTGATGGATTATTGTTCCCCGATTACCCTCAAAGCTAGGAGGGGTCATTAGTTTCTCTGTATCATTATGAAGATGTTATGAAAGCTGGACTTGTGGGTTACACTGCAAACAGTCCAATACTATCAGTGGCCCTCTGTGATCAAGGTAAATTAAAAGCCAGAACAGATAAGGTGCTGCTTGTAACGGTAATTAGCTGATCAGCCCATATATTCTAAAACCGGGCATACATTCAGCTTATCAATTAAAACATGAAATATCTATATATAAGAGGAGAGATTCTACACTTTAAAAGCCAATTAAAGCATTTATAGATCAAATAGAATTATTTTCTTGCCTTTGTGCGAAGCACAAGTTGAGATTAATTTGACGGAAGCAATTCAGGGATTGTTTTATCTACATAATAATGTGGTTTTACTCGCAAGCATGTCAGCACTTTACTGGTGACAGCTGTCAGCGTATTACCTCATAATAGAGCTGGGAAGATTGGTGGAATGAATTCCCAGAGATAAACTTTCTGTCAAGCAATGCAAGCTTCATCAATCTCCAAAAGCTGAGCACGTTGGACATTATTAATTCATCTCCAGAACGGGTAAAATAAAGAGCCATAAAGAAAAAAAGCCACAGTTCTGAGTATAAATTACAACCGATTTTCCAATTAATGTCTTCTCCGCTGTATCTTTCATTTATATGTAAAGAGAGAAGCCAACAGCTGGTGTTGAACAGCAGAGAATTGTGCCACCCGTGCTAATCAGACCACAACAGAACATCGACCAACAACCAAAATGTCACAATATATTTTCAATATTACACCGACATAGAACGCATAAATGCTTTAGCTGCCCGTGTCTACAGTGTGCATGGAAAGCATTTAAAAAAATTAAAAAAAAATGCTCTTTCAGCACAGCATCCCCAGTGTCCTTCTGTCCCATCCGTTCACCTCCAGATGTGCTCTCCTAACACCCTTCCACTCTTAGACATGGCATTTCCACTCAGTCACATATCGCCACTTAAAGCAGAACTAAAATTCTGCTGTCACAAACTGCGAGCAGGCAGGCTCTTTATTGCAGGAAAGACCAGCAATGCCTCTTCTGCAATAAAATATTTGCAGGTGCAGCTCAGCTTACATCACAGACACCGTCCGTGTGCCGAGATGACTGACTCCTGCGTATGTGCTGGAGTGATGTCATCCAACATCAGCTAATGAAGTCGGCCAAAGACCGTCACTTGGAAGAAGATGCTGGTGAGGGAAAGGGACCGCTGAAAGAAAAAAGTTACGCTTAGTTCCATTTAGTTCCACTTAAAAAAGAGAAGTTTGGCATTTTTTTTCAAGAATCATACTTACTTAGGTGGATGCTGCATCAGTCCCCTGCCTGCTCTAAGACTTCTGATCGCTCGGTTCTCAGTGCTCCATAAGCAGAGAGCCGGCTCTCTGCTTTAACCCCCGCTCACCAGAACGCTGGGCTGTGGAGGGGAACGATTGGCTGGCTCAGGCTCCAAGTGGCTCACTGAGAGGCTGAGCCAGGAGCCGGTCCAGGGTTGTGGGCGGATCCCAAACATATTGTAACAATCTTTCCTCAGTCTTGACCCGCTCTGCGACTTCAGCCCGCTGTCTAAACAAAGCGGGTCACAGGAGTGCAAAACAGTTACAATCAAGACATGCCATGAATGATATCGGTCACAGCTGTCTGTGTTCTCAACTGAACTGTCAAGCAATCAATGGCTGGTGTCATAGCTGATCATATGTGCAAAACCATGGCAACTGCAGATCAAAAAGAGGCCAAGATGGCAGCTTCCTTGGCTGTAAAGGATAGGAGTGTTTAGGTCCGCTTTAAGTTTAAACCAAACCCCCTCACTCACCAGATAGCTTTTATCCCACTCCTGGTATTACACATACTAGACTGATAACCTGGATCCTCCCATTCCCCTCCTGTCATCACAATAAGCACCACACCATTATGGATGACAACCCTCTTCCCAAAATGCATTGCCCAGTCCCCTCTATCTGCTGCATCACACAGTCTTGTCGCTTCACTTCCTGCAGATAGCTATGAGATCAACATTTTTGTAATTTAGGATTTGTGAGTTCAAATCCCAGTACACTGTTATTGCTAAAATACCTTGAGACAAAGGAGTCTTGGCTTGTAGGCATCAATTGCAGTCAAAGAAATGGACTTACAAATTCCACTACCTCCTAGTTGGGGCAACACGTATTAATAAAATGACACAATGTGGCATATATATATATATATATATATATATATATATATATATATATATATATGATCATTGTCATGTTGGAATGTCCAAGTACGTCCCATACGCAGCTTCCTAGCTCATTGACCCTTTATACACACACACACGAATTACAAGCAAACAGATCACAGGTGAGGATGGTTACCTTTAATAGCCATTTAAACCCCTTTGTGTCAACTTGTGTGCATGTTATCAGGCCAAAATCACCAGGGTATGTAAACTTTTGATCATGGTCATTTGGGTAGTTGCTGTTGTCATTATGATTTAAAAAGAGTAAACACAGTTGATTGATTATAAATGGCTTCAGTCGAACACTAACCATGAGTCAAAGAAATGTTATTGTGTTATCATTCATATTCTCAGAAAAATGGCCAAGAAACTATAAATTCTGCCAGGGTATGTAAACGTATGAGCACAACTGATATATAAATATATATATTTTTTTTATTATTATTAAGGGGTTACTGTGCTACCAATAACACCCTATTCCTCCCAGCTGCTTAAAGTGGAGCTCCACACCAAAGGGGACACTCCACTTGTCTGCCTCCCCCCCCCCCCCCCTACTGCCACATTTGGCACCTTTTGGGGGAAGCAGGTACCTGGTTTTGACAGGTACCCGCTACCACTTTTGGCCCCCTCCTCCTTCCACCTGAAGCTGGTCCATTCACAAAGCGCAGTGCGCTTTGCACATGCGCATTAGGAAACCGGCTGTGAAGCTGGAAGGCTTCACTGCTGGTTTCCCTTAGTCAAGATGGCGACGCGAGCACCGATAGCCAATAAAAAAAAATCAGCTTGGTTGACGAATCTGCTGGATTCCGGGACAGATGAGTAATCTAAAAATAAAAGTCAGCAACTACAGTATTTTTTCTTAAGGAGCCTGGAGCTCCTCTTTAAGCTGGTCATATGTAGATTGAAATTCAGAAGGTTCAGTATGGACCAGCCCGAATTTGGATTCATGTGTGGTGACCCTGTCTATATTATCTCGCTCAATCAGTCCTGCGGGCAGAAGCTTGTGGCACTGATCTGTGTATTCTGATGACAGGGAAGTCTCCCTGATCAGGGAGGGATCAGGTGACAGATCTCCTACTAAGCAAAGCAGATCCCTCCCTGTGTGAAAGGGGCCTTAGACTAGCCATACACACTTCAATTTAATTTTCATTAAAAAAAAAAAAAAAAAAAACGTAACATATTCCTCCATCCAGAATCAGAATACTGACAATTTTCCACTGGAGGAAAGAGGACTGCCTGCCAGCTCCACATTACATTACAATGAGTCTGGTAATCTGAAAGGATGGTGAAACCTTCCAATGATCTTCAGTATGGATAGCAATTTCATTTTGACATCACTTTTACTTTTTGTATTGACAAGCCTCCACAGTTTGGCTGTTTCTTAGCAATGTTTTCAGTGGCTGTGAAGCATACAGTGTACACTTGGGAGAGATCACACACATCAGGGAGATTAGCAAGAACCCAAATACAGCCTATGAATCTGTAGGAGCATGCCGTACTAATGTAACTGCAAACTACTATTTGTTTTTATGTAACTGTATTGAAAACACATTTGTGTTGAATCATATCTGGCACACACATTTATCAAGGGAAAAAAAAAAACAAACAAACAAACAACACAATAACTGCATTAATCGCAGGAGAAATAATGTATCAGTTTTTTTTCTACATTGATCACAGCAGGAAGACAGACAAGAACTTTCTCAGGCTCAACAAATTCAGACAAAAACTCAGTTTGGCATTGGGTCCTTTGGGCATGTTAACCCTTTCATACCTTAGTGAATGTTCTACAGCAAATTCATTGTTCATTGTTGCCATTATTAAAGTGGAATTCAAGACTTAGAAAAAAAAGGGGGAGAAGTGGGACTTTAAATGAGAAGGATGACTTTGTGGAGGCAAATTGAAATTGAAAAAAATGTATTTTATTACTAAAAGTATCATATTAGATATGGCAGAATTAAAAAACACATATACAGTAAATAGGTCCACACATATGCACTATGTTATACTCGTTTTTTTTCTTCTTTTTACATTGCTTTTACTTTTGGCTTTTATTTTATTTCATCATTATTTTTTTATCTATTTATTTCTACACCTCCTTTTCCTTGTCCCACTACCCACTATAAATTTTTTCACTTTTCACATACTGCCATAGCCATGACCACATAGTTCACACACTGATTTAATTCAACACATATCCCTTCAGCTTACACAGCTGTTACACCTCTTTTCCCAATCCAATTTTTTTTTTTTTTTTTTAGTCTTTAAAGATTTTTATTCGTTTTCCAAAACATAAACAAACAACAAAAAAAAAAATTATACAGTTACATATTCTAGCTACCGCATCTCTAGGATGACTGGATCAGTTTCAAAACGAATACATTTTCTAACATATAATGTTATTATCATGAAATAATGATAGTTTAAATACTTATACAAGTGGATAAACTCCTAGAAACAGGAAAAACAACAAGATGAGAAGATTAATAATTCCCTGTTTACCCCTATCGGGATCATGCTGTAAACATGGGATAATGTTTCAAAGTAAACCTTACAAATAGGGAGGATCGGAAGGAGGAGGACAAGGAAGGGGGGAGAGGAGGGGATTATTGTATGGAAGTGGACATACAGTGCCTTGCGAAAGTATTCGGCCCCCTTGAACTTTTCAACCTTTTGCCACATTTCAGGCTTCAAACATAAAGATATAACATTTTATTTTTTTGTGAAGAATCACCAACAAGTGGGACACAATTGTGAAGTGGAACGAAATTTATTGGACATTTTACATTTTTTTAGCAAATAAAAAACTGGAAAGTGGTGCGTGCAAAATTATTCGGCCCCTTTACTTTCAGTGCAGCAAACGCACTCCAGAAGTTCAGCGAGGATCTCTGAATGATCCAATGTTGTCCTAAATGACTGATGGTGATAAATAGAATCCACCTGTGTGTAATCAAGTCTCTGTATAAATGCACCTGCTCTGTGATAGTCTCAGGGTTCTGTTGAAAGCACAGAGAGCATCATGAAGACCAAGGAACACACCAGGCAGGTCCGTAATACTGTTGTGGAGAAGTTTAAAGCCGGATTTGGATACAAAAAGATTTCCCAAGCTTTAAACATCCCAAGGAGCACTGTGCAAGCGATCATTTTGAAATGGAAGGAGTATCAGACCACTGCAAATCTACCAAGACCTGGCTGTCCCTCTAAACTTTCAGCTCAGACAAGGAGAAGACTGATCAGAGATGCAGCCAAGAGGCCCATGATCACTCTGGATGAACTGCAGAGAACTACAGCTGAGGTGGGAGAGTCTGTCCATAGGACAACAATCAGTCGTACACTGCACAAATCTGGCCTTTATGGAAGAGTGGCAAGAAGAAAGACATTTCTCAAAGATATCCATAAAAAGTCTCGTCTAAAGTTTGCCACAAGCCACCTGGGAGACACACCAAACATGTGGAAGAAGGTGCTCTGGTCCGATGAAACCAAAATCGAACTTTTTGGCCACAATGCAAAACGATATGTTTGGCGTAAAAGCAACACAGCTCATCACCCTCAACACACCATCCCCACTGTCAAACATGGTGGTGGCAGCATCATGGTTTGGGCCTGCTTTTCTTCAGCAGGGACAGGGAAGATGGTTAAAATTGAGGGGAAGATGGATGCAGCCAAATACAGGACCATTCTGGATGAAAACCTGTTGGAGTCTGCAAAAGACCTGAAAGTGGGACGGAGATTTATCTTCCAACAAGACAATGATCCCAAACATACAGCAAAATCTACAAAGGAATGGTTCACAAATAAACATATCCAGGTGTTAGAATGGCCAAGTCATAGTCCAGACCTGAATCCAATCGAGAATCTGTGGAAAGAGCTGAAAACTGCTGTTCACAAACGCTCTCCATCCAACCTCACTGAGCTTGAGCTGTTTTGCAAGGAAGAATGGGCAAGAATTTCAGTCTCTCGATATGCAAAACTGATAGAGACATACCCCAAGCGACTTGCAGCTGTAATCGCAGCAAAAGGTGGCTCTACAAAGTATTAACGCAAGGGGGCCGAATAATTTTGCACGCCCCACTTTTCATTTTTTTATTAGTTAAAAAAGTTTCAAAAATCCAATAGATTTCGTTCCACTTCACAATTGTGTCCCACTTGTTGGTGATTCTTCACAAAAAAATTAAAATTTTATATCTTTATGTTTGAAGTCTGAAATGTGGCAAAAGGTTGAAAAGTTCAAGGGGGCCGAATACTTTCGCAAGGCACTGTATACATCTGACCTTTTATAATAAAGCATAAGGAAAGAAGAAAAAGAGAAGTAGTTAATGTTAGCACATAAAAAAGGATCTACAAGTCACTTCCTCAAAAATTGGAACGAATGGATACGACACCCTAGAGCTTCCAACTTTCTGAAAGACCCTAAGAACCCAATCCAATTTTTTGTCACCTTTATTTACACATCATCTCTACTACACTTTTTCAGATCTCTTTAGTTTGTCATCCTGGGCTACCCTGGTTTCCTCACTCCTGCAACAGCAATCTGTGTCATGGGTCATTGGGAGGTCTGTTGGATGTGCCCTGCTGCACGTGGCTGCAGCCACCTCAGCTCCCGGGGAAGACTATTTTGGGACCTTAGTTGCACGGCCACGGCATTATACCCTATTGGACCCCTTTTGTGAGTATATAGGATGGGCCAGGTTGCCTTTCCTTTAGATTACTATTTAAAATTAGACTAATGTTGTTATATCATATATTTTCTTACACTCTGCAGACATACCCGAGCATCCACCCCTGAAGAGTGTCTCTACACAAAACGCGTCGGGCACAAGTGATGCGGACTTGTGTCTGTAATGGATACATTGATCTTGGCCTGCAGTAGATTATTCATTTTGATACCCATGTATTCATCTATTACGGTCTTATTATTTATGATTTTTACTCCCGCTATCAGTGCTGTGTATATGACACATGTGTATATATATATATATATGAATTTATTTAATACAAGACTACAACCAATTGTTTCAGAAGTATTATATGTATGTAAACTCCCTTACTTATCCCACACTTGTATGTTACGTGTGGGTGGAGCTACTATTTACTGTATATGTGGTTTTTGATTCTGCCATATCTAATATGATACTTTTGAAATTGAAAAAAATACATTTTATTACCAATTTGCCTCCACAAAGTCATCCTTCTCATTTAAAGTCCCACTTCTCCCCCTTTTTTTCTAAATAGTAGGGATGGAGGCACATGGCATATGTGCCTCATCTAAAGTCTCAAACCTCCCTCCCATTCGGAATTCAAGGCTCAACCCTAACACCTCTTAAAACTGTCCCCTACCCTGTCCTATGCTTACTAACCTGTGTAAGAAAGATCTGTATACTTAAATATCTTCAGCCCACTTTGGTCCCAGCTACGCTACAGGGGAGAGGAGAAAGTGCTCCAACAACAGATAGTAAAGACTGAAGCAGTGGCGTCACCCATAGGCTTCAAAGGTCCGTTTGTTGTCAGCACTCTCTCCTCTCCACTAAAGCCGTTCTGGCCACGTGACCGGACCAGAGTGGCCTGAAAATAGGTAAATACACAGACCTTTCTAATGCCTCATACACACGATCGGACTTCAAACAAACTTTTTCGTGGATTTCTGTCCAAAGGGCGTTGGCCGTGAACTTGGTATGCATACACACAGCAGGACTTTTTCAGCCAACTTTCACCAAATCACGTGTTTTTTCAGCTCTTTACCGCCACCCTTTGGTCAACTTCTGTGATGTTGTCTGATCTTTTGCATTGGTTCTGAGCAAGCGTGTTTGAACTTTGGACTAAAGTCCTATGGACTGGTGTACACATGATAGGATTTTGCACCATAGGACTTTTGTTGCCGGAAAGTTTGTCTGTTTGCCGTTTGTCCGATGAAAACTGAAAAAGTTTTGGAACGTACACACGGTCGGATTTTTCCTTAAAACAGGTAACTTGCATGTTTGTTGCCAAAAAGTCAGATCATGTGTATGGGCCTTTACACAAGTATAGGTGTTGGAGGGGGTAGGGAACAGTTTTTAGAGTAGTTGCGGTTAAAGTAGAACTATAGGCAAAACCTTTTTGTTCCATTTTGGATGGAGTATAGGGAGGGTTATAACCCCTTTCAGAATTTTTTTTCGCCATCTGTGTCCCACTGTGGAGATTTCTCTTCACTTCCTGTCCCATAGCCAAACGGGAAGTGATAGGAAATCCCTTGGGGACCCCCAGGTCACCAGAACTAGTGTCTCAATTAGAAGATTTCCTCTCTACAGGGGGTCCCCGACTTACAAACATCCGACTTACAAACGACTCCTACTTACAAACGGAGGTATACAACAGGAAGTGAGAGGAAATCTACCCCTAGGAAGGGAAATCCTGTAAGAGTTAATATGGAAAAAAGGTGTCTCCACTGATGCTTTATCACCAGTCCATGTTTCCCTAACTACCCAAAATTTTCAAAATCCAATTGTCATTGGGACAGAAGGTGAGGTGAAATCTTCTGAACAGGGGCACAGACAGCAAAACAAATGTTACAGGGGTGATAACCCTTCCCTATGTTCTCCAAAAAGCTTAAAAATGTATTTTTTGGCTGGAGCTACACTTAAAAAATGTACCTGTTCCCACTTACAAACAGATTCAACTTAAGAACAAACCTACAGTCCCTATCTTGTTTGTAACCCGGGGACCCCCTGTATTACTTTTCTGGGAATAACCCCAAATTTGTGATTTCTTTTACTTTCACTTTCAATGATAATGGTAAATAGGACAATTTTAGAGGATGAATCCCCATAATGGGGGCACAGACATCAGCGATAATGTGTTCTAATCCCTCTCCACTCTACCCAAAACTAAAACAAGTTTTGCCTTTAGTTATACATTAAGCCTGGAATTCCACTTTATGTAAAAGGACAACTATAATGGCTTTGGGTGTTTTTTTAATGTTTAGAAGTTTTTACACTTTTTTTATCATTATTTTTAAAATTACAGGCAGTCTCCGAGTTACGAACAATACCTACTTACAAACGGCCTCAAATGTCGGCCACTTGTCCTCCACGCTGGTCCTGGATACCTCCGGACACATCCCATACTGCTGTACTACATGTACTGCATGGCCAGAAGAGCCCCAGATAACATAACAAGCACCCAGAACATCCTACATCCATGCACAGGCCGACGTTACAGTTACGAATGCAGTGTTCCGACCGGAAGTTACACTTACAAATGCAGTGTTGCGACTTACGAACAACTTCGACTTACAAACAAAGCTACAGTCCCTATTGTGTTTGTAACTCGGGGACTTCATGTATTGCTTTTTCAGTACAGCTCAGTATTGTGAGGAGGAGAGGCTCAACTGGTAGGTGCACCAGTAAACCATTTAGGCCTCATGTACACTGCTGCTGGTAAACAGATGTTTAGGAGCAGTTGGGCATTTTTTTCAGTTGCCCCTGAACTCTCCTCTATGTTATCTTATCAGTACATGTCCACTGGGTCGTTTATAGTCCTTTCTAGGCAGTTGAGTTTAGAAGCATTTTTTTGGAACGAAAAAAAAAAAAAAAAATGCATTCAGGGCCGATGTTCAGAGGCATTTGAAATGTCAAAAGCCTGTAACGGTTTGTAAACGCGGTAACTCGCATTTAGCAGCGTTTCGTTTACAGGCATTTTTAAAAGGGAGATACATTTTTGACTATTTAAAAAAAAAAAAAGGCAAAAGCTGCAAAACTGACGTTTTTAAACATCGGTTACTATCTGTTCAGGAGAGGTTTCAAAACGTCCCGTGTACATTGAGCCCAAGGCTGCATTCACACAACAGCGTTTGGAATCGCGGGGAGATTTGCCAAGAATATGCCCGTGATTTGACAGTGCTAAGATGCCATTCATTTGAATGACACTTCAAATCGTGGTAGGGGTCTGCCGCGCAATCCACATCCCGGGAAGCCAAAAATTTCAGGGGCTACTTTGGGGCGACCTGCTTCCCGCGATTGCAGCGCAAATTATTGCTCAACAATGGCAGCAGACCCACACCATGGATTTGAGGTGTCATTCAAATGAATGAGGGCGTTTGGAAGGCAGTGAGGGGGCATTGAACTGGCAGCGCAACAACGTTAATCGCACATGGTTTCATCGTGTAATCCTATGCAGTTAATTGGGTTGTGCTGGTTGAATACTTTCTATCGTTTTGAATTTACCACAGTCCAGCCATATATCAGGTCTATTACCATACTGATTGTAATGTAATGTGATGAGTTGGCAGACGGCCTTCTTGTGTCTTGAAAGTTTGCCATGTATTAGATTACAATCGACAATGAGAAGCTACAGCATGTGAATATCTCTGTCCGCTGCCTAGACAGCTTTAGTGGGAGTGGTGGTGGGGGTGGGGGGTGGGGGGGGGAGCGTGTCTGTCACACAGCTCAGCCGCACGTTTTTACCACTCCCAACCATAAATGTAAACATACCCATAGTGTTCTGTCAGCAGTCACCTGTTCAACCAGCAAAGAGAGTGAAAGAGAGAGTCCTGAGCATCTGACAGCATACAACTATAAAGGCCTGTGGATAGCTGGGACCAACAATGAGAAATGGAGGCTTCAGTCCACCCGAAGCTCTATAGAGCCCCCAAGGCTCCAGGACCCAGACCACAACATATTAAGATTCTCAGAATCAGTCACAGAACCCGGAGACCCTCATGTGTAGGTAAGAAACCTACGCGACACATCTACACTGACCACAATCCTGGCAGCCTGTGCCTCACATTCTATACATTTTTGGCTTTAAAGTAAACATTTAGTACATAACAAAGAATTACCAAATTACTAGTGAATGCTAAAAAAAAAAAAAAAAAAAAAAAAGGGAGGAGAGAAGGAGTACACCCTAGGGGGGGGGAGGGGGATTAAAGATTGGAAACAGAAAAAAAAAGTGTCCATTTCAAAGTGCACAATTATTTAACACCTTATATGCCAAGTAAATAAAAGCATTGCATGAGAATTTGTTGCATGATAATGGTGCGCCGTTCATTATCTCCTCTCCCTTCCGCAGAGCTGCTCCCTTCTTTACCACAGTATACATCACTCTCCTAATGTAATGGTGTATATTTTAAAACTATTTTAACAAGTGCCGTATTTTTTTTTTGAAACACACTAATGCCGCGTACACACAGTCGGAATTCTCGTCGGAAAAAGCTGATGGTTTTCCCGTCAGAATTTCGATGGAATTTTGCTCAAACTGTCTTGCCTACACACACTCACACCAAATTCTGACGGTCAATAACACCACGCCTTAAAAAACGTTTGACTGCACTATAAAAAGGGAAGTTTAATGCTTCTGAGCATGCGTCAAATAGTTTCCGAGCATGCGTCGGAATTTTGCGTGTCGGAATTGCATACACACGATCGGAAAAATTAAGAACAGATTCTCAATCCAAAGTCCGTCGGAAATTCCGACAGAAAAAGACCGATGGGCATACACACGGTCGGAAAATCCGATGGAAAGCTCCCGACTGTTTCCATCGGAAATTCCGACCGTGTGTACGCGGCATAAGAATAATAGAAACTGCTGAATACCACATTTAAAAGGGTAACTACACTTTTGTAGTTTTTTCTGCCCGTATTTGGCATCCGCTTGCTCAGCAGGGATCGCTCCCTTGATCCCCGCTGAGCCGGCGGATGACAAGTCTGTCTCTGCACTCTGTACAGGGACGGACCTGTCAGAGAGTCCGCTCTCCCCTATGGGGGGGGGGGAAATCGGATGATTACGGACCACCTGTTCGTTTTCATCCGATCCGATCCGCCAGACAGATGGAAAATAAGACATCCATCCGTCTGGATTTTGCGGAGCGGATCGAAAGTCAGCGGACATGTCACTGCTGACATCTGACGCTCCATAGAGATGTATGGAGCGTCCGTTCAGATCCGCCTGAAAGAAAACGACAGGCGGATCTAAACGGTCCGCACATGTGAAAGGGGCCTAAGGGTTTCGTTCTGTCTGACCTTGAATCCATGTTAAGGGAGTTTGATCTCCGGAAGCCCCCATATATTATCTATAAGTACCTTTTCCCTGAGACTGTTCGGCTCATGAGTGTGTGTAGAGCTAGGTGGCAGCCGGTGGTCCCCGATTTGGACACGAAAGATTGGGAGGATGTCTGGGATGCACCCTTTACCAGACTAGTCTCGGCCCATGACCAACTGATCCACTACAAATTTCTGCATCGTATATACGTGACCCCGGTGAAGATAGGCAGAATTTTTGGTTCAGTCACCTCTTCTTGCTGGCGTTGTTCTGCAGGGGGGCTGACTGTATGCATATCTTCTGGGATTGTCCTGGCATACAGAAATATTGGAAGGATATTTTGAGGTGTGTACAGGAAGGAGGTGGCAACTATCTCTTTGAGTTCTTCTATAAGGCACTGCCTGCTCGGGCTGGTGGATGATTTGGCTCCTACTACAGCTATATGGACCTTTACTTGCTCTATTATTTTTTCATGCTAGCAAACGCAGTTTGGTCTTGGAAGAGTTCTACGCCTCCATCGGTAGAGTCATGGAAGGTTTCAGCGAATAGGGCCCTACCCTTTTATAAAGTCACATATCTGAACAGGGGGGCGCTTCTCAAATCTGATAAAGGTCTGGGGGGGGGGGGGGGTTGGCTTTGCCTCTTTTCCCCCGTACACACGATCGGAAAATTTGGCCAGCAAAAGACTGATGAGAGCTTTTGGTCGGAAAATGCGACCGTGTGTATGCTCCATCAGACTTTTGCTGGCCGAATTCCAGCCAGCAAAAGATTTAGAGCAGGTTCTCAATTTTCTCAAAAGTTCCGATCATAAATTCCGATTGTCTGTACCAATTCCGACGCGCAAAATTCCAACGCATGTTCAGAAACAATTCGAAGCATGTTCAGAAGCATTGAACTTCATTTTCTCGGCTCGTCGTAGTGTTATACATCACCACGTTCTTAGTGGTCGAAAGTTCTGCAAACTTTTGTGTGACCGTGTGTATGCAAGCCAAGCTTGAGCGGAATTCCGTCGAAAAAAAAAAAAAACATCCAAGATTTTTCTGACAGAAAATCCGCTCGTGTGTAGGCGGCATTAGTCTAACAGACTAATTTTAACAGTTTGTTAATGTTATCCTTTATGTTCCATGAGACTTCCTGATATGTATCTCATCACCTCCGATACGGCGAGTTGCTGGGATTTCAGCAAAATTGTATGGTGGGACACACAAACTGTATTTTCTGGAGAGTGGGGGTAGTTTTTTCACATGGATCCTCATGCCTTTGGTTGCTTATGGGAGGGGGAGGTTTGTAGCTCTTCTAAAAGGCGGTGTGGATCAGGTTGGCAACCGTCGCAGGCAATGTTCATGTACATGTCCAATGTTATGCACTTCTTTTTTATGTACTATAGGTTTTGTTTTATTTTTTGGGATGGCACAACATATTGTGGTGAGCAGTCCTTGAATGATTTATTGAATACTATATGCGGTATTGAAAACAAAAATTATTTCCAAAAAAAACTAAATAATAATTCAATATGACACCCTAGAGCAGGGATAGGAAACCTCGGCCCTCCAGCTGTTTTGAAACTACAATTCCCATGAGACATTGCAAGACCCTGACAATCACAGGCATGACTCCTAGGGCAGAGGCATGATGAGATTTGTAGTTTCACCACAGCTGGAGGGCCAAGGTTGCCTACCCCTGCCCTAGAGGTTCTGTTGGTGTACAGAACGCCAACAGAAAAGCTAATTCCTGCTTCTGCGATTGGCTCACGGATTTTCGCAGAAGTCTGTACAAGATGCAAGTCAGATTTTAGGCATCTTTTACAAAAAAATTAAAAAATACAAATAAATAATCCATGCCGGTACATGAAGTTTACTCAGTGGAACACTGCAAGTTCATCAGCTGGTTTATACATAAGTCACTACCATTCAGAACTAGTATCCAAAGAGGAACAAACTACTTTTTCTTTACAGCAGAAGCAGGTAGGAATCTGTAACAAAGTTTACTAAAACCCTTGCAATGTCTATAGATCAACTAGAGGGGATTGTACTTTTCTCATCAAAAGTGGAGTTACTCTTTAACCACTCGCCGACCACGCTCTAGCCGACGGCCTCCCATGATTGCACCCGCAGAGCGCCCGGAGGACACTGCTGATTACAGATTGAGGTAAAGAGCCAATCAGCGGCTCTTTACCATGTGATCATCTGTGTCCAATCAGAGCTGATCATGGATGTACAGTAGATATAAAAAGTCTACACACCCCTGATAAAATGTCAGGTTTCTGTGATGTAAAAAAAAAATAATAAAAAAAATACAATATATGAGACAAAGATAAATAATTTCAGAACTTTTTCCACCTTTAACCACATGCAGACCGCGCTATAGTCGAAAGACGTCTACAGCGCGGTCGGCTTGTTCTAAGTGGACGTCCAACGGACATCCTTCCATGAAACTTGCTCCTGCGCGCCTCCTGGGGTGCGCACTCGGGAACATCCGTGAACGCCGGGTCCCTAGGACCCGGCGCATCATGGATCACAGTAAACAGCCGCTGATAGCGGCCGTTTACCACGTGATCGCTCCGTCAAATGACAGAGCGATCACATGTACACAAACCGGCGTCACGTCATGACGCCGGTTCCTCCCTCCCCTCTCTGTACCGATCGGTACAGTGAGAGGGGAGAAGCGGAAAGGGGGAGAGACGGGACCAGCGCTGTGGGCTGGATGTGTAGTGCCCACAGCGCTGGTCAGTGCCTGCAATACTGTGCAATACTCTGCAACCACTGTGCAATACTCTGCAACCACTGTGCAATACTCTGCCAATACTTTTTAATAGAAACAAAGAATTTATTTATTACCAAATTTTCAGTATTTTTTGATTTATAGCGCAAAAAATAAAAAACCCATTATTAAATACCACCAAAAGAAAGCTGTATTTGTGTGAAAAAAAAGACACAAAATTCATTTGGGTACAGTGTTGCATGACTGAGTAATTGTCATTCAAAGTGTGAGAGCATCGAAAGCTGAAAATTGGTCTGGTTAGGAAGGGGGTTTAACTGCCCAGTGGTCAAGTGGTTAATGTGACCTACAAAAACTGTACAACTCAATTGAAAAAACAAACTGAAATCTTTTAGGGGAGGGAAGTAAAAATAAAAATCTAAAATAATGTGCTTGCATAAGTGTGCACACCCTCTTATAACTGGGGATGTAGCTGTGTTCAGAATTAAACAATCACATTCAAACTCATGTTAAATAGGAGTCAGTACATACCTGCCATCATTTTATTGATTAACCCCAAATAAAGTTCAGCTGTTCTAGTAGGGCTTTCCTGACATTTTCTTAGCCGCATCCTACAGCAAAAGCCATGGTCCGCAGAGAGCTGCCAAAGCATCAGAGGTATCTCATTGTTAAAAGGCATCAGTCAGGAGAAGGGTACAAAATAATTTCCAAGGCATTAGATATACCATGGAACACGATGAAGACAGTCATCAAGTTGAGAAACTATGGCACAACAGTGACATTACCAAGAACTGGACGTCCCTCCAAAATTGATGAAAAAACAAGAAGAAAACTGGTCAGGGAGGCTGCCAAGAGGCCTACAGCAACATTAAAGGAGCTGCAGCAATATTTGGCAAGTACTGGCTGTGTGGTACATGTGACAATAGTCTCCCATATTCTTCATATGTCTGGGCTAGGGGGTAGAGTGGCAAGACAGAAGCCTTTTCTTACCAAGAAAAACATCCAAGCCCCACAAAATTTTGCAAAAACACATCTGAAGTCTCCCAAGAGCATGTGGGAAAATGTGTTATGGTCCAATGAAACCAAGGTTGAACTTTTTGGCCAAAAGATACGTTTGGCGCAAAAACAACACTGCACATCACCAAAAGAACACCATACCCACAGTGAAGCATGGTGGTGGCAGCATCATGCTTCAGGGCCGTCTTTCTTCAGCTGGCCCAGACACCTTAGTCAAGGTAGAGGGAATTATGAACAGTTCCAAATACCAGTCAATATTGGCACAAAACCTTCAGGCTTCTGCTAGAAAGCTGAACATGAAGAGGAACTTCGACAGTTGCCCAAACTATACATCCAAATCAACAAAGGAATGGCTTCACCGGAAGAAGATTAAAGTTTTGGAATGGCCCAGCCAGAGCCCAGACCTGAATCCGAATGAAAATCTGTGGTGTGATCTGAAGAGGGCCGTGCACAGGAGATGCCCTCGCCATCTGACAGATTTGGAGTGTTTTTGCAAAGAAGAGTGGGCAAATATTGCCAAGTCAATGTGCCATGCTGATAGACTCATACCCAAAACGACTGAGTGCTGTAATCAAATCAAAAGGGGATTCAACAAAGTATTAGTTTAAGGCTGCATTCACACCTGAGCATTTCAAAGTTTTTTGCTGCGATTTTGCTCAGGTCCCCAATGTAAAAAGCAGAAAAACGCCTGTAATCTGCCCCAAAGAAGCTCAAGGCGTTTTTCAAGCGTTTTTCTTCAGGTGACAAAACACTCAGATTTGAACAGGTGCCATTGAAATAAATTGTATTTTGCTTGTTGGGCGTTCTTCAGGCGTTTTTTCGCTTCGTTTTTTTTTTATGCTACCATATTATTTTAGTTTTACTTCCCTCCACCTAAAGATTTCAGTTTGTTTTTCAACTGAGTTTTAAAGTTTATAGGTCTAATTTAGGGCACTGGGGTGGGCAGGCGTCGGCGGTAAAGCGCCACTATTTTTAGCTGTGCTTTACCGCTGTTCTTGCAGCGCTTTTCGGACGCTAGCGGGGCGCTTTTAACCCCCGCTAATGACCGAAATAGGGTCAATAGTGCTTCCGCAGTGCTGGCCATTGATTTCAATGACAGGGGCATTTTAGGAGCTGTGTCCCGCAACGCCCCAAAGATGCTGTAGGACTTTTTTTCTTGTCCTGCAAGCACACCGCTCCAGTGTGAAAGCACTCGGGCTTTCACACTGGAGAGGCAGGGGAGGCGTTTTTTCAGGAGCTATTTTTAGCCCTTTAGCGCCTGATAAACGCCTCAGTGTAAAAGTAGCCTAAAAGGTAGAAAAAGTTCTGAAATGATTTATCTTTGTCTCATTTTTTTTTTTATATCACAGAAACCTGACATTTTAACAGGGGTGTGTAGACTTTTAATATCCACTGTAAATAGAAGCCAGTAATCGGCATTCCTTTCCTCATGCTGACAGCATGAGGAGAGGAGAAGAGAGCCGATAACTGGCTTCTCTAAAAAGGGACATGTACACTGATAATCAGGGCACTGATTATCAGTGCAGTCCCTACAGTGCCCACCAGTGCCTTCTCATCAGTGTCGTCTACCAGTGCCCATCAGTAAAGTAGAAAAATTACCTGTTTGCAAAATTTTATAACTATGAAAGATTTTTTTTTCAAAATTTTCCATCTTTATTCTTTGATTTAGCAAAAATAAGAAAAAAAGCCAGTGGTGATTAAATACCACCAAAAGAAAGCTCTATGTGTTTGAAAAAAATAAATAAATAAAAAGATAAAAATGTCATTTGGGCAGTGTTGCATGATCACGCAAAGTGTCATTCAAAGTGTGACTTTGGTTGTTTTCTGCATGTATGTATTCATTTAATTGTATGATCTGATTGCATCAGCCCTCCCATAGAAGGGAGGGACTTAAACCAGAGGTTACATGGGACTCCCTTTGAATCATACTGATAATATAAAGACTAGCCAACTGCATTCCAAATTCAGCTCTGAAGAAGAGGGGACACCCCCGAAACGCGTCAGTTCCTTTTGGTTTACCATTCCACGATTATCACTGGCCAGTGGACTATCTGGTGGACTTTATACATTTTGCTTGATTTTATCCTTCATTTGCGAGTATGTTTTATACATATTTAAATAAACAATCATCGTAAAGATAATGTGCTAGGCTGGTGCGCCCTCTGTTCCTTTTCAGAGTACAATTTGGGTTTCCCTGACCTGTCTGGAGTGGCAGCACAGCCAATGTAGGGGCTAGACTCATGAAGACACTGGTTTTCCATTAGCCACACAGAAATTTCTCAAGCGCAGGAGCATTTGTTTTTCTTTTATGGGGATATGTAACTTTTCTGACTCATTGCTCATGTGTGTATACAAACACCCTGGGCTACTGTGTTCTATAGAAAACAAGCCATTTACAGCAATGGGGTAAAGAGAAAGCGGAAATGTAAAAAGGAGCCTAAAGTTTCTAAGTTGTTAGAAACCAACTGTTTTAACCACTACCCACCCACGCTGTAGCCCAAAAGACGACTACAGCACTATGCTCAATTGCCGGGAGGGCGTCCCTGGATATCCTCCTGTTTAATTCCTCCCTGCGTGCCGCTGCAGGCGCGCATTGGGGGAAACCTGTGTTGGCCGTGTCCCTTGGACACAGCCAATCACAGATCATGCTAAATGGCCAATCACAGCAGCCATTTAGCACTCGATCGGAGTGTCCAATCAGAGATGAGCTCATATGTAAACATATGAGCTCATCTCTCATTGCCAGCTCTCCCTCCTCACACAGAAACCGCTTGTGAGGAGGGAGAGCTTCCGTGAAGCAGCGTGAGTGAAAAAATAAAAAATAAAATCATAAATTACAGGGCCACACTAACACAACACAGTGCCTATCAGTGCCATATGTCCCCAGTGCCACCTGCCATCTGTTATCAGTGTCACACGTCATCAGTGCCACATTGTTTTTTTGTCGCCCCAGCCATATCGGGGCGTCCTCTATAGGCGACAGGCAATATTTTATGGTGCTATTGTCTCTTTTTTTGCTAAACTGTTTATTATTCTTTAAATCTTTGTTGTATAGAGTGCTAAATATACTTTTTTTATATACGTACCTCATTAGAGTCAACCGCTCCTGAAGAAGCGCCATCATAGGCGCGGAACATGTCGAGCCACTATCTCAACTAATTTGGACCTATACGCCTGATTTACTACTGCTACAAGACTCAGCTTATCCTTAATCTATTATGATTATCGCCAAACCAACGGTTTTGTATTCCACACCTCACTACGAGTCTTACTGTAGGATGTCAGATCTATCTATGTATAGGCCCTGTTGATATTATTTTTTATTGTATGCACATGCAACTGTATATTTTTTGTTACTTTGTCAAATAAATCTTACTACCTTTTAGATCTATTATTTATGTGCCTCTTAAAAGTCCAAAAACATTAGTCTTTTTCTTCTATAATCAGTGCCACATCAGTGTCACATGTCATTGTCCTGGTGCTCCAGGGCCTTCAAAAGTGTAATAGGTAGTCAAAAAGTCAGATGTGTAATTTATGCTCCTAGAACACGTGATGGTGCTCCCTGCATGTTGGGCCTCTCTAAGGCCCCTTTCACACCTAAGCGTTTTTCAGACGCTACAGTGTTAAAAATAGCGCCTGTAATGCGCCTGAAAAAAGCGGGTCCTTTAACTCCAGTGTGAAAGCCGGAGGGCTTTCACACTGGAGCGGTGCGCTAGCAGGATGGTAAAAAAAAGTCCTGCTAGCAGCATCTTTGGAGCGGTGAAGGAGCGGTGTGTTCACCGCTCCTATACTGCTCCCACCCATTGAAATCAATGGGACACCGCAGTGATACCGCAACAATACTGCCGGCAAAGCGCCGCTGCAGCGGTGCTTTGCGGGGGGTTTTAACCCTTTTTCGGCCGCTAGCGGGGGTTAGAACAACGCCGCTAGCGGCCGAATACTGCGGCTAAAACAGCGGTAAAGCAGCGCTAAATATATCGCTGCTTTACCGCCGCTGCCACCCCCCCAGTGTGAAACCGTCCTAAGCTGTGAAAAAGTCCCACACATGTGATTTCGTAATGCTCAGGAGTAGCAGAATGTATTTTGGGGTGTCATTTGTGGTATACACATGCCATGTGAGAGAAATAACCTATTACAATGACAATTTTGTGGGGGGGAAAAAAATCCTAATTTTGCTAAGAATTGTGGGAAAAAAATGACAACATCAAAAACCTCACCATGCATCTTACTAAATACCTTGGAATGTCTTCTTTCCAAAAAAGGGGTCATTTGGGGGGTATTTGTACTTTCCTGGCTTGTTTGGGTCGCAAGAAATGAGATATGCCACCAGTACATCAGATGTGATCAATTTATTATGATTTGCACCACAGCTTGTAGACTCTCTTAGGCCCCTTTCACACTGGGGCGTTTTTCAGGCGGTACAGCGCTAAAAATAGCGCCTGTTCACTGCCTGAAAAAATCCGGCCCTTTTAACTCCAGTGTGAAAGCCGGCGGGCTTTCACACTGGAGCGGTGCACTAGCAGGACGGCAAAAAAAGTCCTGCTAGCAGCATCTTTAGAGCGGTATAGGAGCGGTGTATTCACCGCTCCTATACCGCTCCTTCCCATTGATTTGAATGGGAAACCGCGGTAAAACCGCGGCAATACCGCCGCAAAGCGCCGCTATGGCGGCGCTCTGCGGGGGTGTTTAACCCTTTTTCGGCCGCTCGTGGGGGGTAAAACCGAACCGCGAGCGGCCGAATACCGCGGTTAAAACAACGGTAAAGCATCGCTAAATATAGCGCTGCTTTACCGTCACCGCGGCTCCCCGCCCCAGTGTGAAAGGGGCCTAACTTTCACAAAGATCAAATAATATCCACTAATTTGGGTTATTTTTACCAAAGATAAGTAGCCGTATAAATTGTGGCCAAAATTTACGAAGAAAAATTAATAATTTGCAAGATTTTATCACAGAAACAAAGAAAAATTTGCATTTTTTTCAAAAAAAAATTCCCATTTATAGCGCAAAAAATAAAAAAAACCCAGGAGGTGATCAAATACCACCAAAAGAAAGCTCTATTTGTATGAAAAAAAAAAAAGGACAAATAATTAATTTGGGTACAGTATTACATGACTGAGTGATTGTCATTCAACGTGTGAGAGCACTGAAAGCTGAAAATTGTTCTGGGCAGGAGGGGGGTTTAAGTGCACAGTCGGCAAGTGGTTAAAGCCCAACTCTGGGAAACTTTAAAAACATCCCTTTCAGTGGGTCTGTGCCTGCACTGCAAGGATTAATTGCTTGTTCAGGTTTAGGGCACACAGAAAAGAAGATTTACTTACCCGATCCTCCACTCTGCTAGACCAGTCCTTGCAGCACCTCCCCTACCCCCATGCTCCAGCGGTCCTGACATCATCAAGACCAATGCAGGGTCCATAGCTGTGCATTGCATGTGATGACAACAAGGAACAGTCCACTGTCAGAGCGTGGGGGAGCGCAGTGAAGGATTACAGAAGTATTTCTCCTCTTCTCTAGACAAAACAAGCAAATAAGCCTTGCAGTGGGGGGTGTAGCCCCATGACAAGGGATAATTGTTAAAGTTTCTCTGAGTTGGGCTTTAAAGTGGAGTTCCACCCAAAAATGGAACTTCCACTTTTTGGAATCCTCCCCCCCTCCGGTGTCACATTTGGCACCTTTCAGGGGGGAGGAGGGAGCAGATACCTGTCAAATACAGGTATTTGCTCCCACTTTCTATAGCATAGATCACAGCGGTGATCTACACCACTTCCGGTGCCTACTCTGCCCTCCCCCGCTGTCTTCTGGGAGACACACAGGTCCCAGAACACAACACTTCCTGATCCCCTTACCGAGGATGGCGAGAGCCGACGGACAGATCGGCTTCGGCTGCTGATATTGCAGGCTCCCTGGACAGGTAAGTGTCCATATATTAAAAGTCAGCAGCTGCAGTATTTGTAGCTGCTGGCTTTTAATATTTTTTTTTTTTCCGGCGGACCTCCACTTTAAGAATACTTTACTTACATATCTAAAGTTTGGGCACACGTGCCTTTTAAGAATGAGTCACCCCTATGACTCATTCAGTTTGTGTTCAATAAACTTCTTTTGGCAAACCTACAAATACTAAACCACGAGACGAAGAAACTAGAGGTCCATCTGCGCTCCAAGACACAGAAGTGACATGGCGGTTTACAGGAAGAACCACTGAGTGCAGCGGGGGGGGGTGGAAAATCGACACCACGAAAAAAAAAGTTCAGTTTCTAAGACTCAGGACAATTTTTTTAGTCCTGATCATAATAAAGAAAATTTACACAAAACCACTTTACATTATTTAGCTTAAAGTGGGGTGCCCCCTAAAAATGTAAAAGTCAGCAGCTACAAATACTGCAGCTGCTGACTTTTAATAAATCGGACACTTACCTGTCCCAGGGTCCAGCGAGGCGGGGGAACGAAGCCCCGCTCGGCTCACGGCGCCGACATTCTTACTGTGGGCACCCGGCTGTGGCTTCACAGCCAGGCACCCGCTCAGTCATCTGGGACACGACAGGTCCCAGATGACTGTGCGGCACTGAGGGGAAGTGATGTCAGTGCCCGGGCACTGAAGGTGGCAGACTATGATGGACCCCCCCTAGCAACAGGCATTTAGAGGTGAGTAAAAAAAAAAAAAAAAAAAAAAAAAATTTCCAATTTTTTATGATTTTTAAGCAATTTTTTTTTTTTTTTGGGTGGAAACACCACTTTAACATGAAAAAATGACACCAAAGGAGTAACCTTGAACTGCAATGCAATGAATATTATTTCATATATTTTTATTACCTGCAACATTTTTCTACTTCTTTCCAAAACAAGGTTAAGACTAAGACCACTTTCACACCGAGGCCGTATTGCAGGCGCTATAGCGTTAGAAATAGCGCCTGCAATCCGCCCTCAAACTGCTGCTTCATTGTCTGCCCGAGGGCTTTCACACTGCAGCGGTGCGCTGGCAGGGCGTCACAAAAAGTCCTGCCAGCAGCTTCTTTGGAGCGGTGAAGGAACCGCCCATCCACCGATCCTCTTTTTACGTAAAAGCCCAAGCAATTTTTATTGGGTTTTGGATACAGTAATGAATGATTAGGGCCACCATTGTTTATCTTCTGCCTGTGTTTGTATGGAAGATTTCCTTTCGCTTCCTACCCCACAGACACAGCAGGAACTAACAGGGGATCTCTCCAAACAGAGGGGACTTCTCTTGTTCCAGGCAAATGTCCCTGACTGCATGCAGCCCTGAATGTGAGGATTGCTCGATATAGTGTCCAACGACCGCAAATTTCAGCCAGTGATACATTTTGACTGGCTGCTGTCAGCGGAGCTGAATGCTGCACGTGCCTCACTGGCAGCTGGAAGTACCAGGATTTGATGCTCATGGGCCAAACTACCCATGTGCATGATGCCTTGTCCCCACTGGAAGATTTCCCCTTACCTCTACTTTCAATCAGTTAACCCCCCCACCCGTCTCTCGCTCGTCGGCCCACCAGCCCTGCACTTACCCCCATCTAGGGGATGGGAACCCTCGGCTCCTTCCTGCGCCAGGCACATGAATTAGGGGAGCTGTGCCCCTTTGCCCCTAATGGAGCGCCCACCACTGAGCAGAGACAATGGCCACCAAGACCAATAATGATGGTAAATCAACGGACTAAAACCCTACCACATTTTGGCAAGTTTTTATTCTGTTTCTACCCGGTCTTTCACACGTTTTTCCTTCTACTTTACATGCAATACCCACAAATGTTTCTGAGACACAGCAAACTGTAACAAAGGAAAGAATTAAGAATCCACCCACACTACTACTTCACTAAGAAATACTGCCGGATTTTCTTTCCCCCGTAAGATAAAGTGAAAACATTTTTTGTTCAGTACGTTGTTCTAGGTCATTTATTATTAGATGTTAAACACTTACAGAAGAACCCTGGTGCAGCTGAAAAAAACATGATACTGTCTTAAAATGGGGAAGTTGAAATCTGTAAACATAATCATCACTTTTATGTACTTGCAGTAGAGAAGCAGCAGAATTCTACAATTCTGTCCTAACGTGTGCTAGCAGTCACAGTGACCAAGTTGCAGCAATATCCTCCTCCTCTCACTGACCAAGTTCATACACTGGCCTTTATTAAAGCCCATCGCAGGGATAAAAGGTCACCTCCCTGCCATTCTGAATTCTGTAAAAAAAAAAAAAAAAAAAAAAAAAAACAACCTTGTGTAAATTCCAGATTCTTTCCACACCTCCCTCTCTTTCCCCCCTGCTCTTTCGAAGTGCACTGCATTTGTCTTTTTTCTCCAGCTTGTCCGAGGGTCGCAGTCATTTATCAGCCTCCTGGACCAGCGTCGTGCTTTCTGGATGACTTCTCTGCATGGCAACTTTTTTCTCTCCTCTGAAGTACCCGCCATTATCCTAGGTGACTTCAACCTAACAGTGTACCCAAACCACCACTCACTCCAACGGCAATACTCTCGACCTAGTATTCTCCCAATGCTGCACTCCCTGCAACCTCTATAACACCCCCTTTCCTCTCTCTGATCACAACATAATCCGTTTCACACTCTCCTTGTCTCCTACCTCCCATGCTGCCAACCCACAAACCACTACCCCCAAAAATCTTTGCAACCTCAACCCTTCTCTTCTTCATTCTGCTACTGATGGCCTTTACGATAAAAAAGAAAAAAAAAAAGAAAGTGGCACCCCTGTCCTTCCCAGACCTAACCACTTCCATCTACACCAACACGCTGTCATCCTCCCTAGACGTACTTGTTTCTCTTTCTACACACAGAACAAGGCCCCATCTGCCACAAGCCTGGCAAAACAGACGACACCAGAAGTCCCAAGAGACGCAGTCGCGCTCTTGAGCGAGCATGGCGTAAATCTAAATCCCTGCAAGACTTTACCCTCTACAAATCTGCCCTTCTCAAATACAACACCTGCCTCCACACTGCTAAACAAACCTACTACAACAACACTCTAGAGCTGCACGATTCTGGCTAAAATGAGAATCACAATTTTTTTGCTTAAAAGATAGATCGCGATTCTCTCACGATTCTCGCGGTATAATATCATTTTTCACATTAAAATAAAAAAATTTGGGCTAACTTTACTGTTTCATTTTCTTTTTTTATTCATTCAAGTGTATTTTTTCCCCAAAAAAAAATTGCATTTGAAAGACCGCTGGGCAAATACAGTGTGACATAAAATATTGCAGTAATTGACATTTTATTCCCTAGGGTCTCTGCTAAAATATATATAATGTTTGGGGGTTCCAAGTAATTTCTAGCAAAAAATATTTATTTTAACTTAAGAAACAAGTGTCAGAAAAAGATTTAGACTTTAAGTGGTTAAACATCCTGCAATTACACTTTGTTAAAAACTTGGCAGACTGCCTGGATTTTTTTCTTTACACACAGAAGTTTAGCCCTTTGATTTAAGGAGGAAGAGAGTTAGTTACAATGTTTCATGTTAAAAACTTGGCAGACTGCCCAGATGTTTTCTTCTGACAGCTGAGTGAGCAGATAAGTCTTTCCACTTGTTATATGAAAGAATCGGCAAACTCTGCAATAGAGATCATCAGCGGGTTAAATCGAGATCACGATTTTTTTTAACGATTAATTGTGCAGCTCTACAACACTCATCAAAACCCTCTCATCCAAACCTCATCAACTCTTTTCTACCCTTAATTCCTTACTTCACTCCCCACCTTACCAACTTGCTTACCGCTCAACAGATTGCCAAACATTTCAAAAGCAAAATCGACAATTCACGAGGAGATATCCAGCATTCAACTTCCTCCCCTACCCAACACATCAGGTCCAACACCACACTCAATACTCTCCTCCTTCTGCCCAGTTACCACCGATGAAGTTGATAAACTCCTCTCCATGGCCCACCTCAATACCTGTCCCCTGGACCCTGTCCCCTCACAATTACTGCGCCCACCTTCTAGCCTAAACTCTCTAACCCACATCTTCAACCTCTCCCTCTCCTCTGGCACCTTTCCTTCCCCGCTCGAACATGCACTGGTTACCCCCCAAAATCCTCACTAGACCCCACCTGTTTGGTCTTAAGTTATTCAATCTCCCTGCTCCCATTTGCCTCCAAGCTCATCGAACGCCTTGTCCATGACCGAATGAGTCGCTACCTCACAGACAACCTTCTCGACCCCCTACAGCTCGGCTTCCGTGCACAACATTCCACTGAAACTGCCCTACTAAAACTCACCAATGACCTACTAACTGCTAAAACCAATGACCATTACTCCATACTCATACTCTTAGACCTCTCTGCTGCCTTCAACACAGTTGACCACCTGCTCCTCCTCAGCAAACTACACTCCCTTGGCCTCCGTGATTCTGCTTTATCCTGGTTCCCCTCCTACATATCTCAGCGCACTTTCAGTGTAACTTACAACTCCATCTCCTCCGCCCCTCTTCCTCTTTCTGTTGGGGTACCACAAGGCTCTGTCCTTGGGCAGCTCCTATTCTCGCTCTATACCTCTTCCGTGGGCCAGTTGATAATCTCCCATGGCTTCCAATACCACCTCTACACTGACGACACCCAGATCTATCTCTCCACCTCAATCTCCTCACTCACAGATCTCAAAATTCAAACTTCACTGATCTTTAAAGAAACACAGAAGCAGCATGAGACAACATGGATCTAAAAGACCTCCAATATCTCATTAAAGAGAACCTGTCACGACAACATCACATACACAGTGGTGTAGTGGGTAGCACTCTTGCCTATCAGTAAAAGGAGTCACTGGTTTAAATCCCAACCATGACACTACCTGCCTGGAGTTTGCATGTTCTCCCTGTGCCTGCGTGGGTTTCCTCCGGGTACTCTGGTTTCCTCCCACAATCCAAAGACATGCTGGTAGGTTAATTGGCTTCTGTCTAAATTGGCCCTAGTATATGAATGTGAGCTGTATGGCTGAAATCACATCGCAATTGCACCAAAATGACGCAGGACCCCCTTTTTGGTACACACTGGAATCAGATCGCATGGGTGTTCACACCTAAGCAATCTGATTTTGCACCATTTGACAGTTCGCACTGCGATATGGGAACTGATCTGGGGGTCTCATGAACTTTCTATTGACACTCGCAACGGTTCGCATAGAGCAGTGTGAACTGTGCGGCGGGTGAAATGTGATGTGGGAATCCGCACTGGAATCGTGCTGGTTCTCGCATTGCATATATGTGAACCGAGCCCAAGAGAGAGAGGTAACCAGCACACCTGTCGTTGACCACAGATCTCTCCATAAAGAGTACCTGTCAATGACTTTTGCTGTCACATGGGATGTTTACATCCCCTTATGACAGCAATAAAAGTGAACAAAATAAACAGTGTAAAAAAATAAAATAAAAATGATTATTAATAATAATAATAATAATAATAATAATAAAAAAGGCTCCCCGTCCCCCCTGTGCTTGTGAACAGAGGCAGACACATACCGTATTTATCGGCGTATAACACGCACTTTTTCCCCCTTAAAATCGGGGGAAAGTCGTGGGTGCGTGTTATACGCCGATACCCCGATACCCAAAAAAAAAAAATGACAAAAATCGGTTGCGGCGCCGAAAAATGGCGACCGCGGCCGAAAAAGGCCGAACCGCGGCCGAAAAAGGCCGGAAAAAGCCGAAGCGCGGCCGAAAAAGACCGAAGCCGGTTGTTCAGCTCCGCTCGTAGTCCCGCCTCCCTGCGCTCGCTCCCGAAACAGCAGGGAGGCGGGACTCCGAGCGGAGCTGAACAGTCGGCTCGGTCTTTTTCGGCCGCACTTCGGCCTTTTTCGGCCGCACTTCGGCCTTTTTCGGCCGCGCATGCGCGGTATTTCTCGCGGCGGGAAATTTAAACGCTGGCGAACTTCAAATGACACTAGCAAGCTGCAAATGACACTAGCAAGCTGCAAATGACGCTGGGCAGGCTGCAAATGACGCCGGGCAAGCTATAAATGACGCTGGGCAGGTTGCAAATGACGCTGGGCAGGTTGCAAATGACGCTGGGCAGGTTGCAAATGACGCTGGGAAAGGCTGCAAATGACGCTGGGCAAGCTGCAAATGACGCTGGGCAAGCTGCAAATGACGCTGGGCAAGCTGCAAATGACGCTGGGCAAGCTGCAAATGACGCTTAAATGTAAGTTTTTTTTTTTCCCTAAACTTCCCTCCTAAAACTTTTTTTCCTTAAAATTCCCTCCTAAACTTGGGGTGCGTGTTATACGCCGATAAATACGGTACATTGGTTAAACACGAATATGTAAACGGTGTTTGCACCACACATGACATATGGCCAGAGACGTTATAGTGAGAGCAATAATTCTAGCGCTAGACCTCTTTTTTAACTTTCTACTGTTAACCTGTAAAACATTTTGAAAGTGTCGCCTGAGGAGATTTTTAAGTATTGTAGCTTGTCACTATTCCACAAGTATTCGCAATTTTAAAGCAGGACATGGTTAGGTATCTATTTATTTGGCGTAACATCATCTTTTATATTTTACAAGAAAATTAAAAATAGGCTATAGATTGTGCCATTTAAAAAAATAAAAATAAAAAAATGTAATAAAAGTTTTTTTTTCTAAAGAAATTGCATTTAAAAAAAAAAAATGCTGCACAAATATATGACATTAAAATTTCAACAACCACCATTTTATTCTCTGAGGCCTCTGCTAAAAATGTATATATCAAGTTTGGGGGTTCTAAGTAGCTTCATATTAAAAACAAAACAAATTTTTTACATGTAAGCAAAAAGAGTGAGAATAGGCTGTTAAAGTGGTTAAAATAGTGAAGTTGCACTTGTATTAGTACAGAAAGCAGTTGTGTGGCAGTTGTGTGGCAGCTCCGGGGCGCTCAGTCCAAATCCCAAGCAGGACATTATCTGCATGGAGTTTGCATGTTCTCTCAGCACTTGTGTGGGTTTCCTCTCACTCTACAAGGACAGGCTGGTAAGGTAATGGGCTCCTAGTATATGTATGTAGAGTATATGAGCCGGGATCCTTAGGGTGACTGTCCAGTATGTATAGATGGGCCTATAATGAATACAGGAGGGGGGGGGGGGGTAAACAACTAAGGAACATGTGAATCAAGAAGCAGTGAATGGGTCATCTGCTGAACATTGGCAGGCGGTGAATGATTGGCTATACATACAGACCTGCAGTGAATGTAGGGTGAATACACTGGAGTCAAGCCATCAGACAGTTGAAAATCAGTGGTCTTGCTATCAGACAAGTTTTTTTGGTAGAACATTCAACACAGAAAAACTAAATATAACATAATGTAATATATAAAATAATGATTACACAGAGTTGTCACACATACATCACCCTCTCTAACATTTACAATACGGTATGATTTTACTGTGGAAATTTAACCACTTCCCGACCGCCCCATGTACATATACGTCAACAGAATGGCACGTACAGGCAAAAGGACGTACCTGTACGTGCCATTCTTCAGGCGGTTGGGGGGTCCGATCGGACCCACCTCCGCCGGCGGGGACGGTCGGGATCGTGTCAGGAGCGATGCGGGAAGAGGGGACGGCCAGTGGTTTCTGGCCACCCCCTCCCGATCGCTCCTGGCGAATCACATTCTCCCTTGCCTGTGTAATTGTAAACACAGGCAAGGGGAAGTGACGTCACGCTCCTCGTGTCGGTCTTTCTGACCAGGACGCCGAGCGGTGAAGACACAGCAAGTAAGTGCACAACAGTACACTGACACCAGGACACTTAGGCACACAATCCACCCCCCTGTCACCCCCAGATCACCCCCTGCCCCCCCTGTCACAGTGTCACTGATTGCAGTGATCATTTATTTACTGATCACTGCATTTAGTGTCAGTGTGACTGTAATAACTGTCAGGCAGTTAGTTTTAGGCCCCTTTAGGTCTAAGGTAGCCCCCCACCCCCCCCCCCCCCAATAAAGGTTTAACCCCTTGATTGCCCCCTAGGTAACCCTTTCACCCCCTTTTGCCAGTGTCACTAAGCGATCGTTTTTCTGATCGCTCTATTAGTGTCACTGGTGCCGCTAGGTAGCCAGTTTTTTTTTTTAGGTAACCGCCAGGTTTATATAGGATTATAAATAGGTTTATAGGTCAGGTACCCCCATATTACAACCTAAATAAAGGTTTTAACCCCTTGATTGCCCCTAGAGTTAACTCTTTCACCGGTGATCACAGTATAAGTGTCACTGGTGACGCTGGTTAGCCAGTTAGTTATTTAGTTATTTAGGTTCCCCGTCAGGTTTTTATATATCGTCAGGTACCCCCATATATTACCTAATAAAGGTTTTAACCCCCTGATTGCCCCTAGTTAACCCTTTCACCAGTGATCACCGTATTACTGTTACGGGTGACGCTGGTTAGATAGTTTGTTTTTTATACTGTCAGGGCACCCGCCATTTATTACCCAACTATCGGTTTAACCCCCTGATCGCCCGGCGGGTGATATCAATTAGGTTTTAGGGACAAATAAGGTCTGCGTCGCCCCAGGTTAGTGCCAGCACCGCAAACACCCACGCGCAAAGCATACACCTCCCTTAGTGGTATAGTATCTGAACAGATCAATATCTGATCTGATCAGATCTATACTAGCGTCCCAGCAGTTTAGGGTTCCAAAAAACGCATTGTTAGCGGGATCAGCCCAGATACCTGCTAGCACCTGCGTTTTCCCCCTCCGCCCAGCCCACCCAAGTGCAGTATCGATCGATCACTGTCACTTACAAAACACTAAGCACACATAACTGCAGCGTTCGCAGAGTCAGGCCTGATCCCTGCGATCGCTAACAGTTTTTTTGGTAGCGTTTTGATTCAGTCGCCAGCAGCCTAGGAGCTTTTTTTCCTGTGAATCTCACTAGTGTACTACTAAATTTAGAGCCCAAAATGGCAAATCGCAAGTACACTAGTGAACAGGCCTACTTGTTTCTGAGTATGTCAGATAGTGAAGAGGAGGTCACTCATCTGTCAGAATCAGGCTCAGAATATGACCCAGTAGACGACAGCGGCTCCATGACAGATAGCTCTGGCGACGGAGGTGAGGTCCCTGCTAAGGTCAGGCGTACCCGATCTTCTGCTGTTGTTGAGGTGCAGGAACCGCAGGTCTCTCGTATGGAGCAGAGAAGTACTAGCGCCGCTATTCCTTCTGGTGAACTGGCAAGCACCAGCGGCCTAGTACACCCTGGACGTAGTCAAACCAGCACTGCAGTAACACTTGGTGACGTGGCGAGTCCCATAAGTGCAGTTCAAGCTGGCGAGGTGGCAAGCACAAGTAGTGTCCCGCTGCCACCAAGAAGAAGACAAAGGCAGGCCCGTCGATCACATAGTGTCCTTCCTGCAGAATTCGCCAATCCTGATTGGGTGCCCACCACTTCTGCAGGACCCGTACTTCCCCCATTCACTGGCCAACCCGGTATTCAGGTGGAAACAGCTGATTTTAAGCCATCCGATTTTTTATCGCTGTTTTTCACGGAAGATCTCTATAGATCTATTGTGGACCAAAGTAATATATACGCTGGTCAATACATCGCCGCTAATCCCCAAGTGCCTTCCCTTGCCAGAGATTGGAAACCAATTACGGTTTCCGAATTTAAGTCCTTTCTGGGCCTTTCCATCAACATGGGCATGCATAAATTCCCGACGCTGAGGTCTTATTGGTCCACCCTCGCGCTCCACCATATGCCCGTGTTCTGTCGCTCCATGTCCAGGGCACGATACGAACAGATCTTGTGGTTCATGCACTTCAGTGACAATGAACTCTGTCGTCCTCGTGGAGACCCTGAATTTGATCGGCTCTACAAAATTCGGCCCCTCATAAACCACTTCAACCAACGTTTTGCAGCCTTGTTTAGTCCCAATCAAGTTGTCTGCGTTGACGAGTCCCTGATTAAGTTTTCTGGCCGCTTGTCTTTCAAACAGTTCCTTCCCAGCAAGCGTGCCAGATACGGGGTCAAGCTCTACAAGCTCTGTGACAGGGCAACAGGCTATACGTGGAGCTTTTCGGTTTATGAGGGAAAAGATAGTCACGTAGAGCCGGAGAACTGTCCAGATTACATAGGGAGCGCTGGCAAGATAGTGTGGAACTTGGTGTCACCCTTATTCGCAAAGGGGTACCACTTGTACGTGGACAATTATTACACGAGCGTGCCACTGTTTAGTCACTTGTTTGATCATCAGATTGGAGCATGTGGCACCTTGCGACCTAATCGCCGGGGCTTTCCCCAGCGGCTTGTAGATTCCCCTCTTAGGCTGGGGGAGAGAGCCTGCTTGAAGTGTAATAATTTGCTCGCTGTGAAGTGGAGGGATAATAGGAATGTTTTCGTTCTTACCTCCCTTCATGCAGACACGACAGTCCAAATTCGTACGGCGGCTGGTGTTGTGACGAAACCCCTCTGTGTCCACGAGTATAACCTTAATATGGGAGGGGTGGACCTCAACGACCAGTTGTTGGCGCCGTACCTAGTTGTCCGTAAGGCTAGACGCTGGTACAAAAAAGTGTCTATTGATTTGTTCCAATTGGCTTTTCTGAATGCTCATGTGCTATACGGAGCTTCAGGCGGGAGGTTACCCTTCCTTGAATTCCTGGAAGAGGTTCTCACAGACCTTCTGTTTCCAGACGGTTCTGCACCTCACCATTCCGAACCAAATGCAGTTAGCTGGCTGTATGAGAGGCATTATCCTTATGTCCTCCCGAGTACCCCTACCCAACGAGCCCCCCCAAAAAAGATGTCGTGTCTGTACCAAGCGCGGATGTAGGCGTGACACCCGTTATTATTGTCCACGCTGTCCTGACAATCCTGGTCTCTGCGTTGGTGAATGTTTTGAACGCTACCACTCACTAGTGAGGTTTTAGCGTAGGGTACAGCATTTCACAGGCTAGGATACACTTTCACAGGGTCTCAAGAATGCCATCGCATTTTGAGACCCGACCGTTAGTTAAAATTATAGTTACAGGGTCTCAAGAATGCCATCGCATTTTGAGACCCGACCGTTACAGTTAAAATTATAGTTATAGTTTAAAAAAAAAAAAGTGTAAAAAAAAAAAAAAAAAAAAAAAACAAAAAACAAAAAACCCCCAAAAAAATATAAAATAAAAAAACCAAAAATAGTTGTCGTTTTATTGTTCTCTCTCTCTCTCTCTCTCTCTCTCTCTCTCTCTCTATTGTTGCTCTTTTTTACTCTATTCTATTCTGCAATGTTTTATTATGTTTTATCATGCTTGCTTTTCAGGTATGTAATTTTGTTTACTGTGTTTTATTGTTAACCATTTTTTTGTTTTCAGGTGCGCCATTCAGTTGCAGCGCGGATTTATTTATCTTGACAGCAACAGCGTTTGCTCCCACGATACATAAAGCCACGACTCCAACGCTGTAGGAGGTGATTTCACCACCACAGTTAAAAAAAAAGAGCATATATGCCGAAGCATGGGGGCAGCAGAGGGCGGAGGAGCGATTTTGCTCCTAATGCCACGTACATACGGTCGAAAAAAGTCCGACCATGTGTACGTGGCATAACTTTTTTGCGGGAGGATGCCCCCATGCTTCGGCATATATATATTTTAGGCACCGGTTGCGTTAACAAAATGTTTTATTTTTTACTATGGTTTTTTTTTTGGTATTTGCTTTGCAGGTATGGTATGGTAAGGTCTTACTGTTATACTGTAATGTTACTTTGTTTTAATGTTAACCATTATTTGCTTAGCAGGTACGCCATTCAGTTGCAGCGTGGATTTATTTATCTTGACAGCAACAGCGTTTGCTCCCACGATACATAAAGCCGCGACTCCAACGCTGTAGGAGGTGATTTCACCACCACAGTTAAAAAAAAGAGCATATATGCCGAAGCATGGGGGCAGCAGAGGGCGGAGGAGCGATTTTGCTCCTAATGCCACGTACATATGGTCGAAAAAAGTCCGACCATGTGTACGTGGCATAACTTTTTTGCGGGAGGATGCCCCCATGCTTCGGCATATATAAATGGTGCATGTATGCCCATCATTAGAAGTGGGTGGATGAAGGGAGGTATTCTAATGGTGGGCATACCCACCACACCATTGGGAAAGCATTTTATCACACCGATTTTGGTGTGGTCAGATGCTTTGAGGGCAGAGGAAAGATCTAGGGTCTAATAGACCCTTTTTTTCAAAAAAAGAGTACCTGTCACTGCCTATTGCTATCATAGGGGATATTTACATTCCCTGCGATAACAATAAAAATGATAACTAAGAAAAAAAAAAATGGAAGGAACAATTTAAAAATAAAAGAAAAAAGCTAAATAAAAAGAAAAACTAAAAAAAAAATAAAAAAAAGCACCCCTGCCCCACCTACTCTTGCGCAATGGCGAACACAAGCGTTGGTCTGGCGTCATATGTAAACAGCAATTGCACCATGCATGTGAGGTATCACCGCGAAGGTCAGATCGAGGGCAGTAATTTTAGCAGTAGACCTCCTCCGTGAATCTAATGTGGTAACCTGTAAAGGCTTTTAAAAATGTATGTAGTTTGTCGCCACTGCGTGTTTGTGCGCAATTTTAAAGCATGTCATGTTTGGTATCCATGTACTCGGCCTAAGATCATATTTTTTATTTCATCAAAAATTTGAGCAATATAGTGTGTTTTAGTGCATTAAAATAAAAAAAAAGTGTATTTTCCACAAAAAATGCGTTTGAAAAATCGCTGCGCAAATACTGTGTGGAAAAAAAAAATGCAACACCCACCATTTTAATCTGTAGGGCCTTTGCTTTAACAATATATATAGTGTTTGGGGGTTCAACGTAATTTTCTTGCAAATAAAAAAAAATGTTTTCATGTAAACAAAAAGTGTCAGAAAGGGCTTTGTCTACAAGTGGTTAGAAGAGTGGGTGACGTGTGACATAAGCTTCTAAATGTTGTGCATAAAATGCCAGGACAGTTCAAACCCCCCCCAAATGACCCCATTTTGGAAAGTAGACACCCCAAGCTATTTGCTGAGAGCAATGTTGAGCCCATTAAATATTTTTTTTTTTGGTCCCAAGAGATTGAATAATGAAAAAAAAAAAAAAAATATTTTTTTTTTTTACAAAAAGTTGTCACTAAATGATATATTGCTCAAACATGCCATGGGCATATGTGGAAATACACCCCAAAATACATTCTGTTGCTTCTCCTGAGTACGGGGATACCACATGTGTGGGACTTTTTGGGAGCCTAGCCGCGTACGGGACCCCAAAATCCAAGCACCGCCTTCAGGCTTTCTAAGGGTGTAATTTTTTTTTTTTTCACTCCTCACTGCCAATCACAGTTTCGGAGGCCATGGAATGCCCAGATGGCACAAACCACCCCCAAATGACCCCATTTTGGAAAGTAGACACCCCAAGCTATTTGCTGAGAGGTATGGTGAGTATTTTGCAGATCTCGCTTTTTGTCACAAAGTTTTGAAAATTGAAAAAAGAAAAAAAAAAAAGTTTTTTTCTTTACTTTCTTCATTTTCAAAAACACATGAGAGCTGTAAAATACTCACCATGCCTCTCAACAAATAGCTTGGGGTGTCTACTTTCCAAAATGGGGTCATTTGGGGGGGTTTTGTGCTATTTTGGCATTTTATGGCCTTCGAAACTGTGATAGGTAGTGAGGAGTGAAATCAAAAATTTGCACCCTTAGAAATGCTGAAGGCGGTGCTTGGGTTTCGGGGCCCCGTACGCGGCTAGGCTCCCAAAAAGTCCCACACATGTGGTATCCCCATACTCAGGAGAAGCAGCAAAATGTATTTTGGGGTGCAATTCCACATATAACCATGGCATGTGTGAGCAATATATCATTTAGTGACAACTTTTTGAATACATTTTTTTTATTTATTTTTTTTGTCTTTATTCAATCACTTGGGACTAAAAAAAAAAATATTCAATGGGCTCAACATGCCTCTCAGCAAATAGCTTGGGGTGTCTACTTTCCAAAATGGGGTCATTTGGGGGGGGTTTGTGCCATCTTGGCATTTTATGGCCTTCAAAAATGTGATAGGTAGTGATAGGTAGTGAGGAGTGAAATCAAAAATTTATGCCCTTAGAAATCCTGAAGGCGGTGCTTGGTTTTCGGGGTCCCGTATGCGGATAGGCTCCCAAAAAGTCCCACACATGTGGTATCCCCATACTCAGGAGAAGCAGCAGAATGTATTTTTGGGGTGTAATTCCACATATGCCCATGGCATGTGTGGGCAATATATCATTTAGTGACAACTTTGGGCAAAAAAAAAAAAGTTTGTAATTTTCCCGCAACTTGTGGCAAAATATAAAATATTCCATGTACTCAACATGCCTCTCAGCAAATAGCTTGGGGTGTCTACTTTCCAAAATGGGGTCATTTGGGGGGGTTTTTGTGCTATTTTGGCATTTTATGGCCTTCGAAACTGTGATAGGTAGTGAGGAGTGAATCAAAAATTTGCACCCTTAGAAACCCTGAAGGCGTTGATTGGGTTTCGGGGCCCCGTGCGCGGCTAGGCTCCCAAAAAGTCCCACACATGTGGTATCCCCATACTCAGGAGAAGCAGCAAAATGTATTTTGGGGTGCATCTCCACATATAACCATGGCATGTGTGAGCAATATATCATTTAGTGACAACTTTATGAACATTTTTTTTTTTTTTGTCTTTTTCAATCACTTGGGACTAAAAAAAAAAAATATTCAATGGGCAACATGCCTCTCAGCAAATAGCTTGGGGTGTCACTTTCCAAAATGGGGTCATTTGGGGGGGTTTTGTACTTCCCTGCCATTTTAGCAAGTGGTTAAAGATACAGAGCCCCAAATATGAACATATTGGTTAAACAGCGACATTTTTCCAATACTTCTAAATGGGTCAAAAACAAAATCTCCCATTGGACCAAAATGTTTACAATGCAGATGTGTCCTACACACCCCCCTCTATGATATCTTACAATACGGTATGATTTTACTGTGGAAATTTAAAGATACAGGACCCCAAATATCAACCCATTGGCTATAAACTGACATTTTCGCAATAGTTCAAAATGAGTCAAAAACAAAATCTCCCATTGGACCAACACGTTTACAATGCAGATTTGCCATACACACCCCCCTCTATGATATCTTACAATACGGTATGATTTTACTGTGGAAATTTAAAGATACAGAGCCCCAAATATGAACCTATTGGTTAAACAGTGACATTTTTCCAATACTTCTAAATGGGTCAAAAACAAAATCTCCCATTGGACCAAAATGTTTACAATGCAGATGTGTCCTACACACCCCCCTCTATGATATCTTACAATACGGTATGATTTTACTGTGGAAATTTAAAGATACAGGACCCCAAATATCAACCCATTGGCTATAAACTGACATTTTCGCAATAGTTCAAAATGAGTCAAAAACAAAATCTCCCATTGGACCAACACGTTTACAATGCAGATTTGCCATACACACCCCCCTCTATGATATCTTACAATACGGTATGATTTTACTGTGGAAATTTAAAGATACAGAGCCCCAAATATGAACCTATTGGTTAAACAGTGACATTTTTCCAATACTTCTAAATGGGTCAAAAACAAAATCTCCCATTGGACCAACACGTTTACCATGCAGATGTGTCCTACACACCCCCCTCTATGATATCTTACAATACGGTATGATTTTACTGTGGAAATTTAAAGATACAGGGCCCCAAATATCAACCCATTGGCTACAAACTGACATTTTCGCAATACTTCAAAATGAGTCAGAAACAAAATCTCCTATTGGACCAATACGTTTACAGTGCAGACATTTTGTTTCTGACCCATTTAGAAGTATTGGAAAAATATCACTGTTTAACCAATAGGTTCATATTTGGGGCTCTGTATCTTTAAATTTCCACAGTAAAATCATACCGTATTGTAAGATATCATAGAGGGGGGTGTGTATGACACATCTGAATTGTAAACGTATTGGTCTAATGGGAGATTTTGTTTTTGACCCATTTAGAAGTTAAGAAATTTCAGTTTGCAACCAATGGGTTCATATTTGCGGCCCTGTATCTTTAAATTTCCACAGTAAAATCATACCGTATTGTAAGATATCATAGAGGGGGGTGTGTCGGACACATCCTGCATTGTAAACATTTAGGTCCAATGGGAGATTTTGTTTTTGACTCATTTTGAAGAATTGCGAAAATGTCAGTTTGTAGCCAATGGGTTCATATTTGGGGCTCTGTATCTTTAAATTTCCACAGTAAAATCATACCGTATTGTAAGATATCATAGAGGGGTGTGTGTATGACACATCTGCATTGTAAACATATTGGTCCAATGGGAGATTTGGTTTTTGACCCATTTAGAAATATTGGAAAAATGTCACTGTTTAACCAATAGGTTCATATTTGGGGCTCTGTATCTTTAAATTTCCACAGTAAAATCATACTGTATTGTAAGATATCATAGAGGGGGGTGTGTATGGCAAATCTGCATTGTAAACGTGTTGGTCCAATGGGAGATTTTGTTTTTGACTCATTTTGAACTATTGCGAAAATGTCAGGTTGTAGCCAACGGGTTGATATTTGGGGCCCTGTATCTTTAAATTTCCACAGTAAAATCATACCGTAAGATAATCATAGAGGGGGGGGGGGGTGTATGACACATCTGCATTGTAAACATTTAGGTCCAATGGGAGATTTTGTTTTTGACTCATTTTGAACTATTGCGAAAATGTCAGTTTGTAGCCAACGGGTTGATATTTGGGGCCCTGTATCTTTAAATTTCCACAGTAAAATCATACCGTATTGTAAGATATCATAGAGGGAGGTGTGTAGGACACATCTGCATTGTAAACGTGTTGGTCCAATGGGAGATTTTGTTTTTGACTCATTTTGAACTATTGCGAAAATGTCAGTTTGTAGCCAACGGGTTGATATTTGGAGCCCTGTATCTTTAAATTTCCACAGTAAAATCATACCGTATTGTAAATGTTAGAGAGGGTGATGTATGTGTGACAACTCTGTGTAATCATTATTTTATATATTACATTGTTATATTTAGTTTTTCTGTGTTGAATGTTCTACCAAAATAACTTGTCTGATATCAAGACCACTGATTTTCAACTGTCTGATGGCTTGACTCCAGTCCCCTGTGTGTGCGCTCTCCCTCCAGTGTCCCCCTGTGTGCTCTCCCTCCAGTGTCCCCCTGTGTGCTCTCCCTCCCCCCGTGTCTCCCTGTGCAGGTGTGGCTTGAGTGTGGGGACCAAGGGGGCCCCATGGTCTTCTATTGCCCGGGGGCCCCATGAGTTGTCAGTCCGCCCCTGTATATATCTTATGCAAATTACCAGGGGGCACATTAAACCGGAATGCGGGCCACAATTGGCCCAGGGGCCGGACTTTGGACATGCCTGTCCTATATAAACCACTTATTCAATCTTTAAAAAATGACATACATTAGAATATTCTTTTTTTTTTTGCTGCTTCACAACTTACTTACAAATAAAGTGACTATTATAGGGGTGTTTCAACAGCTTCTAGCATACGGTGACCAGACGTCCCCGTTTTCCCGACTACGATCCCCGGACCCCCTTTGTCCCCGCTTTTGCCGTTTGGTATTTGGGCAGCTAGGCTGCGGCGTTTCCCGGTGGACGGGGGCGTTTCCCGGTGGACAGGGGGCGTTTCCCGGTGGACAGGGGGCGTTTCACGGTGGACAGGGGGCGTTGCCCCAAGAGATAGCACAAGAGAGAGCTGTGTAGACTGTGTAGAGGAGGAGCTGGAGCGGCTGCAGCCTGCCTATGCTGTGCTAGTGTAGTTAGTAGCCACTCCTCCTCCGCTAGAAAAATCCATCACATGACATGACTCTTCCTCCAGCATCCCGCCCCTCTCCTCCTACCTCTACTCCCTCCTCCAATCGCGCTCCTGGCAGCATAGGGGCGAAGACAGAGTACAGCACTCCTCCCCTTCCCTCAGGTCCTGCAAGCAAGGCACTATGGGAATTGTAGTCAAGTAGTAGTACAGGGTGAATGGCCACAAGCAGGTGAGTTTTTCTATGCTAGCAGCTAACATAATAACATTTTTTTTCTCCTTCACTGGTGGGCACTGACAGGCAGCACTCATGTGGCACTATATATATATATATATATATATATATATATATATATATATATATATATATATATATACACACACACACACACACACACATACATATGCAATTGATTATATATAAAAATAAAAAAATAAAAAATATATGTGATAGTCAATTGTGCAAAAAAACATACAATTATTGGCCAATTAGAGCCGTGTTCGTGAATCCAAACATACAGGAGCTCAGTCCACAAATGACATCTGCTGTAAGGCGGCTTTCACACTGGGGGCGGCGGCAAAGCACCGCTATTTTTAGCGGCACTCTACAGACGTTTTTGCGGAGGTATTCAGCCGCTAGCGGGGCGCTTTTAACCCCTTTTAAACCTCATATGTATTTTGTTTTTCCTCGTGTATATTTATTTATTTAACCACTTGCCTACCGGGCACAAACACCCCCCCCCCCCCCCTTCCTGCCCAGGCGCCATTTTTCAGCTTTCAGCGCTGTCGCACTTTGAATGACAATTGCGCGGTCGCGCTGCACTGCACCCAAACACATTTTTTATCATTTTTGTCACACAAATAGAGCTTTCTTTTGGTGGTATTTAATCACTGCTGGGTTTTTTATTTTTTACAAAAAAAAGTTTTTTTACTTCTTTTCTGTCAGTAAATTTTGTAAGTCATTTTTCACCTTCACTGATGTGCGCTGATGAGGCGGCACTGATAGGCTGAACTGGTGGGCATTGATGAGGTGGCACTTATGGGCAATGATGAGGAGGCACTGATGAGGAGGCACTAATATGCTGCACTTATGGGCACTGATAGGTGGCACTGATATGTGGGACTGATGAGCACTGATAGGCGGCACTGATGGGCACTGTTAGGTGGCACTGATAGGCACTGATAGGCGGCAGTGGCAGGCACTGATAGGTGGCACTGGTGGTTACGGATAGGCGGCATGGAGAGGCGGTACAGATGGGCACTGATGGGTGGTACTGATAGGCGACACTGATGTGCATTGGTAAACAGCAGTGATGGACAGCACTGATAGGCACTAATTGCCAGCACTGACTGAGATGGCTAATGGGCACTGATTTGTGGCACTTGTGGGCAGTGTGGGCTCTGATCACTGGCATTGGTGGGCACTGTATGCTGGCATTGGTGGGCACTCCGTTTTTTACACTTTATTTATATATTGTAATGTTCCCTGATTACTTCCCTAGCTGTCCCCTGTGAGGAGATGCAGCTGATCGGTTCTCCTCTCCTCACACTCTGTCAGTGTGAGGCGAGGAGCGCCAATTACCGGCATCTCCGTGTTTACATGTGACCGGCTGTGATTGGACACAGCGGACGCGGCTCTTTAAACAGATCGGGATCGCACCGTATCCTAGCAACACAGTGCGGCCACGATCGCCGCACTGCGCGCCCCTTAAAATATATGCTTATAAAATCATTTACCATTTGCCAAAAAAAAAAAATGTCCCCGGATTTAATTGAAAATCTGGTCACCTTATTCTAGCAGATCAATATATTACTACTGCCATATCTATTGGTAACAGCGCAGGTGTTTCTAATTAGAACTACAGCAAACGGCTTTTTTTCCTTTGGGGATAAAGATTTTACCCAAATAAAGGAAAGCTGATCATTGTAAGCACCCCTCTCAGTGGTTTGTCTCAACTGTAACTGCTACATCTGCAGGAGAGCTTATTCTTTTGAGAAAAAAAAACAGACTTACTGGCTGGATCACAATATGAAAATAGAAGAAAGGAAGCCTAAAAAAGAAAATACATACAGTCACCACACCCAAGAATTGGAAAGCTGCAATATAATAACTGGTTGCTTTTGGGTTTAACCAAATGCCGACTGCCCCATGTACATTTACTGCGGCAGGATCACGCACCTGTACGTGATTCCGCACTTCCGGATCTAGGGCGCACACATGCTGCCGTCACCCGCTCCTGCTGTGATTGGAGACAGCGAGAGCCAATCAACAAGTCCAGGGGAAGTGATGGAATTTGTCAATGATAACAAGAAAAGCAGTAAAGTAGATCCCCTGCAGCCAGCAATAATAGCCCCCCCATTAACAACAGAACCCCCCAGCAACAATGGACTGCTTGTTACAATATACCCCCCTCCAGCAACAATAGACCCCCCCAAGCAACAATAGACCCCCCCGTTAATGATAGATTTCCCCAGCAACAATGGACTGCTTGTTACAATATACCCCCCCCCCCCAGCAACAATAGGCCCCCCATTAACAATAGATTTCCCCAGCAACAATGGACTGCTTGTTACAATATACCCCCCCAGCAACAATAGACCCCCCCAAGCAACAATAGGCCCCCCATTAACAATAGATTTCCCCAGCAACAATGGACTGCTTGCTACAATATACCCCCCCCCAGCAACAATAGATCCCCCCAGCAACAATAGACCCCCCCCCAAGCAACAAGAAATCTACCTGCAACCAGCATCAATAGACCCTCCAGCAGCCAGCAACAACAGACCTAGACTTCTCCCTCAACAGTAGGTCCCTCCTAGAAACAACTGACCCCCCGGGAACATAAGACCCACCTGTAGCAACAATAGATTCCCCCACCAGCAACATTAGACTACCTCCGCAACAATAAACCTTCCTGCGAAAATAGGTCCCGTCCAGTGACAATGGACCCCCAAGCAACCAGTATCGATATACCCTGCAGCACACCCCAGTGACCCTTTCCATTACATACATTCAGTGCTGGAGGTGCCGGTTCCTGCTGAAAAAAGCGCTGTGTGTATATATATATATATATATAAATATATATAGGAATATATATATAAACACACACACACACACACACAGTATATATATATCTCATGAATTATACACAGAATGACATCCTATTAACCCCCTAGGGGATTGATAACAGATATAATTCTACTGTATAGATCCAATGAGTCTCCATCAATGAGTATGTAGTACTGTACTGAGCTGTAATCATAAATCCCATTGGTATCACGCCGGCACTTACAAATAGCACTTTATATTTACATTATTTTCTGGTCCATAAGATGGAATTTTTTTTTTTTTTCCAAATAACAATTTTTTATTGAATACCAAAATGTTTTCAACAACAGCAACATCTTAGCGTGTTCATTTATATGAGCAAAATCAAAATGTATACAGAAGGATTCCATTTGAGGTAAGAGCAAAACACAACGATGGGATTATCAAATGGGATTTTGTCTTCAATTGGTACAGCATTTTATTCTTCAGGTTCTCTGCTTTTGTAAAATATATATCACTGGAGGACTTTTATATCATTTTCAAGTCCAAAAATGTGCAATTCATAATTTTCACAAAAAAAAAAAAAAACCCTCTGTGAACTGTGATGGTCATGTGACTTGTTTACTATGATGTCATAGTGAGCTGCCAAAGTGGCTCTCCATGGAAACAAAATAGGAAGCTCAGTGCAGCCGCAACTGGATGGTCATGTGACTCGGTTGCTAGGCAACCATCACTGTTCTCTTTCCACTGTGATGTCACCAACTGCTGCAGGCAGCATTATATGAATCAGAGACAGACCAACCGCCACCAGAACTCTACTGAGTGTTGTACAGAGAAGACGTGATTTGCGAAGCTCTTGCGACTTGTAGCGTTTATTATTAGATTACAATGAAGCGATTTCGTAACCAAAATAAGGTACATCCTCTGGTCATCAAAGAGGAATCTACAGAGCAGAATAGGAATTCCTCTCCCGAGGATCTCCAGCCTGCTTTACAACATGATGCACAGCCCAATGTAGCTGCCCGGGGAAGGGGTATTGGTAGCAGAATTGTGCGCGGTATTAGGGCAGCTGGGCACAGCATCAGAAGGTTTTTCAAACCCAAAAAGATTGTTGAAAAAGACAGAACAGAAGACCCATCAGGTAGGAAACCATAATGATCTATAGTGTATATATAATATAAGGATGTTGTCATTCCTAAACACATACTGGGATCAGCACTATATACCCGGATCAGAGTATTATATTCTAGATTCTCAGTTTTTAGATGCGATGGCTGCAGTTGTTTTCTCTCTTCTATTTTGATCTTCTGATTCAGCAGTATGTATCAGCTTACATGGACGAGACCCATCCATTCACAGGGGTGCTTACAATGATCAGATTTCTATGTAAATCCCATGTGAGGTGGAGTTTGGGTTCAATATGTTAGTGTATTCAAACCTGCTAAAACATTTAACACTCATTCGCATTCTTCCAGAATGACAACGCTGTTGTCTGCCATGTCCTCTGCTAATTCCTCCAGAGTGTTGTCTCTAGGAGGTGTGTTACTGGCCAGATCACCAGGTAAAAAAAAAACACAGGGGGGGGGGTGAAAGCCAAAGAAAATAAAACAAATGCAGCCACCACATTGAATGATTGGAAAGCTGAAATATATTACATTTTTTATTTTGGGTTTAATACCACTTTAGGCCCCTTTCACAATTGTGCGACTTCAAAGTTGTGCGATTTTAACGCGATTTTGTCGCGATTTCAAGGAATGCCTGTGTCAGTGGCATCAAAATCGGACCACAGTAGTGCATATATATATATATATATAAAGATACATACTGTATATATATATATCTATATCTATATATAGCCATGTGCAAAGATTGGACTGCCAAGCAAAAAAACGACTATAGATATATATATATATATATATATATATATATATATATAATACATATAAACATATATATAATATATATATATAAAATGAAACACAAGAATATTTAATAACAGACAACATTCACTTATATATGTAAAAGAAAATTTGTTGAAATGTCCACAAATTCTGTGTAACATAAATACATGATGGATGTATAAATAGCAGGACTAAAAACTATTCTTTTCTCTCTCCAGGAGTAAATGATGTCCTATCCACCAGCGGCAGAGAACCAGCTCAACGGACTACCACCGAGGACAACCACCAAACTCCAACCACCCTACCTTCACATGGGTCATTCAACAGTGACATCAAGGGCAAGTCATGTGTGGTAATGCCCAAAACTGGTGCCATTGAGGACCAGCCACACACTGTTATACCTGGCACTATTGACACCACCACCATGAAGCCATCCCCACCAGTCCCATCCAACAATATCAAGAAGGACTGGTCACATGCAGTGGTTTCCAACACCAGTGCCTTGAAGGACCAATCAAGCACAGTGGTCCTCAACAAGTATAAGTCATCTCTATCAGTCCCATCCAACAGTGCCAAGAAGGGCATATCACTCACAGTGGTCACCAAGACAGGTGCCATGAAAGATCGGTCATGCACAGTGGTCCCCAACACCTGTGCCATGAAGGGCCAATCACACACAAAGATCCTCAAAACTGTTGCCACGAAGGACCGGTCAAGCACATTGTTACCCCCCATTACTAACACCACCATGAACCATAAACCATCTCCAGCAGACCCATCGTACAGAACCAAGAAGGTCCGATCACACTCAGTGTTAACCTATACTGATGACAAGAGGGACTGGTCCTGTGCAGTGGTGGTGCTCCAAAAAGTTGGCAATAAACACCGGGTGCGTGCAGTGTTGTGCAAAACCGATGCCAAGAAGAGCTGGTCATATGCAGGGCTGCCAAACATTGGTTCCATGAAGGATCGGTCACCTGCAGTGCTGCCAAATGCTGGTGCCATGAAGAATCAGTCACCTACAATGCTGCCAAATGCTAGTGCCTTGAAGGATCAGTCACGTTCAGTGGCCCCCATAACACCTAGGAAGGACAGATCACGCACAGTGTTACCCTCAAACACTGATACCATCAAAAATAATAAGTCATCTCTACTAGTCCCATCCAACAGTGCCAAGAAGGGCCGATTGGTCACCAAGACTGGTACCACGAAGGACCAATCATGCACAGTAGTCAATGCTGTTGCCTTGAAAGACCGGTTAGCCACATTGATGCCCTACACCACTGACACCACTACAAACCATAGGCCATCTCCACCAGTCACATCCAACAGTGCCAAGAAGGGCCGATTAGTCACAGTGGTCACCAAGACTGGTGCCAAGAAAGATCGGTCATGTACAGGTCTCTCCAACACCCGTGTCAGGAAGTACCCATTACGCACAGTGGTCCTCAAAACTAATGCCATGAAGGCCCGGTCACACACAGTACTACCCCCCATCACTGACAAAACCATGAACCATAAGTCACGTATACCAGTCCCAGCCAAGAAGGGCCGATCACTCACAGTGGTCACCAAGACAAGTGTCATGAAAGATCGGTCATGCACAGTGGTCCCCAACACCTGTGCCATGAAGGGCCAATCACACACAAAGGTCCTCAAAACTGTTGCCATGAAGTCCCGGTCACGCACAGTACTAACCTCCATCACTGACAAAACCATGAACCATAAGTCACGTATACCAGTCCCAGCCAAGAAGGGCCGATCACTCACAGTGGTCACCAAGACAAGTGTCATGAAAGATCGGTCATGCACAGTGGTCCCCAACACCCGTGCCATGAAGGGCCAATCACACACAAAGGTCCTCAAAACTGTTGCCATGAAGTCCCGGTCACGCACAGAACTACCCTCCATCACTGACAAAACCAAGAACCATAAGTCACGTATACCAGTCCCAGCCAAGAAGGGCCGATCACTCACAGTGGTCACCAAGACAAGTGCCATGAAAGATCGGTCATGCACAGTGGTCCCCAACACCTGTGCCATGAAGGGCCAATCACACACAAAGATCCTCAAAACTGTTGCCACGAAGGACCGGTCAAGCACATTGTTACCCCCCATTACTAACACCACCATGAACCATAAACCATCTCCAGCAGTCCCATCGTACAGAACCAAGAAGGAACCGTCACGCACAGTGTTACCCCCCATTACTTATACCACCATGAACCATAAGCCATCTCCAGCAGTCCAATCCTACAGAACCAAGAAGGTCCGATTTCCCTATACACATCATAAGAGGTCCCTCGCAGCGCTGGCGCTCAAAAGAGTTGACAAAAAGCCTTGGGTGCATCCAGTTGTGTACAATACCTATGCCATAAAGAGAAGGTCAAATGCTGGTGCGATAAAGGATCAGTCACCTGCAGTGCTGCCAAATGCTGGTGCCATAAAGGATCAGTCACATGCAGTGCTGCCAAGTGCTGGTGTCATGAAGGATCAGTCACATGCAGTGCTGCCAAGTGCTGGTGTCATGAAGGATCAGTCACATGCAGTGCTGCCAAGTGCTGGTGTCATGAAGGATCAGTCACATGCAGTGCTGCCAAGTGCTGGTGCCATGAAGGATCAGTCATGTTCAGTGGCCCCCATAACCAAAGTCACGTGGGACGAATCATACAGACTTGCCATGGAAAAAGGCTTCACCTTCCATAAGATACTTGGACAGGGGTCTTTCGGTAAGGTTATGTTGGCCTCTCATCCTGCCACTAGCAAGACGCTGGCAGTGAAGATCATTGAAAAGAAAAATTACCCTTATCCCAGTATTTCCCTTATAGAAGGGCAACTGCTTGAAAAAGTCAGAGACAACTTGTTTATCACCCATCTGTATGACTCATTCCAATCAAAGGTAAGTCATTTTATCTTCCTATTTCTTTATCTCTTTCCTGTATTGAACTCCCCTACTGATCCTGACCCCTTAAAATAGTTCTGTAAATGGTGCCTTTTTTGGGAATCAAATGTAATAATGTGCCTCTTTTTTTTCCACACAGGACCAACTTGTTCTTGTCATGGAATATCTGAGCGGAGGGGATCTCTCGCAACTGATCAACCATTCAGCTCCACTTACTGATGACAACATAAGGTAAGACCGATGACTGGGTCACACTAGAGTTGGGGGGTGGCTGACCACTGAGGACAGGCAGTGACAAAACCAGGCCCTTCCAACTCAGCCCCGTCCATCCATACACCTATGATATATAGGAAGAAGTCTGTTTAACTGTAGATTTAATTAGTTAATTAGTGATGGTTTTGAATGCTAATATATTTCTTTCTCCATTAGAAATCTCACTGCGGACATACTATGCGGCCTGGAGTTCCTGCATTCTAAGAATATCGTGCACAGGTAATTATTGGATTAACTGATTAACAATGGAGTATATAATGGGTCACTGTACCTAAATAATTTTTAGTTATGGGTAAATAACGCTGGAGGAATAACGCTGGAGGAATGGTGTTGGCTTCTTTAAATTTTTGGTGAATTGGGAACAATTCCTAGTTATTTAGCCTTCCATGATGTCTCATTCCATCTCAGAAGTCTCAGGGCTCATGCCACAATCTATTAATAAAAAAATTCAGTAAGAGGCATAGAGTTCCTCATAATGAATATAGCAGGTGGGCGGAGCTGAGAAATCAGTAACAGCGATCCTACTGAAGGCAAATTTAAAAGAAACCGTTATCAACCCATAAATATTATGTCATATACTGTATATAAATTTTTTTATTATTTTCCATCTTTAGTAAACTTGATATGCATAGCTCACCATCCACTTCTTTTCTTTTCAGAGATCTAAAGCCAGCTAATATTCTATTGGATGACGCCGGACGTGCTAAAATTGCCGATTTGGGTTTGTCAAGAAGCGGTGTTTCAGAACACAAAAGAATTCGAGAATATGCCGGGACATTGCTTTACATGGCTCCAGAGGTAAGTAGCCTACAACTCGCCTGATATTAGACTTAGGTCATCTATTCAGATATACCAATTATCCTTATTGTATACATAAAAAGTTAAGTGGTGCTCCCCCTTTCACTAAATGGAGAATTTTTCCACCGATACTCCAGTTGTTTTCAGTGGGTTTCAAGGCCAGAACTTTATCCCCAACAAAAGGTGGGAAGTTCTGAGCAGCAGTGTTGAAGCTACTTTGTAGGGCCCAATGGAGACATAAAAATAAGATAAAAGCTCACCTGCTTTAGTCACTTTAACATAGTGAGGCTTCTGAACATTGAGTTGTTGGAGTCAACATACCTTTATAAAAGGGCAAAACCACTCTCTCTAATTGTCATGTTGACCACGGATGAACTTGGGTTCAGTCAGAAATATATATCTATTCAGATCAAATAAATAAAACTGCCAATTTATTTTATCCACTCCACCCAACACAAATAAAAAAAGTTTTGGACTATACATACACTTTAAACCCCACCTCCAATATTCACAAGCTCTGCCCCAGTTTGATGTCTTTTGATCAAGATTTTGGAAATCCTGGCAGGCTTCCTATACCACATGGAGTCATGTCTGTTGCTTGAACCAACAATGTTCTTATACTTCTTTCTTATGTTTTTACAGGTCCTTCAAGGAATTCCATACTATACCCTGGTTGATTATTTTTCACTGGGAATAATAGTATATCAGATGGCTGTAGGGAAACACCCGTTCTGGAAAAACCAGAGGACTCCACGGGAAATACTGAGGACAGTGAACTCTAAGAATGTTTATTATCCACCAAAAATGAACCATCTTCTCCGTAACCTCATAGAAAGGGTAAGTATTCGTAGAGCTTTAGCTATTGGGAAGGGATAAAATCCTTTCCAGGTTATATATATTGTTGTTAGGATTTTCAAAAATATAATTTCACATTCTTACCTACACACATTTATGTAGATCAGGGGCCTCTATGTTTTAAACAAAGGGCCAGTTTACTGTCTTTCAGACTTTAAGGGGGCCAGTCTGTTGCCAGTGGGAATAGAAAGTGCCCCAGCATTAGTAGAATTAACCCCTTCTTGCCGCTGCCTCCTGGCCCTTTAAGAGCGCCCAAATGTCGAAAAGAATGGCAGTTGCGGATTTATATAAAGATAATTTTTAATACATTATTATTAATTGCTATTAAAATCTATTATAAGCTAATATTACACAAATAAGGGATCACACTAAGAATAAATCCATTCCCAACATAGTAACAGCTTTGAAAGTCAAAGGAGGCTGAAACATGTAACTGACAGAATCAAATTTAAACTGAGTGGGGTGGGGAGTTCTATTGTTCAGCTATTGTTATTGTTTTTTCAATATTTCTTATGTTATTTCATTCTCTTTTATAGCTCTTAAGCATCGAACAAGAAACACGAAAGATCCAGGTAAGGGACCTCAGAAGGCACCCGTTTTTCAAGAACTTCGACTGGGCCAAGATACAGAACAGACCTCCACCCCCGGAAATTGACTTTGGATCTGTAGGTATACAAAGAAGGTAGGAGGGCTGAGAGAGAGAGGGGGGTGGGGGTGAGTGAGAGAGAGCGCAGGGGGTGAGATAGAGAGGGTGAGTGAGAGAGAGAGGGGGGTGGGGTGTGAGTGAGAGAGTGAGAGGGAGTGGGGGGAGTGAAAGAGAGAGAGAGAGTGGGGAGAGAGAAGAGAGTGGGGAGGAGAGAGAGAGTGAGGGGGTGGGGGGTGGGGGGTGACAGAGAGGGAGGGAGTGAGAGAGGAAGGTGGGGGTTGACAGAGAGGGGGGAGAGAGAGAGAGAGAGAGGAGGTAGGAGAGAGAGAGAGGGAGATATGGGTGGGGGTGAGAGAGGAAGGTGAGGGTTTACAGAGGGGGGGATGAGAGAGAGAGGGAGAGAGAGGGGTTGATAAAGAAAGGAGGGTGGGGTGGTGATATTGAGAGAGCAGGGGTGGGTGTGAGAGGGAGAGAGGGGGGGGAGTGGAGGTGAGAAAGTGAGTGGGGGTTAGAGAGGGGGGGCTGAGAGAGAGAAATGTTGGGGGTGAGAAAAAGAAAGGAGTTGGGGAGGGACAGAGGTGGGAGTGAAAGAGGGAGGGAAGTGAGAGAGGGAGAAGGGTGGGAGGGAGAGGGAGGGAGAGAGGTGGGGGTGAGGGAGGGGTAAGAGAGAGGAAGGTGGGGATGACAGAGGGGGGGGGGGTGAGAGAGAGGGGGGTTGAGAGAGAAGGGGAGGGGGTGAGAAAAAGAAAGGGGGGCAGGGAGTGAAAGAGAGGGGGGTGAGAGAGGGGGAGGGGGGTGGTGGGTGAGAGAGAGGTGTGGGGAGTAAGGGAAGGGTGAGAGAGAGAGAGGAAGGTGGGGGATGGCAAGTGCGCTTAGTTCTGCAAGTGTTTTGCGAGTGCACGTATGTCTGCGAGTGCACATAGTTCTGCGAGTGGTCTGCGAGTACACGTAGTTCTGCGAGTGCACATAGGTCTGCAAGTGGTCTGCGAGTGCACGTAGGTATGCGAGTGCTGTCTTGTTGAGTACTTGTGTATTGTCTTGAGTATTAGTGTCAGGAAGCTAGTTGTTAGGTAATTTGGACAGGGTATAATCCCCAATCCTCGGCAGGGGTGGAGAGGCGACTTTTTGTACATCTTGCGGCATGTGTGCGTTCCTTGATCATCCGATCGAGGGTGAATACTGCTGTGCAAAATGTAAGCACATTGCTTCCCTGGAAGCCCAGGTTCTGAATCTGGGGAAGCAACTGTCAGCACTGAGAAGTCCCTCCATACTAAAGGAGAGCCAGGAACGTACACGGCAGGTGCCGGCAGGGGCCAGCACAGAGGCGGGTGGAGACAAAGAGGTGCAGGCACTAGCAAAGAGTAGATGGTTGACAGTCAGGAGGGTAGAGGGGGAAGTGCCAGGGAGGCCAATCCAGGGCTGGAGCATCCCAATAAGTACGCTCCATTGAGTGACATTGGTGAAACCAGTCAGGGACTCTCCTAGCTGCCGGGGGAAGAACTCCTCCAGTGAGTGTGGGTGGGAAGCGAAGGGAAAGGAAAGACAGATTCTGGTGGCAGGGGACTCAATTCTTAGGACAGAGAGGCCAATCTGTAACAATCTGAATAGAATAATGGCGCCAGACAGTAGGTTGTCTACCGGGCGCTCGGGTTCGACTCATCCCGGATCTGGTGGCCAGATTACTGCAAGGGGCTGGGGAAGACCCAGCTGTCATGGTGCACGTTGGCACCAATGACAAAGTCAGAGGCAGATGGAGTGTCCTAAAGAACGATTTCAGGGATTAAGGCGCTAAATTGAGGAAAAGGCCCTCCAAGGTAGTATTCTCAAGAATACTACCGGTACATTGAGCCACACCAGAAAGGCTGAGGGAGATTAGGGAAGTAAAGAAGTGGCTGAAGAGCTGGTGTAGTAAGGAGGGGTTTGGGTTCCTGGAGGACTGGGCCGACTTCTCAGTCAATCACCAGCTCTATAGAAGGGACGAACTGCACCTAAATGAGGAGGGTGCAGATCAGCTGGGAATGAAGATGGTCGAAAAAGTTAGAGGGGTTTTTAAACTAGGCGATGGGGGGAGGGTCCAGAGGTAGAGATAGTCAGCCGGAACATATTCCAGAGGGTAGTATTGGGGGCATTAGTGGTAGATTGACCAAAGCACATAAACCCAAGGTAAGTATAGTAGCAACTCCTAGTTGCAATCTCGGAACACCCAATAAGAGGATAATATGCGACCGGTCTAAACTACGTGGCATGTTCACCAATGCCAGGAGCCTGGTGGACAAGATTGGTGAACTAGTGATAATATTGGCCTTCTTCTTGTACATCTGAAGGTTTAGGGGCCTGAAAAGGCATTACTTCTGGAGGAGTCAGAGGATAACTGACAGATGAATAGATAGATAGATAGATAGATAGATAGATAGATGGATACACACAGGACACCACTGTGTGTGTGTGTGTGTGGGGGGGGGGGGGGGGGGGGCGGCGATGTGAAGGGGGTCAGAGGATACAACCACCCCCCCTCCCCCAGGTAGTTTTGATTTCCTCCATGTTGTCCAGGTAAATATCAACCTCTGAAAGGATATAGGATATCTGAATAGAATAATAGATTGAATTTTTCAGGTAGATGATTTGGGTGCTCTAGACTGATGATTCAGGGACGATCCGATCGCCTTATGGGGTCAGGAAGGAATTTTTTCCCCTTTGGAGCCAATTTGACCAAGGGGGGTTTTTGCCTTCCTCTGAATCATCTGAAGGTTTTTTTATTTTACAAATTTTTTATTTAGTTAGTCAAAAGACATGAACCACGGCATCAAAAACATTGAAGAAGCAAAATGGCGAATAGAACAGCACAAAACAATGACAGTATGCATACCCATGGGCGTCCGCAGAAATTTTTTAAGGTGGGGGCATCATTTTAGGGTCACCCATGCACTGCCCCTTTTCGACAATGTCATTATCACATTACCATGGTCAGAGACTGCAGACGTAGTACAGTCCCTAGGATAAGTAATGGATAATGGCCAATCCCTCCGGCTGGATGATCGCTCACTCTGGGTTCCCCAGGGGCGACTCTGGTCAGTAGTGTAGCATGTCTGTGCTCTGGTAGTGGCTCAGTCTTGCTCTCTCTGGTGGCACTGGGCAGCGTGGCTCTCTCTCTGGTGGCGCTGGGCAGCGTGGCTCTCTCTCTGGCTTCCACCCAGCACACTCCTCGTTCTTTGTCCTGTAGCGCTCTCTCCCTCAGCTTTTTTCCAGGCTGCAGTCTGTCAATCTCTCTCTTGATCGAGCTGTAGCCTCCTCCCTGTAAAAAATGGGGCCGCCAATCTTTGGGACTACATGTCCCATCATGCTCTCCTCTCCTAGTCTCCTTTGATTGGCTCTCAGTTATGGCCAATAGGGAAGGAACGGAGCGGGCAGGAAGCTGGGCGGGGAACTGGTGAGAGCCGCCGTCTCTTCTCCCTGACAGGAGAAAGGGGGGCGAGCGGGGGAAACCTCTGACTGCCCGCAGCTTGCCACAGCGCCGCTGAGTTCTCTGCTTTGACTGTTGCAAATAGAATGTTAAGAAATAGAACATCCTATCATTCAGAGCCCAGCATTTTTTATTCCTGTTGTTGCCTGGAAGGCCCAGGTTGGACATCAGAAGCCTCAGCTGGGTGGGAAGGAAGCCTGGAAGGAAGATGGTAGGGTGATGGCATGGGTTCCCTCTGGTTTTCCAGAAAATGTAGCCTCTCGTAGAACTTCATCCTGGGAACATAAATGGCATTCGGATCTCCTGATCGCAAGGACTGCTGGTACCTCTGTCGCTCCCTCAGATAGGTGCACCTCAGGGCACCAATTTTGACCATCACATAGGTGATGTCTGCCTTGGGGACCATGATTTGGAAGTAATGGAGTAGTTTCTCCAGCGCTGCCTTCCTTTTGGTTCTATTGCTATAATCGGGGTGGGAATTCTGCCACAGGCTGGGCATCGCCCTGAGCTCATGAATGATCAAATCATAGAAAATAGGAAACTTTTAATGGGTCCATAGTATTTTCTGCAAGACAAACCAGAATACTGTCAGGCTAAACTCTCCTAATCTTGTACCCAAATAAGCCTCAATGGAGAAGCAGTCTAGGCTAGTGATGTACCAAGTTCAAATTGTACCTTCGTTAAAGCGATCGATCCTCTTGTCCGTCAGCTCTCTCCCCTCTGCTCACAGATCGTCGGTACGACACACGCGTGTGACGTTTTCTTTACAGTGCGCATGCGTGAAACTCCGCCCGCCCCTGACGATCTTTCTCGTCTATTCCCCACCCCTTCTCTTTACGGCGCAGTGGGGAGAGCACATGGCGGGGACACAGCAGGTGCGCCCTAATAAATATTCCAGCAATGAGGAGGACGAGGAAAGGCAGGAGGCCGAAACGTCCCGATCCCGGAGGCCCAAATTTGCATTGTAAACGTGTTGGTCCAATGGGAGATTTTGTTTTTGACTCATTTTGAACTATTGCGAAAATGTCAGTTTGTAGCCAACGGGTTGATATTTGGGGCCCTGTATCTTTAAATTTCCACAGTAAAATCATACCGTATTGTAAGATATCATAGAGGGGGGTGTGTATGACACATCTGAATTGTAAACGTATTGGTCTAATGGGAGATTTTGTTTTTGACCCATTTAGAAGTTAAGAAATTTCAGTTTGCAACCAATGGGTTCATATTTGCGGCCCTGTATCTTTAAATTTCCACAGTAAAATCATACCGTATTGTAAGATATCATAGAGTATATAGGACATAGGATATAGGATATAGGATATAGGATGTAGGACACATCCTGCATTGTAAACATTTAGGTCCAATGGGAGATTTTGTTTTTGACTCATTTTGAAGAATTGCGAAAATGTCAGTTTGTAGCCAATGGGTTCATATTTGGGGCTCTGTATCTTTAAATTTCCACAGTAAAATCATACCGTATTGTAAGATATCATAGAGGGGGGTGTGTAGGACACATCTGCATTGTAAACGTGTTGGTCCAATGGGAGATTTTGTTTTTGACCAATTTAGAAGTATTGGAAAAATGTCACTTTTTATCCAATAGGTTCATATTTGGGGCTCTGTATCTTTAAATTTCCACAGTAAAAATGTCACTATTTAACCAATAGGTTCATATTTGGGGCTCTGTATCTTTAAATTTCCACAGTAAAATCATACCGTATTGTAAGATATCATAGAGGGAGGTGTGTATGGCAAATCTGCATTGTAAACGTGTTGGTCCAATGGGAGATTTCATATTTGTTTTTGACTCATTTTGAACATCTGCATTGTAAACGTGTTGGTCCAATGGGAGATGTCAGTTTGTAGCCAATGAGTTGATATTTGGGGCTCTGTATCTTTAAATTTCCACAGTAAAATCATACCGTATTGTAAATGTTAGAGAGGGTGATGTATGTGTGACAACTCTGTGTAATCATTATTTTATATATTACATTGTTATATTTAGTTTTTCTGTGTTGAATGTTCTACCAAATAAACTTGTCTGATATCAAGACCACTGATTTTCAACTGTCTGATGGCTTGACTCCAGTGTGAATACACTGATGATCAATGTGTCCTGTGTTATATGAGAGCAGCACTATGATTGGACACACACAGGGCTCCTCCCCCTGTCAGTGCTTATTATGGGGTGTGGTGGTGTCCCCATGGTGAGTGTGTGATGACAGGGGACACGGTGGGGAGGGATGTGTTAGGCTCATACTTACAATGTATTCTCTAACTTGGCTGTGAAAGTTCTGCTCTCTGATGGTCACTTCGTCCTCGTCCATCCTTCATATTGCTGGAGCCCACCATAGACTACGGCTGCTACTGCTGGTGACCCCGAAGAGCATCCAACCTCCCGTCCGGGATCACAGGGAGGAACAACAATAACAAAGACCCGACCTCTGGCTCCTCCCCTCAGGGCTCCTCCCCCCAGGGATCCGCACCACTCCTGCCTCTCCCTTCACACACCGCTCCGGCCAAAACACTGGCACACACGCCGCCAGCTCGTAACGCGCCCGCTGATTGGCCCGGAGGTAGGGCAACCCTGGGTCGTGGCTTCTGTTCTGCGTCCTGATTGGCCGAGTGTTTCGTTTCCCGCCTCCTCCTTTCCTGTCAGTCAGTGTACTGCAGTGAGGGGAGGCGGAGGGAGCGGGGTGGCCAATGACGGCTGTGTTAGCGCCACACGTGATCAGAGCCGAGTGGTTGTCCCTGTGTCACACACAGAATGGAGAGTTCTCGTGGTCACCCGAGTTCTCCAAAACTACCAAATAATATTGCCTGGAGTACTTGTCATGGTTGCAATGCTCTGCAGGCGCCTGTCGTGTACTGGTCATGGTTGCAATGCTCTGCAGGCGCCTGTCATGTACTGGTCATGGTTGCAATGCTCTGCAGGCGCCTGTCATGGTTGCAATGCTCTGCAGGCGCCTGTCATGTACTGGTCATGGTTGCAATGCTCTGCAGGCGCCTGTCATGTACTGGTCATGGTTGCAATGCTCTGCAGGCGCCTGTCATGTACTGGTCATGGTTGCAATGCTCTGCAGGTGCTGGTCATGTACTGGTCATGGTTGCAATGCTCTGCAGGCGCCGGTCATGTACTGGTCATGGTTGCAATGCTCTGCAGGAGCCAGTCATGTACTGGTCATGGTTGCAATGCTCTGCAGGCGCCTGCCATGTACTGGTCATGGTTGCAATGCTCTGCAGGCGCCTGCCATGTACTGGTCATGGTTGCAATGCTCTGCAGGCGCCTGCCATGTACTGGTCATGGTTGCAATGCTCTGCAGGCGCCTGCCATGTACTGGTCATGGTTGCAATGCTCTGCAGGCGCCTGCATGTACTGGTCATGGTTGCAATGCTCTGCAGGCGCCTGCCATGTACTGGTCATGGTTGCAATGCTCTGCAGGCGCCTGCCATGTACTGGTCATGGTTGCAATGCTCTGCAGGCGCCTGTCATGTACTGGTCATGGTTGCAATGCTCTGCAGGCGCCTGTCATGTACTGGTCATGGTTGCAATGCTCTGCAGGCGCCTGTCATGGTTGCAATGCTCTGCAGGCGCCTGTCATGTACTGGTCATGGTTGCAATGCTCTGCAGGCGCCTGTCATGTACTGGTCATGGTTGAAATGCTCTGCAGGCGCCTGCCATGTACTGGTCATGGTTGCAATGCTCTGCAGGCGCCTGCCATGTACTGGTCATGGTTGCAATGCTCTGCAGGCGCCTGCCATGTACTGGTCATGGTTGCAAAGCTCTGCAGGTGCCTGTCATGTACTGGTCATGGTTGCAATGCTCTGCAGGCGCCTGCCATGTACTGGTCATGGTTGCAAAGCTCTGCAGGTGCCTGCCATGTACTGGTCATGGTTGCAATGCTCTGCAGGCGCCTGCCATGTACTGGTCATGGTTGCAAAGCTCTGCAGGCATCAATTCAAAACATTAATAAATGCACATTTATTTTAATATAGGCTTCTGTATTATTTGTTTTATGAAAGTTGGAAAATGTCGTTACACTTATCTGATACATTAGTGAATAAGTTCATATTGACTGCTGTATATAATGACAGGCACAGAGCATTGCAACCTTGTATTCCTCCAGGCCCCTATGGAGGTACACAGCTCTGGGGCTGGAGGAAGTAATAATGGACAGGGAGTGTGGTGACGGTTCCAATGATCTCTCTGGAACTTGTAGCCTTCCATTCATAGATCTTGTGGATGGATCTGTGAATGGATGAGGAGGCCACTGAGGTTCTGCCAAGGATGGTAAGGGAAGAGGGACCCCACGATTCAAGAAAGAGGGGAGTGGTTTGCAAGAATGAGGGGAGACACCCTAAATTGGGTGTAACATGAAACATGGCGGAAAAGGTGGACTTATGCCTTGTACACACGGTCGGACATTCCGACAACAAAATCCGTTTGTTCGATTTTGTCCTAAACGGGTGTTGCATACACACGGTCGGACAAAGTTGTCGGAAAATCCAATCGTTCGGAACGTGATTACGTTCGTTCGTTACGACGGTACTACGTAGATGGTAGAGGCTAGTAGTCAATAGCTTTGGTCTCGTAATTTGATCTGAGCATGCGTGGCACTTTGTCCGATCGGAATTCTCTACAAACGATCGGGAAAAGGCCGATTGGATTTTTTTTGTCAGAAAATTTGAGAACATGCTCTTAAATTTTTTCTGTCGGATTTTCCGACGGAAAAAGTCCGATAGAGCACACGCACGATCGGATTTTCCGACAATATAATCCGATCGGAATTTCTGACCGTGTGTACAGGGCATTAGCCTTTACCACTTGCCTATGGTTACGTCCCCTTTAAGATGCCGCCGCGCTCGCGCTGGTCGGGACCCCCGTGAGGCCCGTCGCGGGTCCCGCGGACTCGATCGCCGGGGGGATACCCGCGATTGTCTCACGGGAAGGCTGAACGGGGAGATGCGGAAATAAACAGCATCTCCCCGTTCTGCCTAGCAACTAGTGACGCCGATCTCTGCTCCCTGTGATTGGAGCAGAGATCAGCATTCACTAGCTGACAGCCACGCCCCCCCCCCCCCCCACAGTTAGAAACACGGCTCTAGGAACATGTAACCCCTACACTGCCACCTAGTGGTTAACCCCTTCACTGCCAGTGTCATTTACACAGGAATCAGTGCATTTAAATAGCATTGATTGCTGTATAAATGAAAATGGTCCCAAAAATGTCCGATGTGTCCGTCCTAATGTCGCAGTCACAATAAAAATCGCTGATCACCGCCATTACTAGTAAAAAAAAAAAAATTATTAATAAAAAATGCTATAAAACTATACCCTATTTTGTAAACGCTGTAACTTCTGCGCAAACCAATAATCGCTTTTTTTTTTTTTTTTTTTTTACCAAAAATATGTAGAGGAATAAACTGAGGAAAAAAAATGTTTTTTTATATATTTTTGGGGGATATTTATTATAGCAAAAAGTAAAAAAAGAATGCGTTTTTTTTCAAAATTGTCGCTCTTTTTTGTTTATAGCGCAAAAAATAAAAAACGCAGGGGCAATCAAATACCACCAAAAAAAAAGCTCTATTTGTGGGGAAAAAAGGACGTCAATTTTGTTTGGGAGCCACGTTGCAAGACCGCGCAATTGTAAGTTAAAGCGACGCAGTGCCAAATCGCAAAAAGGGGCCTGGTCCTTTGGCTGCAAATTGGTCCGGTCTGAAAGTGGTTAATCACCACTGGGTTTTTTATTTTTGAAAAAAGGCCAACCTTTTTCTCCTTCACTGATGGCACTAATGAGGATGCACTTATAGGCGGCACTGATAGCATAGGTGGGCACACCCTAATTACCCCTGCAGTGCCAATTCCCCCTGCTTCCTGGCATCTTCAATGCTCTTAGGCTGCTTTCACACTGGGGCGGTGCGGGGCGGCGACGGTAAAGCAGCGCTATATTTAGCGCTGCTTTACCATCGTTTTACCCGCGTTATGCGGCCGCTAGCGGGGTGGTTTTAACCCCCGCTAGCGGCCGAAAAAAGGGTTAAAAACCTCTGCAAAGCGCCGCTGCAGCGGCACTTTGCGGGCGGTATCCCCGCGGTCTCCCATTGATTTCAATGGGATGGAGCGGTATAGGAGCGGTGAACACACTGCTCCTTCACCGCTCCAAAGATGCAGCTAGCAGGACTTTTTTTACCGTCCTGCTAGCGCACCGCTCCAATGTGAAAGCCCTCAGGGCTTTCACACTGGAGACACAGCAACAGCTGTTTCGGGTCGGTTTTCAGGTGCTATTTTTAGCGCAATAGCGCCTGCAAACCGCCCCAGTGTGAAATCAGTCTTACTGAGGGAAGGAGGTTGTTGGCCAAGATCTTGCAATTTATGGCCCCATCCATCCTTCCCTCGATACGGTGCAGTCGTCCTGTCCCCTTTGGAGAAAAGCAGGCCCTCTTGGGGTTGTACGCATCCTTCTTCTTCCAAACACGGCGAGACCAAAAAGCTCTATTTCCCCATCCGTCTTTCAGGACAGCACCATAGAGAGACCCTGGCTCCTCCCCTTTCAGGAAACACCGCCTTAGATTTTTGAATTTAAGTCCCCACCGTCCTGCCAGTCCCTCAGTTATGGTGTTTCCTCCGGTGGGGAGACACCGCTATGGAGCCAAGGGCTGAATAGCCAGGGAGGCTAAGGCCGATCTTTTCCAGAAGAAGGGGGGGGAGCAGGGGTCTCTCTACCTCCCTCCATCCTACCTTGCGGTCCGTGAGGCTGGGGAAGCCGGGGTCTGGACTGACCTTTTTTACACGCACCTCCGGCTTCTTTTGGGGAAACTGTAAGCCGGAGGGTTCCGCTCTTCTCCGGTCCAGGGGGACGCCAGCGGAAGCACAGAAGGCCGCCATGTTCAGCGTGGAGCTCAGTGCGCCGGGTCGGATGGCGGGTGACGTCATTTCTGGCGGGGGTCAGTGCTTCCGTTCGACCCGCGGCTTCCGGTTCCGGCCGCGGGATTTGAAAAGCGGAACAGGCGTTCTGGCTGGTGCTGCCTTGTTTTTGCCTGTAGCGACAGCGTTGGGAGGCGAAGGCACCACCGATCCTCAGCGGGAGATGTCGGAAGCAGAGGCTTCCCGAACTGCTCCTGGAGATGCCTGCACCAGCCACTCTAAGGTAAGTGGAACCCTGGGGTGGTGTTCCCTTACTAGTTAACCTGTAAGCTCCACAGGTGTTTGTCTCCCTTGGTGGTGGGGAAGATGGGGGGTAACTAGGACCCTGGTGGTGGTGGTCACAGTTATAGCACCCCTGGTGGCCCTCTGTATGTATTGCTGGTGGTTGAGGGGAGTCTGATGGCTCTCTTTCACGTTTTGTCTTTTTTCAGAGCAAGTCTGCTGAGAAGACTAAGTCGCCCCACAATTCAAAGAGAAAATGCCCTTCATGCAGAACCACAATGGGAGAATCATGGTCCAAGGCTCTTTGTAGGGAATGTATAGAGGGGCTAGTGAGGGAGCAGTCAGCGGAGCAAAGTACGGAGTTAGCTGCGTCCGTTAAGGAACTCTCTAACACCGTACAGTCTTTTAAAACGCTCTTCTCTAGTTTTCAGTTTCCGCAGACTCAGGTTAACCCTCCACCAGCACAACAGAGTGTAGCGCCAAGCCTAATGGATGCTCCCTCGGCGAGTGGTGAGAATCCAGGAGGCTCTAGAGAAGAGATTGAGGAGGAGCCAGAGAGCATTGCTTCAGATTCCCAGGGGGAATCCGAGGGAGAGGAGGTGGATGGCGAGTCCACGAGAGCCTCTCGCTACAAACTTTCTCTGGAGGAAGTGGAAGAGCTTTTAGGAGCTATTCATACCACTTTGGGAATCCAGGAGGAAAGGAGAAAGTTGTCACTCCATGACCAAATGTACAGGGGCTTAGGGGAACAGAAAAAGAAAGTGTTTCCGGTCCATGAGGTACTGGTCGATGCCATTAAAAAAGAATGGCAAGACCCGGAAAGGAAACCGTTCTTTTCGAGGAGTTTGAAAAGGAGGTTTCCTTTTGCAGAGGAGGAAGCTCTAGTATGGAATAAAAGTCCTAAACTAGATGCAGCCTTCTCGCAGGTCTCTAGGCATACTGACCTTGCCTTTGAAGATATGGGAGCCCTCCCAGATCCTATGGATAAGAGGATGGACTCTCTATTGAAAAAATCCTGGGATTCATCAATAGGCAACCTCAAACCCGCCATGGCGTCCACAGTGGTGGCACGAAACATGGAGTACTGGTTGACGCAAATCAAAGCACACATTGAAGCAGGAACTCCTAAGGAAACAATCCTGTCTTCTTTTCCTATGCTCCTCAATGGAGTAGCCTATCTGGCCGACGCCTCAGCGGAGTCAGTAAGGATGTCCGCAAGATCGGCAGCCTTGTCCAACTCAGCAAGGCGGGCTCTTTGGCTTAAGACGTGGCAGGGAGATAGCGCGTCAAAAGTCAAGCTCTGCGGTATTCCTCTCACAGGGGACTTGTTGTTCGGTCCTGGCTTGGAGGCCGTTTTGGATAGGACGGCAGACAGGAAAAAGGCCTTTCCTATCAAAAAGAAGGTTGCGGAAGCCAAAAGGAGGGTTCAACCTAGGAGGAAGTTTGAACCTCCTAAAAATGAGCAACAGAAAAAAGTTTGGGGGCAGAAGGGCAAAGGGCGTGGGGGAGCTATTTTTCGCCCTCCTGAACAGCCCAAAAAGTCCAAATGACGGAACCACGGTGGGAGGAAGACTGGGGTACTTCCTCCCACAGTGGGAATTGATCACCTCCAACCATTTTATTTTGGAGATTATAAGGAGGGGTTACAGGTTGGAGTTTTCAAAACCTCCACCTCTCAGGCTTCTGGTCACCACGCTACCAAGATGTGCAGAAAAGGCCTCAGCTCTTCTTTCCTCTCTACAGGAGCTGGAGGAACAAGAGGTGGTAACCCGAGTCCCGGTGGAAGAGACAGGCAGGGGCTTCTATTCCCACATCTTTGTGGTCCGCAAACCATCGGGAAAGTTCAGACTTATTCTGAACTTGAAACCCCTGAACGTCTCGGTTACCTACAGGAAGTTCCGAATGGACTCGATTTATTCGGTGAAAGCACTTCTTCCCCAGAATTGCTTCATGGCGTCCATAGACCTGAAGGATGCCTATCTGCACATCCCCATAGCAGAGGGGTACCAGAAGTTCCTCAGGTTGGCAGTGAAGACCCCAGAAGGGATAGTGCATCTACAATTTAAGGCTCTTCCCTTCGGGCTATCTTCTTCCCCCCGTATATTCACCAAAGTCATGGTGGAGGTTCTGGCCTTCTTGCGACTCAGAAACATTTCAATAGTCGCATATCTAGACGATCTGCTCCTATTTGCTTCTTCCCCAGAGCAGCTGTCCAGAGATCTGCAGGTAACAAGGGACATCCTCGAAAATCTAGGATGGCTCCTGAACCTGGAAAAATCCAGCCTGACCCCATCTCAGAAGATCATCTTCCTGGGCTACAGGTTGGATTCAACAAAACAAAAAGTTTTTCTTCCGGAAGAAAAAATCCAGAAAGTAGACAGGGCGATGTTGTTCCTGCAGGGCAATCAGCAGGTCTCAATAAGGAAAGCCATGTCAGCTCTAGGGCTACTGACATCCTCACTCCCAGCAGTACAGTGGGCAGGGCTGCATTTTCGCCCCTTACAACTTTTCATCCTGGGAATTTGGGACCACAGTCAGAGTTCCCTGGACGCCCTGATAGAGGTGCCAATTCAGGTAAAAAGGTCACTCTGGTGGTGGAGAAAAGGGGCCAATCTTTCTCAGGGGTTGGAATGGGTCCTTCCGGTATCCAAAACCATGACGACCGATGCAAGCGGCACAGGTTGGGGAGCACATCTAGATTCCCGGATGGTTCAGGGCACCTGGCTAAGGCAAGAAGCAAGGGAATCCTCGAACTGGAGGGAGCTGAAAGCCATAGAGTTGGCACTCAGAGCCTTTCAGGAGGAACTCCAGGGTCAACACGTGAGAGTCAGGTCAGACAACTCCTCTGCAGTAGCATATCTCAACAGGCAGGGAGGTACCAAAAGCAGGTCACTGTGGAGCTTGACAAGCAGCATCCTAAAGTGGGCCAAGGCAAATATTCTGTCCCTATCGGCGGTACATCTAAAAAGGGATCAAAATCAGGTTGCGGATTTTCTCAGCAGGAGAAAGCTGAGAGAAGGCGACTGGATTTTGAACCAGGATGTCTTCGAGGCAATTACCCAGAGGTGGGGGGTGCCTTGTATAGACCTCTTCGCCTCAAGAGAAAACAGAAAGACAGGTCTCTTCTTCTCCCTGAGTAGATGGGACGGAGCACTTGGAGTGGACGCACTGGCTCAGAGCTGGGAGTTCTCCAAGTGCTATGCCTTCCCCCCTCCCGTACTAATTCCAGCAGTACTGAGGAAGTTACAGTTGGAGAGCACAACTCTCATTCTGATAGCACCTCATTGGCCCAGGAGGCCGTGGTTTTCCATCTTAAAGAGTCTTGCAGTGGAACCCCCTTGGATTCTGCCATTCCAGGAAGATCTTCTGTCCCAGGGTCCAATCTGTTGTCCTCAGGTGGAGCAGTGGAACCTGGCTGCTTGGCTACTGAGGAGGAATTGCTGAAGGGCAAGGGGTTCTCAGATCGTTTAGTATCGACCCTACTAAGTTGCAGAAAAAGGGAGACGCAAGCTATCTACCTGAAAGTGTGGAAACGCTTCAATAGCTGGTGTGCGGATAGTTCCTTTGACACAAGCAGTTCTGTAGCGGTACTGGAATTTCTGCAAGCAGGAGCAGACAAGGGGTTGGCTGTTAGCACACTGAAAGGACAGGTATCTGCTTTGAGTGTGTTTTTGGAGAAACAATTAGCATTGGATCCTTGGATATCTAGGTTTTTTAAAGCTCTGAACAGGCAGAGGCCAGTAAGAGTATCTTCGTTTCCAGTATGGGATCTTTCTTTGGTGTTACAAGCCCTCACCGGTGAACCATTTGAACCGTTGGAGGCTTGTACGTTAAGGTTGATCACCCTCAAAACTGTGTTTTTGGTGGCGATCACCACGGCAAGAAGAGTAAGTGAACTCGAAGCCCTTTCAATTAGGGCACCTTTTTTTCAGATATTTCCGGATCGTGTGGTTTTTAGAACAGATCCGGCATTTTTGCCTAAAGTGGCCTCAAGTTTTCATAGAGGCCAGGAAATAATTTTGCCTACCTTCTGTGTAAACCCTGTGAGGGAACAGGAACGCACATTTCATAAGTTGGACGTTAGGAGGTGCGTCCTCCAGTACTTGGAGAGTACAAAGGACTATAGGAAGTCTGATTCTTTTTTTGTATTATTTTCAGGAGCTAAAAAAGGGTCTAGAGCCTCTAGGCGGACGATAGCTAGATGGATTAGGTTAGCTATCAGACAGGCTTATGTAGCGGGGGGAGTGGAGCCCCCGGATGGCATTAGAGCACATTCCACCAGGGCAGTGGCGACTTCGCAGGCTGAGTGGGCTGGTGCTTCTCCAGAGCAGATCTGTAGGGCGGCAACGTGGTCCAGCTTTGATACGTTCGTACGGCACTACAGGTTGGACCTGCTGTCAGCAAAGGACCAAGCCTTTGGGCGTAAAGTTCTGCAGGCAGTAGTCCCACCCTAAGGTAAGGTGCTCGCTTATCCTCTCTATGGTGCTGTCCTGAAAGACGGATGGGGAAAATGGAGTTACTTACCGGTAACATCCTTTTCCGGGAGTCTTTCAGGACAGCACAGTTACCCACCCAAATTTGTTTAACATGGAAGAAGTCATCGCATGAGACCGTCAGGTAAGAGATGTAAGTTATTATGACGTGTTCTTGTGTCTCCCCAGCTGGCCGGAGGTACTCTTGAAGAACTGAGGGACTGGCAGGATGGTGGGGACTTAAATTCAAAAATCTAAGGCGGTGTTTCCTGAAAGGGGAGGAGCCAGGGTCTCTCTATGGTGCTGTCCTGAAAGACTCCCGGAAAAGGATGTTACCGGTAAGTAACTCCATTTTTTTGTCTCATCAGACCACATGACCTTCTCCCATTTCTCCTCTGGATCATCCAGATGGTCATTGGCAAACTTCAGACTGGCCTGGACATGCACTGGCTTGAGCAGGTCTACAATTTTATCCCCGATTTCCTTACACAGCTCTCTGGTCTTGGCCAATGTGGAGAGGTTGGAGTCTATTTGATTGAGTGTGTGGACAGGTGTCTTTTATACAGGTAACGAGTTCAAACCGGTGCAGTTAATACAGGTAATGAGTGGAGAACAGGAGGGCTTCTTAAAGAAAAAATAACCGGAATTTTTACTGGTTGGTAGGTGATAAAATACTTCTGTCATGCAATAAAATGCAAATACATTTTTTAAAAATCATACAAAGTGATTTTCTGGATTTTTGTTTTAGATTCCGTCTCTCACAGTTGAAGAGTACCTATAATAATAATTACAGACCTCTACATGCTTTGTAAGTAGGAAAACCTGCAAAATCTTCAGTGTATCAAATACTTGTTCTCCCCACTGTAATTTAGCGGCCTTCCTTTTTTTTGAGTAAACGCAGTGAGCGATCTGTACTAATCGCTCCTGTATGCATTCTTAACTGAAGCATAGTAAACTATGTTCACTATGCTTCGGTTTGTGAATAAACAGGAAACCGCTCAGCACACACTTCCCATTCATTCACTGTCCAGTGCAGCTGAGTCTGCAAAGAAAGGGAGTGGGAAGTCTCTGTCCTCAGTCCCTTTCTCGGTCTCAAAAGTGAGACATCAGGGGTCTCTTTAGACTCTTGATATTTCACCAAAGCCCCCAACAGGGCTGCTAAAATAAAAAAATAATAAAAATAAAAAACTACTGACATCATCCACTAATCTGCTCATATACACGAATCTGCATTTGTGCTCTGGGTTGCACACCCTAATGCTACAGGTTGCGCACACCAGTGACCGATAGGCGGCACTAATGGGCACAGATTGGCAGCACTGGTTGGCACACATGGTAAAGGGCTGCTGTGATTGGCACTTTACCCTGATCTTTGATCAGCTGAGTCCAAAGTGCGATCACGGGAGGATGTCCACGAACACCCTCCTGGCATTGGAAGCCCATGCTGTAGCCATCTTTCGTCTATAGCACGGGCGGCCAACACTCAGAGCTTTTTCTACAATGTGCACATATACAGCAGATGCTGCACAAACTGTTGGAATGCATTGTTCATGTATTTTGTGCAACAACTACATCAGCCAGTAGATGGCAATGTTTATAAGTTTGTAGCTGCATCTATGGTAAACTCAATGTCTTTTCTCAGTGTAATAAAAGTTCCTGTTTCCTGTCTGCAGTTAACACCTTGGCGCCGGCCGCACGCAAATATGCAGCCTCTCAGCGGGTGGGCCTTGGCGCTAAGCGGCCGCATACTTGCGTGAATTGGTGCAAATACTAGGCTTGTGCAATATGTTTTGTAACGAATCGAAATTCCTTTCGGACATTCGGATGCATTCGAATGTCCAAATAAAAAAATAATGAATTTCAACTAATACGAAAGAAATAATAGCGTATATAACAAATGAATTCTCAACATGATTCGTTAATTCGTTAAAGATCTAATGAAACAAAAGGTCAACTCAAAGTAACTCTTGCAGTCCAATCACCTGATTAATTTTGTGCTGGAGGTTGGATTGCTGGCAAAGTGCATTCCTGAGAACTGAGTGAGAAGGGTGTTGTGTTGTATTTGAGCCGAGGAGAAGAGATATTGTCATTGTGTGTGTTAAAAGATTCAATACGACTTTCCAAACTACGAATCATTATCACGAATATATATATATATATATATATATATATATATATATATATATATATATACATAAATATCGAATTTCAACGAATACAAATGAAATTATAGCACGAATGAATTTGACATGATTCGAGATTCAGTATAACGAATATCGACACTCTACAGAAATAACTAATTATCTGAAAACGTATTAACTTAACATAACGAATATAAAAGAAGGAAATTATGTATTTTACGAATGACAACGAACCGAAACTAAACAAAATTTTCCATTGTACACAAGTCTAGCAAATACAGCTGTGGTGAGAGCACAGAGGCTAATCTCTTGCTTACGCTAATGCTTACGATCGGGAGCTTTCCTATCATGTGACCACCATGACAGCCAATCACAGCGGTCAGGTAATCGTAAACCCATCCTCACTTCCCAGCATCCTAAACCTCTTAAAGGGCCCGGAGGCACCAAGAGGTTAAAGTGGTTCTAAAGTCAGAAGGTGTTTTATCTTAATGCATTAAGATAAAACACCTTCTGTGTGCAGGAGCCCCCCTAATACTTACCCGAGCCCCATCTCGATCCAGCAATGTTGCAGGAAAGTCTCGGCTGGCAGGGACTCTCTCTCACTATTGGCTTAGACAGCAGTGGGGTGCCATTGGCTCCCACTGCTGTCAAAGTATGTGAGCAAATGAGGTCGAGAGAGGGGGCGGGGCTGAGCCACGACTCCATATCTGAATGGACACAGAGCAGGGGCTCAGCTCAGCCCGAGGGAAGCCTGATCGTTGCCGGAGGTAAAGGAGAAGCAGTTGCCACAAAGGGACGACCACTCCTGTTACCAGAAACAAGTTTAGAAGGAATGAAGTTCTGAAGGAGTACCAGAGCAGACACTTCACTAGCCGGGGACAGTGAAGTAAGTGGGAAAGCTTCAGTGGAGACTCATCCAGGAATGCAGCGGGTAGCTGTGAGTAAAGCTTGAAGTTAAGTACAGTGGTTAGCTGTGGGTGAATCTCGAGGGATCCAGCAGGTAGCTGAGAGTCCAAGAAGTCTAGTGAGAGATGGTGAGCTGAGCTTAAGGATCTACAGGGGGATACTGTGACTTGGCTATCTCCGTCTGAGAAGAATGTCGGCAGAATGATTTTGTGGTTTAGATGGAATACCGTAGGCACCTTCGGCATGAATCCTAGCATTGGAACCAGGACCACCCTGTCCGCGTAAAAGGTTGTGAAAGGCTCCTTGTAGCCCATGCCTGCTATCTCTGAGACTCTCCTTTCAGAGGTGATGGCAACCAGAAAGGCTGCTTTCAAGGTCAGACGCCAAACGGACATATTTTGCGAGAATGTATCCAAAGCCAGAAAGTCCAGGACCATGGGTAGGTCTCACTTAGGAAAGCAAAGTTTTCTTGGAGGCTTTAACCTCAGGACCGCTTTGAAAAATTGAATAAAAAGGCAATTGGCGGCCCACTGAATCCCTGTGAAGGCTGTAAAAGAAAGCACAGAAGAGAGGCGCCACCGAGTTAAGATAGTAAGCATTTTATTCCACAAAAATAAGGTGCATATAACCACTTACATTTAAGTAGAGGTAATTCAGCACAATAAGAAAGTCCTCTGGAGCGTCATGTGTGCACCAAGTTCGTTTGTTTTAGTCCAGTGCGGCGTCCTGTCCAGCAGGATATCCTAACGTTGGTGATACTGGCTTGTTGGACCGAGAGCGAGGCTTGGCTCCGGTCAGATGATTCAAACAAACGTCGGGTGTGATGACATCACAGCTAAGCCTCAGGCACACATGACGCTCCAGAGGACTTTCTTATTGTGCTGAATTACCTCTACTTAAATGTAAGTGGTTATATGCACCTTATTTTTGTGGAATAAAATGCTTACTATCTTAACTCGGTGGCGCCTCTCTTCTGTGCTTTCTTTTACATGTACTTTGGAGTTTGCTCTCAACTTCCCGTTCTGAAGGCTGCCTTGGACTGTTAATTAGCTTGCATGCCACAGATCAAAGGTTTTGTTCCCTCCATTATCATTATTTCTTGTAGAATACAAAATATGTTTACATACTATGATAGTTCTGTTATGCTATTTGTTATTTAATATAAGGGAATTGCAAAATATCGAATACAGAGCAACAGCGCCATCTATATATATGTTTTCCCTGTGAAGGCTGACAGGGCAGAAACATGACCCTTAAGAGTACTCAGTGCACGTACACATGACCGGACATTCCGTCAGAAAAGGTCTGAGGGTCTTCCCGACGGAGTTCCGACCGAACGGACTTGCCCCCACACGAACGGACCAAAGTTCATTTTGAACGTGATGACGTACGACAGGACTAGAAAAGGAAGTTCAATAGCCAGTAGCCAATAGCTGCCCTTGCGTTGTATTTGGTCCGTCGGACCAGCATACAGATGAACAGTTTTACCGATAGAAATTGATTCCGTTGGAAAGATTTGAAACATGTTCTATTTCTAGGTCCGTCTGAATTTTTGAAGAAAAAAGTCAGATGAAGCCCACACACGATCGGAATATCCGACAGAATGATTCTGTCGGACCTTTTCTGCCGGAAAGTCCGATCATGTGTATGCGGCGTCAGACTTAAGTTCATATCTAGGCCTTTTTGAAGAAAGTCCAAAATACTACTTATTTGGGGAGAGGAAGAAGAGAAGCCTTGAGTGGAAGCAAAGTCCTGGAACTTGATTCACACTTTCAAAATCCGGGCCTGCAACGCAGCCTTTCAAAATCCGGGCCTGCAACGCAGCCTCTGAGGACATAGATGAAGCACTGGACATTGAGACAGTAGACCTGGGGTTACTGGAATTGACTTTGGTGGCCCCGTACTCGGTAGACACAGGAGCAGAAACCATGGACATTTGGGCCAGTTGGGTATCACTGCCAAAACTGTGACTTTCTCCTTCATTAGTCTTCTGAGAAAGTTGAAGATCAGTGGTGTCGGTGGAAAGGCATATGCCTTCTGGAAGGACCACGCTGCTGTCAGAGCATCTGTCGCTGCTGCCTGTGGGCAAGGTAGTCTGGTGTAAAACATTGTCAGTTTGGCATTTGCTGGGGATGCAAATATGTCCACCTCCGGCTGGAAAGCCCAACTCATTAACATCTGAAAGGTTTGTTGATCCAGGGACCACTCATTGTTGTCTAACCCATGTCTTGACATAAAGTCTGCTTCGAGATTGGAGGGACCTGGAATATAGGCTGCCCACAGATGAAGAAGACTCAACTGGCCCCAAGTCATTATGGGCGTCACTTCCTCCCTCCTTGTTTCTGGATATAAGCCACAGCCATGGCATTGTCCATCTGCAACAGGACTGAACATCCCCAAACTATATTTTGAAAGGTGAGAAGGGCTTGCGGTGCTGGCTCAAGGGCTAAGATTTATGAGTAAAACGTCCTATCATTGGGGTTGACGGAGCCCATACCCATGTGTGTGCTGACATGGAGCTGAAGGAAAATAGATCCCCCTCCAGCTACAATAGTTCCCGCAGCAGCCAGCATCAGTAGACCCTTCAGCAAACCCCAGCACCCATTGCATACATTCAGTTTTGGAGGTGCTGGACTGTGTCCCCCTTCCTTCCTGCTGAAAAAAAAGCACTGGCTATACAGTACAATACCTGAGGGATTAGACACAGCAGCTCCAGTGATCTCCACTAGCTCCCAGGTCCAATGCTGAGTGGCTGTCCTGTTGCATTGTGCATACAGGAGGTTGGCCACTTGGCAGGGGTGCCATTCTGAGAATGCTTTGCATTTTCTCAATGACGGCAAAGCATTCTCTGATTGAACGAGGTGAAGAGGCGGGGTAGGGACTTCACAGTTGCACCTCATCTAATCATCGAATCATCAGTGTTTCGGATCACTCTTCAGAGAGCATTTGACAGGCAGTGAGGCCCAGAGTTGCCAACTTCCCGCAGCATTTTTTACTGACAAAACATGGAAAATGTACTGGCGGACCACATTTTTTACTGGCAACCTGAGAAATGACAAAACTCCTATTGAAAACTAACACAGTGAATATTTAAACACTATGAACTTGATATGGAAACACTGACAATACCTAGAACAAAGTCATTTGCTTGATTTACACTTCAAAAGTCAACACAGCATGAAATTATCAGCCCCTGATATTTACTGGTAGTTGTAAAAAAATCACTGATTTTTACAAACTGTCAGTAAATTTACTGGCGGTTGGCAACCCTGGTGAGGCCTTGTATCGCCTCCTCACCACCTGCTTTTACCCCTCAAACCCTGTACTAGCGTGCCGCAGCCACGTGCATTGCACATGGTTGTGGGGCATTTGCAGAGTGGCCCCATTCACTTAAAGCGTAACTCTCCTCTATGGGGAATCAGATGAAAACGGATTCGCCTGTCTGTTTTCATCCGATCCGCCAGACGGATGGAAAATAGGGTTTCCATCCATCTGGATTTAGAGGATCAGATGTCAACAGACATGTCACAGATGACATCTGTCGCTCCATAGAGGTGCATGGAGCGTCCGTTCAGGTCCGCCTGAAAAACTGACAGGCGGACCTGAATAGTCCGCATGTGTGAAAGGACCCTTTGTCTGTGCCTCTGTGCTGAGCAGGTCTAATGGGAGTGGTTTCATAATTATCAGTCAGCTGTGGCAGCTGCAGGGCACTAATGGGGAAAGCTGCTGGGACTGCATCCCTTTAGACGTGTTCCTATTGGAAATAGCACACCAAAAATGACCTTCTTGTTTCAAGGGATGCCTGAAATCTGACTTGTGTCTAAGGCAGACTTCTGGGAAAATTGGTGAGCCAATCACACAAGCAGGAAATTATGTTTCTGGGGAGTAGTCAGTACATGTTCTGTGTAAAGAACTCCATGTAGCCATATTGCATTGCATTTATAGAAAATTACAGTAGCTGCAGATTGAAAAGAAAAGGTAATTTTTAATAACATTCAATATTCAATTACAATATGACTTGTATCACAATTGTACACGCTATATTATTTTTTCTTTGTTTGCTATTTTTTTTCCCACGAAAGTGGAGTTACCCTTTAAAGGAGAAGTACAGTCAAAGCTCATATGGCTGTACTTCTCCTGTGGATCACAGGATTGCAGTTCGTTCTGCACTCCTGTGACTTGTTTTTAGCAGACTATGGGCTGAAGCCTGCTGTCGGCTGAAGTTACAGATCCAGTCCAGGCTCGGGAAAGATCGTGACCATACAGTCGGGATCCGCCCACATACCTGGAGTTGGTGTTGGAGTAGTTGCTGCAGCCAGGAGGAAGATGCCTATATGGAATGTAAGCTGACATTCATCTATCTCCCAATGGACAATGTTGAATGTGGGGACTAAACCAATATAAATGACCAAAACGTATTTTACACACCTATAAGGTAAGAGCACTGAGAGCCTATCTTTGGATATATAGCCTATTGCTGATCACTTGAAGAGATTGTAAAAATACCCTGGTCTTGGACCCCTGGCACAACATTGGGCTTTGGCCATTGGAATAGATTTCACCACGCACTTTAATTTATTTTTTGATTTTCACTCCATTTAGTCCTTGCATAGCAGTGCATCACATTGTGCACATTATATGGACTTATTGTACATTGGACTATACTGTATGCACTTTATTTACTGGATACACTTTAAGTCATGCACTTTATCTAGATGGGTGCACTTGGAATTGATATAGCCAACTGTATGCACTTTATGTACTGTAGTTGGATGCACTTTATGCAGTTGGATACAATTGACTGCACTTTAATTTATGCACTTTATTTTATGTATGCACTTTACTGGTGTTATTCACTAATTTATATATGCACTTTATCATATATATTGAAGACTGTATTTATTGATACATCAACACTTTATTTACTAGATAGATCACTAGGTTATGCGCTGAGTCACGTACATTTATGTATACACTTACACATACCTGGACCGCCACCCGGCTCAGCCTCTTAGCAAGCCGCTGAAAGCCTGAGCCAGCTGCTCCTGCCTAGCCCAGCCCAGCACTGAGCAGAAAGGGGGGGGGGGGCAGAGCATAGAGCCAGTGATGAACAGTCACCAGCTGTCTACTCATGAAGCTCTGAGAACCAAGCCATCAACCGTGTTTAATCGCTCTGTTTTCAGTCTTCGAGCCAGTGGGGGACAGATGCAGCCTCTGACCAATGCTGCATCCACCTAGGTAAGTATGATCCAAAAAAAAAAAAAAAGACTTTCCCATACTTCTCTTTTGAATGGGTCCCGCTTGACGGGCACTACTGCTGAAAGAGGCAGCATGTGTACCCCCAGCCACTGTGTCTGCAGCCAAAGGGGGAGCGGTTGGGGGGCAATAAAAATGCAGCTCACCCGCCCCCCGTTTTACTGCCTCTCAACCACTAGCATGAGACCTAACATGGTCATTCTCCTCTTTGGGGAGACGTCCTCTCACTTTCTGTTCTGTCTCTAAGCCTAGGTTCACATTGGAGCGATTTGTCATGTGATTTGAGAGATCAAATCGCATGACAAGTCACAGCCTATTAGAGGCAATGGCACTGTTCCAATCAGTGCGACACCGATTTTGCAGCCCCGCACCGATTTGCAAAAGTAGTTTCTGCATTACTTTTGCTGATTTTAGGTGCGACTTCAATTGAAATCTGTGCATGAAGCCACCCAGATGTCTATCAAGTCACACCTGAATTGGCGCTGACCTTGCTACTTCGAAATCACGCTACTTCAAGTGAAGTGGGTGCGATTTCAAAGTAGCATCAATGTGAACCTGGGCTAAGACAGGAAGTAGAGAGAAATTTCTCCAGCAAGACACAGACAGCAAAAAATAACCCAGGAGGGTTAACCCTTCTATGCTCTACCTAAAACTAACAAAATTTTGGCTATACATACATTTTAATAAGTATTATAAAATAAAATTCTGTTTAATATCCCATTTAGAAATCTATTACATGGCAGATGAAAGTTTTGTCATGTATAGTATTCATAATTACAACCCACTTATGTTTCCAAGGTCAGTTGGGTAAATGCTTCAGGACCATATGGCATTTTAACTGATTCAACTTAGAACCCACCAGAATTATGTGTATTTCAATTACCTTATGTTCATGCAGGTTTGCAATAGGTAGGAAATACCGAAAGCAGATAAATCAAATGAATACTTGGAAAAATAGGAGCAAGATTTATTTTTAAATCATGGCTGTTTCATTCTAATTAAATTTAAATGTATTTTATACCTCTCAAGAGTGTTAATATAATAAGTGGTCCTCTTTGAAGCTTAATATCCTTGATCCCTGTCAATAATTATAGTGGGTGACTAATAAAGTCTGATGACCAGCGTTTTTTTAATCTATACATTCTTATGCTGTCTCATTAACTGTAATGAATGGATTGGCTCTCGGTGCAGAATCAGCTGAATGGCCCAATGTTAATCAAGGACGTGCAAAATAAGTTTCTGATCTTTTTTTCGACTTTGCCCATCACTCTAGTAACAGTTGCCATGGCAGATTCACGTTCTTTATTTATGGTTCTAGTCGGCTAAACTCTTCACTTCCTCCTATTTCATCTGTTCCCTTTATTTATTGCTGCAATGTATTTTTTATTGAAATTTCTTTCCTTTGGGTAAAGTCAAATTAAAAAAAATACCAGCTTTGCAATGTTCTGTTGTCTTGGGACAGGAAGCTGCTGATTCCCTGATATAGATCTGAAGATTCTCAGCTATATTAGATTTAACTCTACAAGTCCTGTAGCCTATTAGTATTGTTATATAAAGGTATAGAATTATGGCAATTAAAAACATGCTCTCCTAGGACCACTAACATTTAAAGGGAATGTACAGTCTTTTCTGTGTTTTTTTTTTATTTTTTTTAGAAAACATCAGCTGTATGGTAAAAATTGTATTGATATCTTTTAATCGGTTAAAGCAGGGTTGCACCGATACCGGTATGGGTGCCGATACTAATCATTTGCACGAGTACTCATATTTGTGCAAATGCTCTGTAGCAGCCATAACCCTCGATGGGGCGGCCTTGACTTTTTGGCTTACCGGTTACCTCCGCTTGGCTTGTTCTTCCATGTCTAGGGGTTCCCAGGGTTAGTACCCAACAACTTCGGACACTGACACCATAAAAGTCCTTTTAGAAGGTTTTTATTTGCAGGGGGTAACATCCAAAAAAACACAGTCTCATATGGGAACAGAGGGCAAGGGTGAAGAAACTCAGGCACCTTGAACTGCTGACAATTGAAAAATCTCTAACACAAACCCAGAGAGTAGCCACTCGCAGCTGGGCGCTTCAAAGCTGAACAAATCTCTAGCCAGAGATTATGGCAGTCAGCACTTTGATCCGGAAACTTGCAAAGTCTCTGACATTGAATAAAGTCTCCACCGAAAGTGAATAGGAACCTTTTCTCAGTACCTGGAACGTTCTCTGTCTCCTTGGCAGTACTGCGAAACTGTGGATTCGTTAGTGTCCTTAACAACCCAGCAACCAGGCACTTCTTGGGATGCCAGCTTGTTGGCCCTCCTCCGAAGAGTCCTCCCCCGGTCGCTTACACGAGCTGCGGTGCCCCTCCAAGTTGGGAGCGCACCCGGACCCCTTGAATCCTCCCTCAGTTACTGCACCTCGGACCAGCCGTTTCCGAGACTCGGGAACAGATGGATCCTTGCCCCAGACCAAGGGGGTCTGTGGGGCTAGTCGAACTGACCATGTTGCGGGACGGCAAACGCTCCCGGGCCCGGGACCCCACGTGGGGCTACCCCGGTCCAGATTCAGGAACAGGCAGCTAAGGCCGAACCCCGAACACGTGACTTCAGCACCTTAAGTACCCTTCCCCAGACTCCTCAGCGGGGCCAGAAGCACCCACTGATTGGCTTCGGGGAATGCTGATACTCAAAACGTCCAACCAGGCCTGGTTCTAGGCCTGTCATGTGTACCTCACTGTACCCATGACCAGGCAGAACCCCAGTACAGCCCAGCCAAACTGATGCTAAAGTTAACCTGCACAATTAACCCTCAGAACCCCATTACTATTCTGAGGAAAAAAACTAAATTTCACATATAGTGGACACTTTGAAAAAGTGTCACCACTACAGCTCCAATACCTGAAATCGATTCCTTTGCGGTGCGATTTGAGCCCATACAAAATAATGAATGGGCTCAAATCGTACTGCAAAGAATCTTATGTTATTTGAACAAGAATGTGGTGTGATTCCTGTCCAAATCACATGCGGTTTTCCCCACCGCTCCTGTGTGAACCCAGGCTTGTCATAGCGACTTCAGCTTCCTTGGGAGGAATAGTGGCAAAAGGGCTGCACCTGGCCCATGAGCTCCAATTTGAAGACCACTGATTTTAAACCCACAGGTGCTTGTTTTTAACAATAGTTTTTCTTTATACTGGAGAGGAGAGAACGGCTAATATCTTGATCTCCACCTCAGCCAATCAATAGAAACATTGCATTCATTCAGAAAATACAAAGCCTCCTGTGAATGGCTGAGCAGCTCTCAGCCCAACTCTATTTTGTTCCAGGAGTGGAATGAAAACTTCCCACCCCACTGCTGGAACAAAGCACTGTATACTGTATGTAGCTCTCCCAGCACTGCATCTGTGAAATAAATAGTTTGTTTGGACCAGCTGGGGTAAGGCCTTAAATACATATACGGTTTAAAGGCAAACTTTTTTTTTTTGTTTTTATAGAATGAGGATAGTTTGACCCCTGACAAGTTTTTATTGCTGTCTGTGTTTCTCCCTCTCTGTTTGTACTGGTGACTGTTGGCACTGAAAATTAAAATTTTACAAATGTCACAGGAACAAGAGGTGAGGTTTTTGTTTTCTAATTTTGCTGTCTGTGTCCCATTATTAAGATTATCCCATTGGAGACACAACATGAACTGAGTGGCATTCTCTCTCTAAAAGTTTGGATCTCCCATTGATGGTAACCGGGACAGGGAAGAGGGAGAATCTCCTGTGCAGGGACCTAGGCAACAATGAAGACCTTTGCTATTCTGCCCAAAACTAATAGAAAAAAGTTTGAGCTTAAGATCTACACTAATTACAGAACCCGCTTCCTATAGGCCCATATCTCTCCTCCAGTCTGACATTAAAATATTGGCTAAAGTTTTGGGAAGCAGGTTGAATACAGTCATTGCCGATGTAATACATGCTGATCTGGCGGGCTTTATGCCCAACAAGTCTACAGCAATCAACCTTAGACGGCTGTTTAGGGTCCAGGTTAAACTGTGAACCAATCTGTAGCAGGAAGAGCAAATTTGGTCAAAATTATATTGATGCCCCAATTGCTCTACTATCCACATAATTCCCCTGTGGAAGTCTCGCTGAAAATTTTCTGTATGGTCAATTCTATTTTTAGTTCCCTATTGTGGAAGGGAGAAAGTGCTAGGATTAAGTTAGAACCACTGCAAGAGCCCACGTACAGGGGAGGGCTGTCTCTTCCGAACCCCTGGTTATATTACATAGCATCTCAACTCCAACACATAGTAGGTGGCTTGGCAAGGCTGTCCATATCCGGGGCAGGAAATCAGGATTCAAAGTTGTCTATCCTACTACATTTTAGTAAAGCCAACTCTCTTGCTGAGGATCTAGAGGCACAGCTTTTTTTCCAAACCTAATAATTATTATCTGACATATAGGCTTCTACAAAAAATATGGGAGAAAGCCAAACATTTACAAAAGGTCACAGGACATACAGGTTACAGTCCTATCTGGTATAATCAGTTGCAGCATGGTGCTAAGTGGCGTGGGTATGGACTAACGCATAGTAAACATGTCCTTATTATTGGTTTACTTCCATTCACACAACTGCAAGCGAGGTATGGTCTTCCATCTAATATGCTGTTTTACTATATCTAATTGAAACATACGGTGAATTCTCAGTGGTCTCTGGAGGCCTCAGTGTTGTCTCCAACCCCGCTATTTGCTTTATTGCAACAGTCCCAATAAACAAAAGGCTTTATTTCTAACTGCTATGCTATGCTCCCTGGTGTATACCTGGAGAGGTATCCCAACTCAGCGTGTGAGAGGTGAGAGGGATGTTGGTGATATTCCAGGTGACGATGGGAAGAGGCCTTGGAGGCTGTGAGGCTGTGTTCCCTCAATGTCTCACAGAGACTATCTCAATTATACCTTTTATTGAGAGTCTAGCGCACCCCACTCAGACTGTATTCTATTGGCTTGTGCTCTGACCCTTTATGTGCTAGATGTAAAAGAGATGCAGGACAGGGACTCATTATATTTGATGTGGAGATGTCCAAAGCTTCATTCCTACTGGAACACTGTTGTTGCAATGGCGAATACTGCCCTGTAGGTTTCCATACCTTTAGATTCCAGACAATGGTCTGTGTCTTGTAAGATTTGACGAAGCTTTGTTGATATGGATATTGGCTTATTGGATGTATTACTCTCTTTGAAATAATATATAATGTTTAATAAAAAATATTTTGACCGTAGATTCCAGACAGTGGGGGGAGATTTACTAAAACTGGTGGGCTCAGAATCAGTCAGCTTCTAACTTGTTTAATTAAGCTTTGGCAATAAAACCTGGGCGCTGATTGGTTTCTATGCAGAGCTGCACCAGATTTTGCACTCTCCAGTTTTGGTAAATAACCCCCAATGCATTCTTGGTATCCTAGATGCCATAATCCCAGATAAGTATGTCAAAAGGGCAGCCTCAAGGGCCCTATTTCAGGCTCATAGGCTCATTTTATTACACTGGATCTCTCATTCTCCCCCTACATCACGAATATGGCTGACACAGATGGACTTGATGCTACTATTAGAAAAACTGATCTATCAACATAAAGATAGCCCCTCCACATTTGAGAAGGTGTCGGGAGGCTGCTTGGCTGTTCCTGGTTTGGCCTCAGCAGACCTACTACTGGACAGGCTATTGCTGTGAAAACTTTATAATGCATTTGGCTATGTTTATTATAGATAAATTGTGTTTTTGATCTACAAATATTTCAAAAATATATTTCTGTTTTGTTATGGTGGCCCTGGTGTTCAGTTTGCGCACGAGTGCCAACCCCAGCCCAGAATGAAGAATGTTATATCTTATGGGAATAGTGTTTTTAATACTGTCATGCTGGAATGTTTTCTATTGTGAACTATATGTACTGTATCTGTACTGTATGGTTGTATGACTTTGTGACATCTCAATAAATCTTAACCTGATTAAAAAAAAAAAAAAAGAAAAAAGATCTTCAATAAACCTCTGACTGCCAAAAATGTTACCCCTTTGTCCCCCCAATCAAATTGTTAAAATGACCTCACGTCTGCAACTTTTTGCTAAATAACTAATTAAATAAATTAGTAAATACTCCCATTTTGCAAAGAAATGTGCATTTATTTATTTGTATTTAAGCCTACAAAGCATTATAACCATGATCAATGGATCATGGGTGCAATTCTTTAGCTCCTACAAACTCTTCCTCTAGCCCCTGATCCATACAGAGGTACAAACCTTCACCTATGAACCTGGAGGAAGTATCAGTGGACTACAAGTAATTATGCTCCATGGCGAACTACAGTCCCTCTGCAGTGGTGGCAGATTTTAGTTTTTCATTCATTTCAGACTTTAAGTTTTCTTTATCACAGATTTCTGTTTATGAATGGCACAGCAGAGCATTCTGACCATATGTGTGCATGCTGACCATGTTTCATGTTACACCCTATGTATAAAGTAGGTGTAACATGGTCTTAGGTTGCCTTTCTCAACCTTTTTACCCTAGAGGAACCCTTGAAATAATTTTCAGGTCTCAGGGAACCCCTAATAACACCAATTCATTGGGAGTCAGTGGGAAGAGTGGTGTTGGTCCTTGAATTATGCAGGCACTATCAGATGGGAGGTCAATTTGCAACAGCTCCAGGAACCCCTAGCAACCTCTGGAGGAAGCCTAAGGTTCAAGGGAACCCTGGATGAGAATGGCTGGTCTAAGGGCTCTTTTATACTTGCAGTGGAGTGCGGTGCCCTCTGAAGAGTGATCAGCATTCGGATAATTTTTCACAGGGCATTTGACAGGCTTTGAAAAGGAGTTGTAGTGCCTCTTCACTGCCTGATTTAACCCTATAATATTGCACTACCATGCTGCAATTACCGTTGTGGTGCTACCTTATTGAACTTTATGGACACATTTGACAAGTGGTACATGTCAAACTCTGCACCCGGGGTTATAATTCAGCAAAGCATTGTGCTGCGGCATGTGAACTGCTTTGTCCAGCTGTTATTTTACAGTACAGGTTGACAGCCCGGGGCAAAAAAAAAACAACGGCTTTGCTGCCCATTTTTACTTCCTATTTACTACCTGTCTGAAAAGGACCTAAAACAGTGATGGAGAACCTTGGCACCCCAGATGTTTTGGAACTACATTCCCATAATGCCCATGCACTCTGTAGTGTAGTTGAGCATCATGGGAAATGTAGTTCCAAAACATCTTGGGTGCCAAGGTTCGCCATCACTGACCTAAAAGATTGAGTTTAAAAATTTCCAAGACCCTTTGGTTATTTTAGCAGCACTCCCCTCCCACTAAAAATCTGCTAAATGCGGCTCCCGGTCAGTATGTGAGTGACGCACTCTACAGCATTTTTGGACCGCTAACGCTGGTGGAAAAAAGCACATGACAGCAGAGACAACAGGGGGAGCAGGATTACTAATCTGGCGCTAGGATTTATTATTTACTTCTGCACTCTCCTCTGACAATTCTCAGAGTTCATCAAAGACTCCATACTTCCAGGTATGGGGGAACACAAGATAATACCCCACCGTGATTCCCATAGAACAGTGCTCACTGCCTGAGCAGCCAATCACATGGTGATAGGAAATATATATAATAAGGCTCAATTCCATCTATTTTCAGCCATGTGGCTGGCATTTACTAATTTTGTTAGTCTTAGCTGAAAATAACTGCCACATTTTTGACAATAACAATACTTGTCCTGGTGTGTTAGCTTTGTGAATTGAGCCTCATGTCATAAGCCTCAGGCACACGGACATATTGATTTAAGAAGGGACTTTGATGAAAGTAAGAATCCTGCATAAAGCGTTTTCTTGTACTGCATCTGAACTCACAGGGACATACACCCACCTATGTCTGAGTCAGTTGAGATGTGTATTATTCTGCATCTGCACCATTGATTACACACTATAGAAATTAAGTCTCCCCCAGACATTCAGTGAAGTTCTGAAGGCCGAGGTCATTCTACGCTGTCGCTGCCCAGTGCCTACACATTGTAGATGTTTATATGTCGGCCCCGAATTCACTAGACAGCTATGGATAATGATAATAATCATAATACAAATAATATTAATTAATAATAAGAATAGTAATATTAGTATTATAACACACCTCCCAACATTTTTAGATGGGAATGAGGGACATCTACTGCCACACCTCCTGCCACACCCCCTTAAAGGAGAATTAACCAAAAAAAAGGTTAAAGCGGGATTCCACCCTAAAGTGGAACTCCCACTTTTCGGAACCCTCCCCCCCTCCGGTTTTACATTTTACACCTTTCAGGGGGAGGGGGGTGCAGATACCTGTCTAAGACAGGTATCTGCACCCACTTCCGGGCATAAACTCCCACGGGAGTTTACGCAGCTTCCTGTCCCGGCGCGCTGTCTGCCGGGACACACACGTATCCCGGCAGACAGCGCTGAAGATTCTCATTGCGCTGCGCAACTCGCGCATGCGCAGTAGGGAACCGGGAAGTGAAGCTGCAAGCTTTACTTCCTGATTCCCTCACCGAGAATGGCGCCGGCAACAGCAGAGAGCCGAGCGATCGATCGGCCTCTGCTGCCGACATCGCTGGAACTGGGAGACAGGTAAGTGTCCATTTTTTAAAAGTCAGCAGCTGCAGTATTTGTAGCTGCTGGCTTTTAAAAAAAAAATTTAGGTACAGTCCCGCTTTAATTAAATCCACAAGGGCTTTTTTCTATTCCTTTATATTGGGATTTAAAATTTACAAATGCAGCAATTTAGAATGGGGATGGAAGGTTTAGCACTGGGAAACACCTTTTGAAAGATAAAAAATGCATTTTATATACAACTATATATGGGGGACACATGAAGAGGAATGAGGGACAGAGGGACATTGTTCCAAATCAGGGACGGTCCCTGGAAATCAGGGACAGTTGGGAGCTATGTTATAATATATAAATATAATATATAATAGTATGTGTATGGATGTGAGTTAGGGACCTTAGATTGTAAGCTCCTTGAGGGTAGGGAATGATGTAAATGTACAATATATATGTAAAGTGCTGCGAAAACTGACTGCACTATGGTGTCCTTTTATGAAGCAGTGATCAGCGGAGATCCTGGGGATCACCACTGATCACAGCCCATAAACAGTTTATAAACCAGAGATAATCGGGGGGAGAAGTGTTTGAACTTGTTCTCCCGACGATTATCTCTGCACATGGAGAATCCTCATAGAATGACACAGTAACGGCCAGTGTATGAAGCTGTGATCTCAGTGCTTCACTGGCGATCTGTGTCAGATTTCACACTCCCCGATTCACCAACTCAGAGGTGGTGAAGCGACGAGTGAAGAGAGAAACCCGGGGGATCTGAGGAGGAAAGAGGAAGATTATTAACTTCCTTATGCCTCGTTCAGACCCCCCAACCCTGTAACCATGTCCCCCTGTCATATATATGTGTATACATATATATATATAATGTGTATATGTATATATATATAATGTGTGTATATACATGTGTGTATATACATGTATATATAATGTGTGTGTGTATATACATGTATATATAATGTAGGGGGGACTCTTTATTTTATTAACATTAATCACACTGGTGTCTGTCCGTGTATTGAGCTGTGATAATTTATCACTGCTTAATAAATGGACATCTCAGTGTTTCAGTGAATTTCTGGTACTGTAATCTCGTAAAGTCTCACGAGATTCCAGTATCAGGGGCCGTTCTCCACTGTTTGAAGCGTTTGTAGATCACTCCACTCCTCCAAGGGTGAAGCGATCTACTCCGCTTCATGAACTGGCACACAGAGGAGAAAGATATCCTCTGTGAATGCCGGAGAATGAAGCAGTGAATAGATTTCACTGCTTCATAAAAGGACACCTATATAAGTACCTGAAATAAAATAAGATAAAAATAACATAACATAATAATAATAATGTATTGTAGACCAATCACCAGACACATGTACAGCTCAGAGCATCCAGCGGAGGGCGCTGTGCCGAATGTGCTCGGTTCACGCTGTCACCGCGGCCGCTCTACAGGACGGAAGCAGCTCGTTGTCTCCAAGATGGCGGCGCCCATGCGAGGCGTGAGTGCTGAGTGCTTGCTATGCTATCCGCTCAGCGTTGTATAATATAGGACATTAAAAAGGAAGATGAAGCGGAGGCTCCCTGCTGGGCCTCGGCCGGCAAAGATCCGGAAGCTGCAGCTGTCAGTACAGACGTTCGTGGAGAAGGCAGAGGGCGGCGGGTCCCAGAGCAGCAGCCGGGTATCAGAGGAACACTCGGGGTCTGGAGGCAGAGGGAAGAGCCGGAAGGAGCTGAGGAAGGAGAAGCGCCTGTCCAAGAAGCTGAGGAGGAAGGAGTACTATGAGAGGAGGTGTGGGAGCTCCCAGCAGCCTGCCCAACCCGCAGAACATGGTCCTCCCATGGACAAGGCTCCCCGGACACCCTCAGTCCACAGAGCAGAGGCTGGAGGACAGGACAGGCAGAGGCCTGCTGGGGGGAAGAAGCCAGGGACAGAGGCCGGGAAGAAGAAGAAGAAGATGAGCAGAGAGGAGGCGAGGAGGAAAGCTCTGCTGGAGGCCAATGAGAAGGAGGAGAAGGAGATCAAGAAGCTGGAGAAGAGTCTGAGGATGAATAAGAGGAAAAATAAGAATTCCCTGCCCCAGGCATTTGCTCAGGATGGTCTGGATTACATCCTGGGGGCACTGGAGCCGGGGGGCTCTGCGTCTGGGCTGTATGATGAAGAGAAGGAGGAGGAGGACACCGCTGAGAAGATCTGGGGACTTTCACATGATCCCCACCAAGAAGATTTGAAGGATGAAATTGGAGGGAGCGAGGAGGAGGAGGAGGAGGAAGAAGAGGATGGTCTGAAGGGGGAAGATGAGAATAATTCTCCAGAGGAACAAAGTGAAGATGATGATGACGTGGACCAGGAATCGGAGGAGGAGTATGATGAAGAGGATGATCCATCCAAAGAGACATTACAGCATGAGTCAGATGGTGGAGATGAGGAGGAAGTGGCTGTCAATAATAAGGTATGATATTGGTGAGATAGTTGTTCAATAATCAGAACACCTGTCATGCGTCATTGCTGTCTGTGTCTCCGTTGGGGAGATTTGCCCCACTTCTTGTGCTGGGAACACACAAAGAGGCTGTCTTCCCTAAGTTTGTGGGATCTCACCTTTCACAGCTGTCACTGGAACAGAACATATAGAAAAAAAAAAACAAGCTATGGATAGCGAGTAATCAACGATACTCCACCGTGAGGATGGACAAATCGATGCCATTGAGGTGGATGATGTGTAGGAGTGGAATGACTGGACTTTTAGCTGGGGGGAGGTGAGGAAGGATGCAGTCACCGGCAGCTCCTCAAAGGGGTTGGGGATCCCTCAAGGACGTGAAGAAAATCATAAGGGCGCCAGGTCAGCATTAGATAAAACGTTTATTCCGATAGGGAGGCCTCCTCTGCTCGCTCGAGGTTCCATACAGCAGCGTGAGTGACAGCCGGAGACACCTTTTGTTTTCCATCCAACATAGCGGGTCCTGACTTTGGGCTTAGCGGCTCTTCGCACCACATTTCATCCCATCCTGTGTTGCCAGCTCACCACACGCTATGCATACAGAACCTCGTGATTTTAACATGTAAGTGTCTATCGGAATAAACATGTTGGTTTTATCCTATGCTGACCCGGCACCCTTATGATTTTCGTCACTGGAACAGGATTTTTCCTTTTTTAGGCCTCATTCACACAAATGGTTTGAGTTTTAAAGGGCTGGAAAAAAATGAAAAGGTCAACTAACACCGTACACCCTTTCCAGCCTGCTCCTGGCCCCCGCTTTACTTACCTTCATGAGTGCTGAGCTGTCAGTGCTCATGCACCTGGTGAAGTAGCCTGGGAATGTATAATCCCAGCTGCTCTCCCCCCTTCTTTCTGTAGGGCTTCTGGGACAGATTAGTGATTCTGATTGGTCAATGCTGCACAGAGGTAAGTACAGTAAGAACCGGCAAGAGTTGGGAGGGTGTTGGTTCAGCTTTTTCCTTTTTTTTTTTTTTATTTTTTTTTGGGAAAGCTGAACTTGCACTTTAAAATATGCTCTAATATAAAATTCTGCGTTCTTTCCTCCACTGCAGGAGCTGCAGATGGCGCATATAACTGGCAATAGATGTGATTGGCTGTATACAGCTACACTCAGGCATACAGCAATGCTTTCTTGCATCGGTGTAAACGCATGTATGCCCATATCACATATTCTCCAAATTCTAAATTTCCGCATTCAGGAAAAACATCATGTAGACGCGCATGAAAACTCCAAAGTATGGCCACCTCCAGCCATTCACTATGATGTCTGGTTGTAAATGGCACCTGTAGCTCCCTGGGTTGAGAAAATGCCATGATTTTAGCTGACATATGTTTTAAGACTGTAAGATAGTAATTTCTCCTCTTTCCACTGCATTAAGATTGATCAGAGTAGATTTGGTAATATGGGGTGGGAGTCATCTTGGGGTACTAGAGTGCCATATGACTTGAACTGGCATACAGTCAGGTCATCAGCACAAAGGACTTGCAGCGTAATTTATCAAAAAAAAGGGATTGATCATTGTGCCTCTACAATCTAGCAGGTTCTTATTGTCTGCAGAGGGAGAAAGGTGTGGCTCTGCAGTGGAGAGCTGCCATTCTCTGTGGAGTTACTGCTTCCTAAGTTAGGGGTTAGCTGCAGAGAGGGAAATGGATATAGTTGTAGTTTAACTCTTGACATGAGAGAACCACTTTTCTTGCCATGGTACTTGTAGCTGGGTTCTGCTGTCCACAGTCCTACTATGAGCCTCTTGTGAGTCCCTGCACCTACAGTGTACATTGCTGCGTGTTTTGCTCATGTCCATTCTGTCCCTTTCCTCAGGAGGCCAGGGTTAAAGATTTATCTGTAGGTAATGTTCTAATAAATTAATATAAACATCAGGTTTTTCCCTGGGCTTTTTTTCCAAGTTTTACTCTCTAGTCTCTTGCAAGGGTATTTAGAATAATGAAGGGTCAGAAATCATCAACTTCTGTTCACTGATCTCCTCTGCTTAGGTTGGACCAAAAGCTGTCAGCTCCTTAGCACTTCCAGGTTCAGAGATGTCAAAATTCTAGTGGCAGTGGCCTTGTAAGAAGCAGATCAGGGACTCTGTCTGCACTCTGTATAAGCTGGGGGTAAAGGAGACATGAGGTATTCATAAACGGTAACTGTCACTTCAATGTACTACTGCAGAGGAGACATCAGGGGTTTAACAGACCCCGGATATACTCATAAAGAATAACTCACGCCCTATGTACTATTGCATAGAGGACTTGTGCGGGATGTCCACTTCTTAGCGATTCTGCATTTTTTTTCTTTTTTGAACCACCTGGTTGCTTTTATCTCACCCAGCAGGAAAAATAAATCTTAGGGGGAACACTGCATCAGTTCCTAATCTTGTATTAGTTAGAAAATATTGATTTGACCACACAATTATAGTTTCTCTCTCTAAATTTTGCTGATTATCAGGCAGTGGGGTTTATTTACTAAAGCTGGAGAGTGCAAAATCATGCTCACTTCTGCATAGAAACCAATTGGCTTGCAGGTTTTAGGCCAGGTTTACACTAGTGCGACAAACGCTCCGACATTTCCCCGAATGTTTCCCTATGGGAGCTGTCTTCACTGGTCTGACACATGTCGGTCCGACTTTGAAAATGCTCCCTGTACTACTTTGGTCCAACTTTGATCCTACTTTAGCCCATTGAATATCATTGAAGTCGGATCAAAGTCGGAACGACGACTTTGGCATGTGACTTGTGCTCTGATGATCTTGAGGGGAATTCCACGCCAAATTTTCAAAGAAAAAAACGCATGGGTTCCCCCTCCAAGAGCATACCAGGCCCTTCGGTCTGGTATGGATTTTAAGGGGAACCTCCTACGCCGAAAAGCGGGGGGGGGGGGGGGGGGGGGTCCCCCCAAAATCCATACCTGACTTATCCTTATCCTAGCACACAGCCTGGCTGGTCAGGGAAGGGGTATGGGGACCCCCTCCTGAACCGTGCCAGGCTGCATGCCTTCAACATGGGGGGTGGGTGCTTGTCCCCATGTTGATGAGGACAAGGGCCTCTTCCCGACAACCCTGGCCGTTGGTTGTCGGGGTCTGCGGGTGGGGGAGCTTATCGGAATCCAGGAGCCCTCTTTAATAAGGGGGCCCCCCCACCCTATGTGAATGAGTATGGGGTACACACTAGACAGGTTTTTAAAGTAATTTTATTAGGCAGCTCTGGGGGTCTCTTCCGATTTCTTCTCCAGCCTCTTCTCCCGCTCTCCGGTATCTTCTGCTCTTTTGCCTGCTCTTTTGCTAGCAGTGGCCCTGTCTTCTCCATCATATTCTTCACTCTTCTGCCGATGTTGACACAACGCTCTTTCCCGCTGTAATGCCGTGTGCGTAGTGCGCAATATAGGCATGGTCACCTGGTGATGTCACCCGGTGACCCCACCCCTTATGACATCACCGCAATGTCATAAGGGCCGGGGTTACCGAGTGACATCACCAGTGATCACGCCCCATGCCTATATAACATCCAAAACATGTTATAACTGCAAGCGCTGCGCCTGCGCAGTACGGGGCGGACGCTATTTGATGGGGGGACAGTTTTTGGCAGAACACTGGTCACAATCTCCTGCTATATGGGGAGACCCCAATCCATTTTTTTTAGTGTGCATGATCTGGGCACAGGTTTACTTTAAATATTGGCCCATTTTAACTTTACTTGGCCATTTAGAAATGTAATGTATTTAAGTAAACCGACTTCTATAAATTAGAGGAAATTGTATTCCCTGTGATAAGATGTCAGCCGTCTCTAGTACAGGTTAGAAAATGAACAGAAGGATCTAATGGGTTGCTAGGTGAATGATGTTGGTCTTCCAGTAAATGTGTTTTTTATATTCTTGTTTCTTAGAACTCCAAAGATGTGGCCAATAAGTATGTCCCTCCCCAGCTTAGACAGTCCTCTGAAGCTGTGGATGCTAAGAAGAGGGAAGAACTGGAGAGGCTGAAGAAGAGTGTGAAAGGATTGATGAACAGGTATCACATGACGGATCCACCTAAATAATGGCGTCCTTTCTCCTGAGTTGTGTGCTGTGTCTTGGCTCCAGGCCTGGAGTGCATCAACTACTTTTATAGTTCATATTTTTAATTGACAGGATGAAACTCCATGGAGCTTAAATCACTGTCAGGCTTCTGCTAATTATTTTACTCTTGTTGTGTGCGTATGCTGCAGGTCATTTGGTGATGTATGGAGTTTACCCTTTGTAACTGCAAGTTGATATTTTTTCCATTCTCATCACTGTCCTTATGCCATAATAGATACTTAGACATTAATCTATTGTATTTCCCAACTAATTGTTAATTAGCTCATGATTGATCAGCTGTAGATTTTTTATTTTTTTTGCAGAAAGGTAGGCTTTGCACCAAATTATAAAAGGAATACTTTCAGTTATAATTGACCTTTTAGGCTCCATGCACACTGGAGCTCAAAAAAGCTTTTTCTGGATGCCAGATTGATGGCAGAAAACGCTGGATGAAAAACTCACTTTTAACAGCATTTTGTACTAGCGTTTATGCACATTTTTTAGCGTTTTTAATAAAAATACATAGAGAGCACTCCAAAAATCCCACAATGCATTGAAAAAATAGAACGCTGAATGCTAATTAATGCGCGTTTACCGGCGTTTGGTGTTTTTTTATTTTATTTATTATTATTTTTTTTGTGGTCAGAAAAACAGCACTTTGAATGCGATTTTATGGTGTTCAGAGAACAGCCCATAAACTCCACTGCTGATAAAAGCTAAAAAAAAGGTCCATGTGCATGGACACATAGGATAACAGAGTGGAGTTCATGGGCTGTTGAAGGAAAAAAAAAAAAAAAAAAAAAAAGCCCAAACTCCAAAAATGGAAAGAACCTTTTTTTTTTTTTTGTTAATATATTTTGGATAGAGTGCATTATTACTTAACCGCTTCAGCACCGGGCCATTTTACACCCTTCCTTACCAGAGCACTTTTTGCGATTCGGCACTGCGTCGCTTTAACTAACAATTGCGCGGTCGTGCGACGTTACACCCAAACAAAATTGACGTCCTTTTTTTCCCACAAATAGAGCTTTCTTTTGGTGGTATTTGATCACCTCTGCGGTTTTTATTTTTTGCGCTATAAACAAAAGAAGAGCTACAATTTTGAAAAAAAAACACAATATTTTTTTACTTTTTGCTATAATATCCCATTTTTAAAAAAAAAAACAGTTTTTTTCCTCAGTTTAGGCCGATACGTATTCTTCATATTTTTGGTAAAAATTGCAATAAGCGTATATAGATCGGTTTGCGCAAAAGTTGTAGCGTTTACAAAATAGGGGATAGATTTATTGCATTTTTTTTTTTTTTTTTACTAGTAATGGCGGCGATCTGCAAATGTCGCAAACTGCGACATTGCGACGGACACTTCGGACACTTTTGACACATTTTTGGGACCATTCACATTTACACAGCGATCGTTGCTATAAAATTGCAGTGATTACTGTGTAAATGTGACTGGCAGGGAAGGGGTTAACACTAGGGGGCGCTGCAGGGGTTAAAATGTTCCCTAAGGTAGTGATTCTAACTGTGGGGGTAGGGGACTGACAAGGGGAGGAGACCGATCGGTGTTCCTCAGTACTGGGATCACATGATCGGTCTCCTCTCCGCTGACAGGACGTGGAGCTGTGTGATTACACACACAGCTCCACGGTCCCGCGCGGTCCCGTTGTTTTAACGGGCAATCGTGGGTGGCCAGCTGACATCGCGGCCGCCGGGCACTCGCACCGGGTCCGAGCGACGCCGCGGGCGCGCGCCCTAGGCGGCCGGGAATGGGAGGACGTCATATGACAGTGGGCGGTAGGGAAGTGGTTAAAGGGGTGTTCTGGGGAAAAAAAAAAAAAAAAAGCCAGCAGCTACACATACTGCAGCTGCTGGCTTTTAATAAATGGACAATTACCTGTCCTGCAGTCCCTCAATGTCGGCACCGCAGCTAATGTCTCCATCAGCTGTCGGGTGCTGCCGCCGCCATTGCAGGTAAGGTAGCCCGGCATTATAGCCTTTCGGCGCGAGGCCCCGCTCCTCTCTCCTATTAGCCCGGTGGCCGAGGGAGGAGGAGGAGGGAGCCCTGCGGTGATGTCACGGCCGCATCGCAGCCTGACTCCCGGAAGTGGGGAAAGGATACCTGTCGGACTTTAGGGTGGTGCTCCACTTTAATACATGTGTCATTAGGGATCTTTTCCTTCACTTCCTATCTTGTAGACTCAACAGGAAGTGAAAAGTTGTCCTTCCAATATGAGAGAATCCCCTCCTAAACTGGTAGTAAACTCTGTGCTGCCACTTGTACCTACAGGTAAGCCTTTAATGAGGCTTACCTGTAGGTACTGTGAATATTTCTTAAACTTGCACAGTTTTGGAGATATTTAGCATGCATGAAGCCGATGACATCATCGTCTGTGCCAGAAACGGCGGTTCCCGTGCGCATGCGTGGGAGGGACGTCATCGCACCCCCAGCCACTTATGTAGCCAGAGGCCGGGAACATGGAAGGAAGACTGGGGGAAGATGTCAGCTGTCTCAGCATTGACATTGCGGCAGGAATTTTATTTATTTATTTGAATTTTTTTTTTTTTTTTACTACCACTTTAAACATTTTTCACAGGAACATGTGTCCTCTTTGAAAGATTTGCTTTCTATTCCTGTACTGGAGACAACTCAACATTTTTGTCTCTCACTTTTCACTTTGGCTAACATTGCTGATTGGGATAGATGCAGAGAGTAAATCTCCCTAATGGAGACACAGACAGTAATAAAAAACTTAACAGTGGTTCTATCACCAATTTTTCCAAATCTAAAAATTTTTTTTGCTTTCAGTTAAAGTTTAAAATGGAGTTCCACCCAAAATTGGAACCTCTGCTTATTTGCTCCTCATCCGGTGCCACATTCTGGCATTTTTCGGGGGGGATGGACACCTGTTTTTGTTCGACCACACCCCCATCCGAACTGAGCCAGATGTTCGGCCCACCTCCTTCCCCCGCAGCCAGCCCATTCAGAGTGCAACGCGCTTTGCGCATGTGCTGAAGGGAACCGGTTTCCATTAGTGGAGATGGCCGCAGCAGCACCTGATAGCTGATTAAAAAAATTCAGCTCGGGTGCCAACATCGTTGTATCCCTGGACAGGTAGGTGCCCTAATATTAAAAGTCAGCAGCTACAGTATTTGTAGTTGCTGACTTTAAATTTTTTCTGAAGAAGCCTGGAAGCTCCTCTTTAAAGTACATTTGTTGTGAGACAAGTATAGAGGCTGCCATGCTGGCTTTCTTTTAAAAATGCTAAAAAAGCTGGCTGTATCTGTCTTCAATATTTTTGAGGTACTGACTCATCATTTGCATGTTGTAAAGGTAGCCATACATGTCTTGATTCCCAGATTCACAATGTTATTTATTATTATTCTACAGGATTTAAATAACGTCAACAGTTTACACAGCACTTTAAAATATAAAAGGGAGACAATACAGTTATGATACAATAAAATACAAGAGGATTAAGAGGGCCCTGCTCAGAAGAGTTTACAATCTAATAGGGTGGAGCAGTTGGTACAAAAGGTTGTAACTGTGGGGAATGTGCTGATGGAAGTGGTAAAATATTAGTTGGAGGCGTGATAGGCTTCCCTGAAGAGCTCAGTTTTTGGAGATCGCCTGAAGGTAGCAAGAGTAGGGGATAGCCGGACAGGTTGGGGAAGCGAATTCCAGAGGATAGGAGATGCTCTGGAGAAATCCTGGAGACGAGCATGGGAGGAGGAGAAGAGGGAGCTTGAGAGTAGGAGGTCTTGGGAAGAGCAGAGAGGACGATTTGGGTGATATTTGGAAACAAGATTGGTGATGTAGCTCGGGGCAGAGTTGTTAATGGCTTTGTATGTTGTGGTTAGTATTTTGAATTTAATTGAGAGATTGGGAGCCAGTGTAGGGATTGGAGGAGAGTTGGCGGACACTGAACGGTGTATAAGTCTGGCAGCAGCATTCATGATTGACTGAAGAGGAGATAGCCTATGTAAAGGCAGGCTAATGAGAAGAGAGTTGCAATAGTCAAGGTGAAAGATAACGAAGGAGTGATTGAGGAGCTTGGTGGTTTCATTTGTTAAAAAGGGGTGAATTTTAGAAATGTTACAGAGGTGAATTCTTCAAACCTTTGACAACGATTGGATTTGGGGCTGAAGTGACAAGTCAGAGTCTAGGATTACACCGAGTACCCTGGCGTGAGGGGAGGGACTGATGGTTGCATTGTTGCTTTTGATGGAAAAGTCATGGAGGGGGGCACGAGCGGAGGGGAATATTAATAGCTCAGTTTTAGAGAGATTTAGTTTAAGGAAGTGGTGCGACATCCATGCTGATACGTCGGTTAGTAAATAATGCGAGAGGCGACTGAAGGAGTGAGGTGAGGAGTAGACGGATAGATTTGGGTGTCATCGGCGTATAGGTGGTATTGGAAGCTGTTGGCGGTTAGCAAGTGACCAATGGAGGAGGTGTAGATGAAGAGAAGGGGTCCAAAAACAGAGCCTTGGGGGACCCCACAGAAAGGGGCAATGGAGAGGAGGAGACAGAGTTGTAGGTAACACTGAAGGAGCGCTGTCATAGGTAGGCAGAGAACCAGGATAGAGTACAATCTTGGAGACCAAGGGAATGGAGTTTATTGAGAAGGAGCGGGTCGCAGAGAGGTCAAGGTGTCCTCACGAATTGCATCAATCTTGTCTTTTAAAGTGATCGGCAATCTCTTGGGCAGTGAGCGAGTTAGTGGGTAGAGGGGGTGGGGAACGAAGCAGAGAGTTAAAGGTTGAGAAGAGCCAACGGGGACTGGATGACAAGGTATTAATAAGAGAGACAAAGTAGGCTTGTTTGGCAGCATGAAGGCAGGAATTGTATTTTAGAAGGGCAGATTTATATAGGGTAAAGTCTTGTTGTAGGCATTTTGGTTTTACGCCACAGTCGTTCAAGAGCACGGCAATGGGGGTTATTTACGAAAGGCAAATACACTTTACACTTGAAATTGTAGATCCGAGGGGGACATGCAAGGAAAATAAAAAACAGCATTTTAGCTTGCACATGATTGGATGATAAAATCAGCAGAGTTTCTCCTCATTTCAGATCTATCGCTCAGATTTACAGCAACTGCATTTCCAAGTGCAATTTGCACTTGTAGTGCAAAGTGGATTTGCCTTTCTTAAATAACCCCCCATGTCTCTTGAGATTTCTTGTATTGTCAGTTTACCAGGGTTGCAGCGGTCGGGCCTGGTTCTGATTGTGGTTAGAGGAGCAAGTGCATCCAGTGATGAGAGTGAACTGTTGTAGACAGAGGTGGCCAGGTCAGGACAGGACGGGGGAGAGATTATGTCATATAGGTGGTCATTAGCAGAATAGAGAAGAGAAAAGGGTTAAAGTGGCGAAGGTTCCTACATGTAATCGTTTTCTGCTTGGCGGGATGGTTAGTTGGAGGCAAGGATACAGTGAAACTGATGAGGTTGTGATCAGAGAGAGGAAAGGGGGTGTTGGTGAGGTTGCCAGGATTGCAGAGATGGCAGAATTCAAGGTCGAGGGTATTACCATTGGAGTTGGTGGAAGTTTGTGTCCATTGAGTTAGGTCAAAAGATGAGGTTAAGTTGAGCTGTAGCTGGGCTGTTAACAGTGACAGGAATGTTGAAGTCACCAAGAATGATTGTGGGTATTTCAGAGGAGAGAAAGTAGGGTAGCCAGGCAGAAAAGTCATCAAGAAAGCGCGATACCGGTCCAGGAGGCCGATAAATTGCTGCAATCCTTAGAGAAATAGGAGAAAACAGACGAATACAGTGCATCTCGAAAGAAGAGGGGGATAGAGAGGGAGGGATAGGAAGGACTTGGAAGGTGCTTTGTGGTGATAGAAGGAATCCAACTCCACCTCGTTTCTGTCCGTTGGGTCTGTGAGAGTGAGTCCAATGGAGGCCACCATGGGAGAGGGCAGCAGGAGAAGTTGAGTCAAAATGTTTAAGCCTGGTTTCAGTTATGGCGAGTATGTTGCCGCCATGAGAGATAAGGTCATACACAGATGTTAGCTTGTTACAGATGGAGCAGGCGTTCCAAAGGGTGCATGAGATTGGGAGGCTGGTTTGAGGAAGCCGGGGGATAGAAATTAAACTGAGCAGATTGCGGTGTTTGCCAGAGGAGGAGGGGTATTGGATATGTGGTTTGCAGTTGGAAAATGGCAGGCCAGGATTAGAAGAAATGTCACGTGAGACTAGGAGGGTGAGAAAGGCAAGATGGGAGTGGAATGTGCATGAGCGCACATGTCTAACGGCTCTGGTGTTTGTCAGCATGTGGATGCAGCAAATGCTGGAGATGATTGGTGCAGTAGTAGGGAGAGGGTAGGAGTGAGGGGGATATGTGCATGCTGCAGGGTAGGGGTAGAGTAAGGATAATTTGAGGATAGAAGACACCAATGTGAGAAGGAAGAGAAGAAGGAGCATGCTAGTGGATAGAGAGTGGGAATCTGACTTCATATAAAATGTCAAATGCTGGTTTGCTTGTTGTCTTTCAGAGTGGAGCAGAGTTCTTGTATCTTCATCCTGCTTTCTTCACTGCGCATCACTCGTGACAGAGCCATGATGTCTGCGCCTCCTCATGGGCTGCTTTAAATTTATAGGGAGACTGAGTCTGGATGTAGGAATCTCCACTGCCATATATTGCATTTATGCAACTACGGCTCATTAAATACCTCAATATTGACTGCATTTGATAGGAAGCAGTCACTGTCCTTCCGATAACTTCTCATCCAGTTTTGTTGAGCTGTGTGCTACTTTCAAGGCTCCCACTGCTTGAATTTTGGCAGCAGGAATCGGCTGAAATTCAAGCTTTGTATGGCCAGCCTAAGTGAGAGCCAGAATTCCTTATCTCTGTATTTGTTTCCAGTCGATGACTGGCCAGAAAACTAGCATTCTCCAAAGAGGTCAACAGCGGCAGCCTACGTAATTTTCTTGTGACAGGTGTACTTAAACTTTCTCTCTGGAATCCAGCCGCCAGAATATGCTGGATTTTTTCTGCAGCTGGCAATAAAATCGCATGCGAATGAGACAAATCCCTTAACAATTTTAACAATTCATTGAAAACCTCTAAATTCTATTCTGACTAATCCCTAATACTACAATAATCCTTGTAGTAGAATACTTATGTTTCCTTAGGGGCGGCAATTCGCAAAGTTCACAGTGCTACGTTGAACACAAATTATGGCCGTTCTGTACTGGGGAGTAGAGATCCAGTTTTTTAAATATTTTCCTGAAAACATTTAGTGATCTTTTCCACATGTTGTAGGAGAATGCTGACCCTTTTTCTTTTCTTTCTTTTAGACTGAGTGAACCAAACATGGCCTCTATCAGCGGACAGCTTGAAGAACTGTACATGACCAACAGTAGAAAGGACATGAATGATACTTTAACCAGTGTTCTCCTCAATGCTTGTATTACTCCGGCCAAAATGCCAGACCGACTAATGATGGAACACGTGCTTCTGGTTGCTATACTACATAACACAGTGGGGATTGAGGTAACAAGATTTGCCAACCGTTATCATATATTGCCTTAATGGAAAATATGGTTTTAAAGTGAAATATTTATCTCTTTGCACTGTCATGCCAAGAAGGATTTGACCTTAGGCTGGGAGCTAGAAGCTGAATGCTTTAGATTCTATGTAATTCACAATCGCAATAAATCATGGAATATTTCTGAATTAAAGCGGCAGCGGGTCCCCTGTGCATTATAATAGACTTTCATTCCTAGTTTGGCTTCTACCAGTGCTGCAAGTTCCACTCTCCTCTTCACTCTTTTGTCTCTGTTGCAAACTTCTTCAGCCATTGGACTACCACTATTTACCTCCAGCCCATGTATCCATTATTTGCAATTTTCACTGCATACGTGCTGCAGGCTGTGTACATAGAACAAAAATGCTAGTAGACAGGTAAAGAAGTTGTTTGTGAGATAAAATGTACAAAGGCTCTGCTACCAAAAAATGTTACCTGATAGAATTTTTATTTAAAGTTGTGGTGAATAGAGTATTATTAGTTCACTGCCTGACTGTAGTTGCTCCCTACATTTAAAGGATAAGTAAGATCCTAATGTACATATGTTTCTTTTCAAAATCTTCAGTCCAGTGAATTGTACCTCCTGTAAAGTACATGGCTGCTCTCCACTCCACTGATTTCAGCGAAAAGTCCCCCCCTCACGATCTTAAGCAAGCATTTCCACGATTCTATGTAAACAGTGCAGAGCCATTCTCTGCTCAGAGCTGTAAAAAAAAAAAAGCCAGTGTTCTATCGAGAAATGCCTCCGATGGGTCTGCTCACTGCGCAGTACACAATGTCACTCCAGCTGATATGTCGATCAGCTGGCGTGACCTCAACACAACGCATGCGCAGATCGTCAGAGGCAGTATTCGTCGATCTGCAAAAAGCCGAGGGAGAATGTACTTGTCAGATTTATGCCTCGCTGTTTTGGGGTGGGTTCAATATCTTAAAGGGCGTGGTGTGTGTGTGTGTGTGTGTGTGTGTGTTGCAACCCGCCCTTACATACAGGTAAAACTTGCCGTTCAACACACTAAACCCGTCATGCCACACACACAAAACACAGCCTTCAGCACATGGAAAACCCGCCCCGCAACAGTGAGGCACAATCTGACAATTACGTTTGCATAGCATTGGATAATGCCTCCGATGTACTGCGCATGCGCTGTGTTGACATCATGCCAGTTGATCAACATATCAGCTGGAGTGACGTTTGGTTCTGTGCATGTGCAGACCCATAGAAGGCATTTTTTTGACGGAAGGCATTATTCGACAGAACATCGGTACCGGTAAATGTTTATCAATATTCCTCAGCGCTGAGAGATAAAGAGAAACATTGTAACATTTGGTTTAGATCAAAGGGAAGAACTTCTGTCTGCAAATGAGGTCAGTTTAACCACTTAAAGACTAAGCCTTTTTCTGACACTTGTTGCTTTAAAAGGTAAAATCGGTATTTTCTGCAAGAAAATTACTTGGGACCCCCAAACATTTATTTATATATATATATATATATATATATATATATATATATATATATATATATATACATACATACATACATACATACATACATACATACATACATACATACATACATACATTTTTTTTTTTTTTAGCAGAGACCCTAGAGAATAAAATGGCGGTTGTTGCAATATTTTCAGTCACACTGTATTTGCGCAACAGTCTTTAAAACGCATTTTTTGGGGACAAAATACTTTTCAATTAATTAAAAAAAAAAAACAGTAAAGTTAGGCCAATTGTTTTGTATAATGTGAAAGATGATGTTACGCTGAGAGGATCCTGATCTTTATTCTAAGCATAAAAATCGTGATTCTCATTTTAGCCAGAATCGTGCAGCTCTACTCTGCGGTGTGATTTGAGCCCATACAAAATGAATGAGCTCATTACAAACTGCACTGCAAAGAAACACATGCAATTTGAAGAGAAATGCTGTGGGATTCCAAATCGCATGCAGTTTTCTGCACCACTCCTATTTGAAACAAACCGAATACTCACCATCTAACAGCTAATCGGGATAAGGCAGTGTTGTGTTTTTAAATCAAGTAAAGTAGTTTATGCAGAAAGTGTCTGGATTCCACAATGCTCATCTGTGATATCTCGCTGACCTGACAAGAGCACAACTTGTAGAGCGGGAATGTATTGACAGACAGGCAGACTCTGCCTGGGATCACACAGGAGCAGCTGGGAAACCGCATGCGATTTGGATCATGTGCAGTTTGAGCTCATTCATTGTGTACGGGCACAAATTGCACCGCAAAAGATTTGATTTTAGGTATTGGAGCATTTGAACAAGTACTTGTGCAAATGCTTAGTATCGGCATCGGTATCTGCGCAACCCTAGTTGTAGGTGCAAATTAACAATTTAGCCAACAGCTGGGTTTATGTTTACCTTCTTGTGTATTTTTTTTTTTTTTTTTTTTTTTTGTAAAAACTCTAAATACAGGTTACAACAAATGGTTGTAAGCCTGCTCACTTTTAGACTCAAGTTGAAAATCTGTATGGACCTGTATGAGCTTGTAAGTAAAGTAGGGGTGTCCCATAGTAGATTGGAAGAGGCTGAAAGCAGCCTTGCATGTCACTAAATAAGAAACGGAGAATGGAAAGATGGTGTGACCTTCCTATTTCCTCTGTGTATAATTGGTCTTTGGTTGGTTGTTCAGACCCATGCACAATACTATTCACAACATTGCAGTAAACTTCTTTCCAGATATTCTGAAGGAGTGGCTTTGAGTGTGCCACCTGGTCCATGGAGATTGAAGTATAAGATATTCATATGCAGTGTTTCTAATTCCTTCAATAAAAAGTTGAATTTTTTTGTTTGAGCTTTGACCATAAAAATGAAAATATATGCCATGCATTAAACAAACGGCAACTGCCCCTATTTATAACTAGCGTAATAAAGGCTTTACACAGAACAAACAAAACAAATGTACCCTCTGCATACTTGCCAGCTAGCCAGCAAAAAAATGACAGTCTAACAATTTGTGTTAAATGCCATACATTCCCTTAAAAAAAGAAGAAAACCTCCAGACTGTGTGCGTTGAATATTTTCTAACCTTCTTGTGACCTTCTTTTTTTAGGTTGGTGCGCATATCTTAGAAACGGTAGTACAGCAGTTTCATGACCTGCATCAAGACATTGGTGAAAGTAAAGAGTGTGATAACCTGCTCACCATTATAGGACATCTGTACAACTTCCACGTTATTGACGCTCGCCTGGTGTTTGACATATTGAAGTTACTGGTGTCCACGTTTACAGAGAGGAACATAGAGCTGATCCTGCTGCTTCTGAAAAATGTTGGCTTCTCCTTGAGAAAGGATGATGCTCTGGCTTTGAAGGAGCTGATAAGTGTGGCACAAAACAAGGCGAATGCTGTAGATAAGGAATTCCAAGATCACACTCGGGTAAAAAAACAAACAATTTATTTATTGACCTAAAAGTTTATACCTTGACTAGGAGTTTATATGTGTGGTTTAAGAACAGGTCCACCCAAAACTGTTTACTGGTTCTGAACAGTTTAATTTAGGGGTATCCAAACTTTTTAGATTTCCTGGGCCACATTGGAAGAAGACTAATTGTCTTGGGACAGAAACAAAATACATTAACAATAAGGATAGCTTCTGGGGCTGCCGACCCTACCAGATTCCGTTATCCCCCTCCCTCTTACTCACCCCCTACCACCTTCTCTATACTCTTGTTCTTTATTCCCCCTACCGACACCTTTGGTGTCGTCCACTCTGCTGAGAAAACTCTCTTGGTTTGCGGTAAACCTCTGGTACCACTGACGCGAAACCAGGACAAATAACTACTTATCATAAAGGGTTCATTGTCCAAGTTTAGTCCTCTAAACTACAACGGTTCAATACCTGTCAATAAGGGACAAACTCGCCTTAACTCTCAGGTTGTCTTTCCCTTTCCTTAATGCTCTCAATTATTAGCCTACATAGGCCCAATAAAACTTTCCCTTTTTTGGGATTGGAGGTTCCTGATGCTGACCAGGCCTAGGTACAAAGGTACATCTGTTGTGGAGATAATAGACTATAGACTCCTGATTTACTATTGGCAGGTAATGGAACCGTGATTATTTTTCCTATGTCATATTTTATATACTGATTTTGACGAGTTGTTTCTTTTGTCTATCACCGAATTTCGTAGGTTGACTTATGTGTTATAATGTCATTTTTTTTATATACCGCATTCCTTAACCACTTCAGCCCCGGACCATTTGGCAGCCAAAGGACCAGAGGTCTTTTTTCAATTTCGCACTGCACTACTTTAACTGGTAATTGCGCGGTCATGCAATTTTGTAACCAAACGAAATTTGCGTCCTTTTCTTCCCACAAATAGAGCTTTCTTTTGATGGTATTTGATTGCCTCTGTGATTTTTATTTTTTGCGATATAAACGGAAAAAGAGCGAAAATTTTGAAAAAAAAAGAGATTTTCTACTTTTTGTTATAAAAAAAATCTAATAAACTCAATTTTAGTCAAACATTTGGGCCAAAATGTATTCAGCCACATGTCTTTAGTAAAAAAAATGCCAATAAGCGTATATTTATTGGTTTGCGCAAAAGTTATAGCGTCTACAAACTAGAGTACATTTTCTGGAATTTACACCGCTTTTAATTTATGACTGCCTATTTCATTTCTTGAGGTGCTAAAATGGCAGAGAAGTACAAAACCCCCCCAAATGACCCCATTTTGGAAAGTAGACACCCCAAGCTATTTGCTGAGAGGCATGTTGAGCCCATTGAATATTTTTTTTTTTAGTCCCAAGTGATTGAATAAAGACAAAAATAAAAAAGATTTTTTTTTTTTTTCAAAAAGTTGTCACTAAATGATATATTGCTCACACATGCCATAGTTATATGTGGAATTGCACCCCAAAATACATTTTGCTGCTTCTCCTGAGTATGGGGATACCACATGTGTGGGACTTTTTGGGAGCCTAGCCGCATACGGGGCCCCGAAACCCAAGCACCGCCTTCAGGATTTCTAAGGGTGCAAATTTTTGATTTCACTCCTCACTACCTATCACCGTTTCGAAGGCCATAAAATGCCAAAATAGCACAAAACCCCCCCAAATGACCCCATTTTGGAAAGTAGACACCCCAAGCTATTTGTTGAGAGGCATGGTGAGTATTTTACAGCTCTCATTTGTTTTTGAAAATGAAGAAAGTAAAGAAAAAAAAATTTTTTTTTCTTTTTTTTCAATTTTCAAAACTTTGTGACAAAAAGCGAGATCTGCAAAATACTCACCATACCTCTCAGCAAATAGCTTGGGGTGTCTACTTTCCAAAATGGGGTCATTTTGGGGGGTTTTATGCCATCTGGGCATTCCATGGCCTCCGAAACTGTGATTGGCAGTGAGAAGTGAAATAAAAAAATTACACCCTTAGAAAGCCTGAAGGCGGTGATTGGTTTTTGGGGTTCCGTACGCAGCTAGGCTCCCAAAAAGTCCCACACATGTGGTATCCCCGTACTCAGGAGAAGCAACAGAATGTATTTTGGGGTGTATTTCCACATATGCCCATGACATGTTTGAGCAATATATCATTTAGTGACAACTTTTTGTAAAAAAAATATATATATATTTTTTTTTTTTTTCATTATTCAATCTCTTGGGACAAAAAAAAAAAAATATTTAATGGGCTCAACATTGCTCTCATCAAATAGCTTGGGGTGTCTACTTTCCAAAATGGGGTCATTTGGGGGGGGTTTGAACTGTCCTGGCATTTTATGCACAACATTTAGAAGCCTATGTCACACGTCACCCACTCTTCTAACCACTTGTAGACAAAGCCCTTTCTGACACTTTTTGTTTACATGAAAACATATTTTTTTTTTGCAAGAAAATTACGTTGAACCCCCAAACACTATATATAATTTTAAAGCAAAGGCCCTACAGATTAAATTGGTGGGTGTTGCATTTTTTTTTTCCACACAGTATTTGCGCAGCGATTTTTCAAACGCATTTTTTGTGGAAAAAATACACTTTTTTTTATTTTAATGCACTAAAACACACTATATTGCTCAAATTTTTTATGAAATAAAAAATATGATCTTAGGCCGAGTACATGGATACCAAACACGACATGCTTTAAAATTGCGCACAAACACGCAGTGGCGACAAACTACATACATTTTTAAAAGCCTTTAAAAGCCTTTACATGATACCACATTAGATTCACGGAGGAGGTCTACTGCTAAAATTACTGCCCTCGATCTGACCTTCGCGGTGATACCTCACATGCATGGTGCAATTGCTGTTTACATATGACGCCAGACCAACGCTTGTGTACGCCTTTGCGCAAGAGAAGGGGGGGCAGGGGTGCTTTTTTTTTTTTTTTTGGTTTTTTTTTTATTTATTTAGCTTTTTTATTTTATTTTTAAACTGTTCCTTCCATTTTTTTTTCTTTGTTATGATTTTTATTGTTATCTCAGGGAATGTAAATATCCCCTATGATAGCAATAGGCAGTGACAGGTACTCTTTTTTTTGAAAAAATTGGGGTCTATTAGACCCTAGATCTTTCCTCTGCCCTCAAAGCATCTGACCACACCAAGATTGGTGTGATAAAATGCTTTCCCAATTTCCCAATGGCGCGGTTTATATCCGGGAGGGGGGACATTCCCTCCCACTGCTTGTAAAAGCAGTCTAGAGGCTAATTACCCGCTAGAATTGCTTTTACATGAAAGCCGATCACTGGCTGAAAAGAATGATACCAAGCTGATACCTAAACCTGCAGGCATCATTCTGGTATAACCATTCAAAGTCCAGCAACATACTGGACATATATTGTAATCTTTTTTTTTTCATGCAGCCTCTTGGCTGAACGAAAAAAAGAGATTGATTGGTGGGTATGCCCACCATTAGAATACCTCCCTTCATCCACCCACTTCTAATGATGGGCATACATGCACCATTTATATATGCCGATGCATGGGGGCATCCTCCCGCAAAAGTTATGCCGTGTACACACGGTCGGAATTTCGACCGTATGTACGTGGCATTAGGAGCCAATCGCTCCTCCCCCCCCCTGCTGCCCCCATGCTTCGGCATATATGCTCTTTTTTTTAACTGTGGTGGTGAAATCACCTCCTACAGTGTTGGAGTCGCGGCTTTATGTATCGTGGGAGCAAACGCTGTTGCTGTCAAGATAAATAAATCCGCGTTGCAACTGAATGGCGCACCTGAAAAAAAAAAATGCTTAACACTAAAACACAGTAAACAAAATTACATACCTGAAAAGCAAGCATGATAAAACATGATAAAACATAATAAAACATTGCAGAATAGAATGGAGTAAAAAAAGAACAATAGAGAGAGAATAGAGTGAGAGAGAGAACAATAAAACGACAACTATTTTATTTTTTTTTATTTTTTTGAGATTCACAGGTAAAAAAGCTCCTGACTGAAGCGACTGAATCAAAACGCTACCACAAAAAAAAAAAATGTTAGCGATCGCAGGGATCAGGCCTGACTCTGCGAACGCTGCAGTTATGTGTGCTTAGTGTTTTGTAAGTGACAGTGATCGATCGATACTGCACTTGGGTGGGCTGGGCGGAGGGGGAAAACGCAGGTGCTAGCAGGTATCTGGGCTGATCCCGCTAACAATGCGGTTTTTTTTGGAACCCTAAACTGCTGGGACGCTAGTATAGATCTGATCAGATCAGATATTGATCTGTTCAGATACTGTGCCACTAAGGGAGGTGTATGCTTTGCGCGTGGGTGTTTGCGGTACTGGCACTAACCTGGGGCGACGCAGACCTTATTTGACCCTAAAACCTAATTGATATCACCCGCCGGGCGATCAGGGGGTTAAACCGTTATTGGGTAATAAATGGCGGGTGCCCTGACAGTATAAAAAACAAGCTAACTAACCAGCGTCACCCGTAACAGTAATACAAAAAAAAACTGGTTACCTAGCGACACTAATGCAGCGATCAGAAAAACGATCGCTTAGTGACACTGGCAAAAGGGGGTGAAAGGGTTAACTAGGGGCAATCAGGGGGTTAAAACCTTTATTAGGTAATATATGGGGGTACCTGACGCTATATAAAAACCTGACGGGGAACCTAAATAACGAAATAACTAACTGGCTAACCAGCGTCACCAGTGACATTTATACGGTGATCACTGGTGAAAGGGTTAACTCTAGGGGCAATCAGGGGGTTAAAACCTTTATTTAGGTTGTAATATGGGGGTACCTGACCTATAAACCTATTTATGAACCTATATAAACATGGCGGTTACCTAAAAAAAAAAAAAATGGTTACCTAGCGACACTAATGCAGCGATCAGAAAAACGATCGCTTAGTGACACTGGCAAAAGGGGGTGAAAGGGTTAACTAGGGGCAATCAGGGGGTTAAAACCTTTATTAGGTAATATATGGGGGTACCTGACGCTATATAAAAACCTGACGGGGAACCTAAATAACGAAATAACTAACTGGCTAACCAGCGTCACCAGTGACAGTTATACTGTGATCACTGGTGAAAGGGTTAACTCTAGGGGCAATCAAGGGGTTAAAACCTTTATTTAGGTTGTAATATGGGGGTACCTGACCTATAAACCTATTTATGAACCTATATAAACATGGCGGTTACCTAAAAAAAAAAAAATGGTTACCTAGCGACAGCAGTGACACTAATACAGCGATCAGAAAAAACGATCGCTTAGTGACACTGGCAAAAGGGGGTGAAAGGGTTACCTGGGGGGCAATCAAGGGGTTAAACCTTTATTAGGGGGGGGTAGGGGGCTACCTTGGACCTAAAACTAACTGCACTGACAGTTATTACAGTCACACTGACACTAAATGCAGTGATCAGTAAAAAAATGATCACTGCAATTAGTGACACTGTGACTGGGGGGGGAGGGTGTGATCTGGGGGGTGATCTGGGGGTGACAGGGGGGTGTTTTGTGTGCCTATGTGTACTGGTGTCAGTGTACTGTTGGTGCACTAACCTGTACATGTTGACAGCTCGGCGTTCCGGTCACATAGACCGGCGCACCGAGCGTGACATCACTTCCTCTGCCTGTGTTTTGATTGACACAGACAGAGGAAGCATCTGATTCGCCAGGAGCGATCGCGAGGGGGTGGCCAGAAACCACTGGCCGTCCCCTCATCCCGGATCGCTCCTGAAGCGATCCCGACCGTCCCCGCCGGCTGGGGGGGGTCCGATCGGACCCCCCACGCGCCTGAAGAATGGCACGTACAGGTACGTGGTTCTGCCTGTACGTGCCATTCTGCCGACGTATATGTACATGGGGCGGTCGGGAAGTGGTTAAATAAAGATTTAAAAAAAAATAAGGATAGCTGATGAGCAGAAACAGTCAGGCAGATCACAAGGTAACGATCATTGATATAATGTACATATCTGAGTAACAAAAACATTTTTTTTTATTATAAAAGTAATAGAGGAGTAAAAGTAAAAAAAAAAAACATAAAACTAGTGCAATATACTGCTTTTCATAAACTAACACATCAAAATCTGGTGAATGGATGTAGTAGCAATTCCCAATTAAATCGTGTCAGGACCCCACAGGGCAAGGACCACACTATACCACAGATGGACACCAGTGGCAAACAGCGCCCTGAGGCGATTCAGTTCGCATAGGTTGCGCTATACAAGTCAGTCATTCATTCATTCATTCATTCATTCAAATCTCAATACGCTCATCACGTATTTTGGTTCTAATTTTGCCCTTCATGAGCTTCATACTTACAAAATAGTTGCTGGCAAATATAGGTGCTGCCAAAAACTGATGACATATAAATAAGGAGTGATTGTGATCAGTGGGATATTTGTCTTTGAGAAGATAAAACTTATAAAAGTCCAGTAAAGAGACATTCAAAATCACGCATTTTTACAAAAAATTCCCCCCCAGCAATTTTTTTAACCACTTCCCGACCGTGCTATAGCCAAATGACGACTACAGCGCGGTAGTCTGGTTCTAGGGAAAGGGACATCTGATCACAGATCGGGGTAAAGCACCTATCACAGCGGCTCTTAAACACATGATCAGCTGTGTCCAATCACCGCCAATCATGATGTAAACACACTTGCCGGTTTATCTGCATTCTATTCCTCACACTGTCTCAGCCTGAGGAGAGAAACTGTAACTGGCAAGTGTGAAAGGGGACATCTACACTGATGATTAGTGCAGTCTCATCAGCACACATCAGCGAAGAAGAAAAATGACCTGTTTGCAAAATCTTATAACCAAAACTAAGAAAAAAAATTTTTGTGTGGAAAACAAAAATGATAAAAATTTAATTTGGGTACAGTGCTGCATGACCACGCAATTGTCAGTCAAAGTATGACAGCGGAAGGGGGTAAAAGTGCACAGTAGGTAAGTGGTTAAAGTACGCTTACGATTCTGTGTTGGGCTGCATTCATAGCTGTCTTGGGCCGCAGTTTAGACACCCCTTGTTTAAGTAGTTGCCATTTTGTTTCCTTCCTAATTTAACCCAGCAGTGACAAGCTGAAATTGGTCCTCCTGTATAAAGCGTGATGTATCCAAGAGAGCAGATCTAGGATCTGAGAGAAGATTTTTTTTTTTTTTTTTTAGCCAGGATTGCTTTATTGAACAACATGTGGTACAAAAAAGAACAATTGTTGACGGTGTACAAAGCCATACAGCAAACCATTAGATGGCACTGATGACAAATGACTCTTGTAGCAAACCTGTACTTTACTCCTGCAGGAAAAGATCACAGATTCAGTTTCCAGCGGGGCATATTCTGCTTTCCTTCAACCCCCACCTACACAGTTCAACTGCCTGAAGCAATGACAATACCTGATACTGTGTGTTTGGGAGGAAGGAGGGAGTCACATATTCCTCCAATGTGAGATTACATAGTGATTTGCCCAGTGCTGTCACATGGTGGCTGAGAGAGAGCCTGCAGCTGAGCTGGGTAACTGCAGTCCATGTTTTCATTCATATTGTCACTTATGGTTTCTAATTTCATTTATCTACAGTAGTCTTTATTTGTTATCTCATGTGTTGTAATTGTTGATCGCAATGTTCGGGGGAAAGGTGAGCAACAGACTGCTCAGCCTAACAAAGCCTGATCGGAGATTGGCTGCTATGGGTTATGCAAAACAAACTGTATTTATTGCAGCAACATTTTACATAAAGCTGAATCTGTGCACATTAAGGTTTAGTGTGGCTTTTTATATAGGTTTCACAGATGGTGTAGTTATTTATTTTATTTTTTTTAATTTATCAACCCGCAGGTTAGATTTATGCTGGAGACGATGCTCGCATTAAAGAACAATGATATGCGTAAGATACCAGGCTATGACCCTGAACCTGTGGAGAAGCTGCGTAAATTGCAACGCTCTTTGGTAAGAATTGTTTAGAATTCAACCAAAACATTATTTAAAGTGGTTGTAATCTGACCTAGGCACATATATCTGTAGTGTTTACTTATCTCTCTCCAAAGCTCTAAGTGCCGCCTTTTTCTGCTGCTCCATTCCTCTGTTATCAGCATGACAACTTTTGACAATTTCTCTGACAGGAGATAACAGCAGCTGAAAATTTGTGTTGAGAAGGGAGCTCAGGGATTGACTAGCAGAGAGCTTGTCTATTCACAGTACAGCCCTGCATTTTCTTCATTCCGCTGCCTATGTGGGGGGGGGGGGTGCCTTTCCTCCAATAAGCTCTCACAATGTAAGCCCAGACTCCAGACCCACCCCTATGTGCTGCTGAAACGGGAAGAAAGATTTGTAACACAATCTGCATTCCAAAGAATGTAGAAAAAAGACAGCAGTTATACATGTAAAAGTTATGTAGGAGGATTTGTTTCATCTCCTATGTATCATCTGAGGCTGTTCACTTCACTGGGTATAGGAGAGGGTCTACAACCACTGGTTCTTGATTTTGATAAATGTTAAAGCAATACCAAATGTTTTTAACTGCTGCCTCCCCAGTGCTCCATTGCCCACCATACATTTTAGCAGAAATCACAAATCAAACTTTTTTTTATGTTTTTCTATGTGGCCATGTGACTACAAAGCTGCATCTCCTCTTTTGCATTGAGGTCCAACAATAGATAATAATGTCAGCCACCAGCATCCACTGCTCTGGGTGGCATCAGCAGGGGAGTTCCTTGCCATCAGCTGCACATTTACTCAGAAGAGACACAGCTTCGCTGTCACATGATTGCATAAAAAAAAAAAAAAGGAAAGGTATTTATTTCACAATTTCTGCTAGAATGTATGCAGGGCAATGAGAAGCACTGGGGAGGCAGCATGTAAGGAGTGGGGTGTTGCCTAGCCTAAACCTCTACTTTTTATGTTAAAGTGGTTCTAAAGGCTCAAGGTTTTTTATCTTCATGTATAGAATGCATGAAGATAAAAAAAAACTTTTGTGTTCAGCAGCCTCCCAGTCCCCCCCTAATACTTACCTGAGCCACAACATGATCCAGCGATGTGCTCTCTGGGGACGCTCCCTCCTCATTGGCTGAGATGGCAGCTGTCGATCACAGCCAGTAAGCCAATGACTAGAGAGAGGGGGCGGGGCCGAGCCACAGCTTTGTGCCTGAATAGACAAGCATAGCAGTGGCTGTCTTTTTTTTTTTTTTTTTTTTAAACTTGCCTTTTAATATCACTTTAAATAACATACAGAAACTGATCATTGGTGGTCGAACCAGCGATCAGCAAAGGGTAAGGATGACCATGTTTATTAGGACATACAGATATGCAGCAAGGAGACATCTTGCCTGTCTTTTGAGGCACATAATTAAAGGTTAAAGTGGGAGTAAACTCCCATGGTTGATATTTACCTATAGGTAAGCCTATAATAAAACTTACCTATGGGTACAGTAAATATCTCCTAAACGTACACTGTTTATGAGATATTGTGAATGGGACAGTGACACTGGCGCATGCTTTCCTGAAAAGGCAACGGCATACCCGTGGCTGTTCCTTCGGAGTCCCGTGCAGTGAATAGCGGCTCCCATGCCCAATCAGATGGCCAGGGACCAGGAATCTTGAAGGAAGACCGGGTGAAGATGGAAGCCCTGTCGGCAGTGATAGCGAGTCTCTGGAGGGCTTCATTTTAAGGTTAGCTTCACATAATGTGCTCGTATGCAATGCATATCCTAACTTTACCTTGCAGGTTTAAGAAGAAAAAAAAAAAAAGCATGGTGGATTACTACCACTTTAAGTTCTCTTTTTGGGGAAAAAATAATAAATGCGCTTCTTTTTGCATTAGGAAAAATGTGCATTTTATTTCCCCATTGGGGCCTGCAAAGCATGACTCGATGTCAGACAAGCCCTACAGCCTGTGTACAGGCAGTCAGTTTAAAAGCTGCGGGGCTTATGAATGAACTACGAGGTTGTTCATAAGCAAGGGCAGTTCATAGAGAAGACATCTGCTGTGGTGATAGTTCTTTCATTTGCAGATTCCCGTGAATGAATGACTCGGCTTTGTGGGCAAATTGTGACAGTGGGTGCAGGGAGAAGACTCCCCACCCCCCACCCGCTTGCATCAGAGGGGGTTGTAATTTGGACATGTGCAGGAGCATGTTACACATTACACCCTAAATATATGTGTAATATGCCATAAAAGGTGAACTTATCAGAGGCGTAACTAGAACCTTCAGGGCCCCGTTGCAAGAAACCTTGGAGGGCCTCCCTGCCCCCCCCCCCTTCATTTCATTGGTCCCGGGTCCCTTTTCTCTGGTCCCATGGCCCTCCCCACTGATCCAGGGACCCTTTTACTCCTCTATTATGGTCCTGTAGCGGGGCCCTTTCATGTGTTCTACAGTGGGCCCCCTTCCTACCATCTTGGGCCCACCACACGATGGCAGAAAACAATAGACATGTCACCGGGGAACTCCATATAAGGGTCCAACGCAATGGCAGAACTACCAGGGTTGCAAAGGTCACACTTGTGACCGGGCCCTGGCATTTTGGTACCATGTGCTTCCCTAGCCACCTCTTGATGTCATGCCCCTGCTATAGATAGCACTGGTCTGGTGTCTGTCTCCACGGCAGCGGCGGCAGTCTATTAGGACCCAGTGCTGGTTACAGAGAGGAGGGGCAGCTGTATGCATCTCTTCTCTCCCGTCCGTTGCTGGGAGGGGGGAGTGAACTCGCTGGGTTGTGTGAGACGAGTGTTGGAGACACTCCGCTCAGCTTCAGCCACTGGCCCCTAAATGTACAGACATTCCCCTGTCCTACGGCTGGGAGAAATCGGTCTGTTTTCTCGAACGGTCACAGAGATAATGGGATGCTGGTAACACTGCTCTGCCCCCCCCCCCCCCCCCCCCCCACAGTGGTGGAACTGCAGGACAGTTGCAAATGTGTGACTTCTGCGACCCTGGTTGCCACTGGAACTTATCCTTTAACTCTTCCCTCCATTTTGTCTGCAGACAAGAGAAAGATCAGTGCCCTTTGGGCAACAAGTAGGAACATTTGTGTGCAATAAAAAGCACTTCCCCCTTGTCAGAAAATCTTATTATTGCCACAGTGGAAGACCTACATAGCCCATTTCTCACTCAATCATTGCAAGTGACACTCAAATTGGGCCTTCGAATCCAGCTATGAATGGGCCATTCAGACTTCAATTTTTTTTCTAAAGTTAAATTACTTTGATCTACATTAAAGTAATTCTATTTATATTTTCACTTTTTAATATCTTTTTCTACAGTAGTCTTTATGATCGTAGCATATTGTTACATGGTGTTCTTGTTGACTGTTTTTTTGTGAAGGTTCACAACAGTGTGTCTGGCAGTGATACTCGCCTCCGTGTGTCGCTGGAGAACCTCTTGGAAGCTGAAAAAGTTGGAAGATGGTGGATTGTTGGGTCATCGTGGAGTGGAGCACCAATGATCAACGAGTCTTCAGGGAAGGTGCCAGCACAGTCTCTTGGCAAGGTATGGAAACTGTAGGGATTGGACCCATGAATATAGTATAAATAACCTTTTGGTTTTCTTCCTCTAAATTTAGAAACTGTAGTACTGAGATTTATTTTAGGTGTGTGTGTGTGTGTGTGTGTGTGTGTGTGTGTGTGTGTGTGTGTGTGTGTGTGTGTGTGTATGTAATATAATATAATATAATATAATATAATATAATATATATATATATACACATACACATACACACACACACACACACACACACACACACACACACACACACACACACACACACACACACACACACACACACACACACACACACACACACACACACACACACACCAGAATGTGTATATGACTTCTTACTACTTTTACAAAATAGGTCTCTCTTTTGCTGTTTTTTGTTTTTCACTGTATTTATACCTTCAAGGCAGAGAGTCCCTTTTTGTTAGTTCAAAAGTTGTGTTCTGCTTTCTGGGTAGTAGTTACTATGTATATGTGTTTTGGCGCAGTAGGAAGTGGCAAGTTTGTGTGTTTTTAAAGCATATGAGTAAGTCTGTGAAATCTTATGAGGTATGATGTCTTTACAGCTATAAAAACACCCTTCTGATATAATTATTAGAGTTGAGATATATATAGGGGGATAATTAGATTAAGCTATGGGAGGAGGATAATGGGTAAAAATTAGAGGCCAGTTAAGGGGTTGGTTTAGGGTTTAATTGTTTTGGGAAGATTAGGAATTTTCCTGTTTTTGGATAATTTGCTTTGCTGGAGTATCTTTAAAGTGATTGTAAAGGCAGTAGTTTTTTTTTTTTTTTTTTTTTTTTTTTACTTTATTGCAGTAAGGTAAGAAAAAATCTTCTGCATGCAGCTCCCCCTGCCTAAAAACATACCTCCAATCTCAATCCAGCAATGTGCAATAGAGCAGAGGCTCTCAGCTCTCTCCCTCTGTCTCAGATACAGCAGCGACAGCCAATGATGAGGGAGCTGGGTGTGCATGCATGGGTGCCCCCTAGAAAGTTTGCTATGGGTACACCCATCGGGGGAGGGGGGAGAAGCCAAGCGTGCCGGTGGGGGACCCAGGAAGAAGAGGATCATGACTGCTCTGTGCAAAACCACTGCACAGAGCAGGTGAGTATAACATGTTTGTTAAAAAAAAAAAAAAAAAAAACAAGACTTTACAATTACTTTAAAGAGGAAGTAAACCCTGATTGTTTTTTCTTCCTTTCTTTTCCCCTGTAAAGTAAAGGCCTAATGAACTAGTATGCATCGCATACTAGCACATTATGTGACACGTACCTGCAATTGAAGGCCTGCAGTATCCATTTTTGCATGACATCACTCCCGCGCGTGGGAGCCAGCAGTCACGGCACTCGCTACTGAAGAAACCGCACGGGTGGCCGTCTTTCACAGCGCATGTACCGATGACATCGTCGGTGCAGTATACAGTAAATGTCTCCTAAAGGGGGCACGTTTAGGAGATATTTACAGTACCTATAAGTAAGCCTTATTCTAGGCTTACCTATAGGTACAACTGACACAGAGAGGTTTACAACCTCTTTAAATGTCAGTGAATATTTTTTTGGGGTGGGGCACTTACAGTAGACTTTAGTTTATTTTATTAACGGTAAAATCCCCAGATTGGGAACTACTGTATTTGACTCCTAGCTCTGAAAACCCACATATTGTGGAGGGGTACGTTTACTTAAAAATGGTATAAAAACAAGTGATGTAAATCCAAGAGAACCTGTACAGAAGAAACGTATTACTAGTTCTGAAAATGCTGGTTTTGTGGGTAATTTTTGATTCAGAATTTTCTCCTTTAGGGACCATGAAGATTATTGCAGCTAGCAAAGTCAGAGAAAAGTTACAATTCTTGATCTGCATACAAGTTGTGGAACAATAACTTGGAAGGTGCTGAAACCACTGGATCAGTTTGATAGCCAGGGAATAGGCATTTGTGTAGGAGAGTTTAGTAATGGCAGTTTCAATATTTTCTTAGTACAGGTAATGAAATACATTTATGATAATGTGTTATTTTTAAGGTCAGTGCGAAGATCATGGAACTGGCCCGCAAGCAGCGGATGAACACAGACATCAGAAGGAACATCTTCTGTGTTATCATGACCAGTGAAGACTATCTGGATGCTTTTGAGAAGTTGCTGAAGTAAGTTATCTTGATGGGCTGTGATTAAACTGGTGTTGCACATAAAAAAAAATCATTTAAAATTCCTAAAAGAATAAATAAAAAAAACATTTGGAATTTTTTTTTTTTTTTTTTTTACTCACCTCTAAATGCCTGTTGCTAGGGGGTCCCTCGTAGTCTGCCTCCTTCAGTGCCTGGGCTGGTGACATCACTTCCCCCTCAGCACAGGAAGGGCTCAGCTCTGCCCCCTCCCTCCTGTCAGTCATCTGGGACACGTGACGGGTCCCAGATGACTGCGCGGCCAATCACGGCGCCGCTCGCGCATGCGCAGTGGGTGCCCGACTGTGAAGCCACAGCCGGGTACACACAGTTAGAATGCCGGCACCGCCAAATGGAGGGTGAGACGAGCGGGGCTTCGTTCCCCCGCATTGCTGGACCCTGGAACAGGTAAGTGTCCGATTGTTAAAAGTCAGCAGCTGCAGTATTTGTAGCTGTTGACTTTTTTTATTTTATTTTTTAAAGGGGAACTCCTTTAAGTGGACTTATTGCGGTGAACTTCAGTTGTCTATGCCTCAAATCATGTCAAGTTTTAATATGATCACAATAGCAAAGTTAGGGGGCGCAAATCACATAGCTCAACCACAATGAGCTGACAGAGGCTTCAGTTACAGTTCCTGCCTCTTGGCCATGCCCTGCTGAAGTGTTTTCACCCTGATTAGGCTTAACCCTAGAGGTTTTGCTATTGATTGTTTGTTTCATGGAGTGAGACGTGCTCTCCTGGAGGGCCTGGCACCCAATGTGGGCGGGGATCTGAAGGAAGGACGAATGGGAGGCGTTTGAGCAGTGCTATTTTTTTTTACATGTGGTCAAAGTTTAATATGGTGTCATAAAACACAGCAGTTCTGGTGTCTTGTTCCCTTAAAGAGACCAAGGTCATATAAAAGACCGAAAACGTTTCTGGTGGCTCATGTCTTAAAACACTGCTGCTTCCTGTCCACTGCAGGTATTCCACTCTTTTGGGTGTCGGTATATCTACACCTACTGTTGCGCACACAGTGTTTCCTCACACTGACTCGTATTGTCACTATAGGATGTACAAGCCAGCAGGAGGAACACACCACGTGTGATGTTGGGGGGACAGGTATTCGACCCACCCAGATAGATTGAATACCTGAAGCACTGAAGTAGCAGCTTTTTAAAATAAATGGTCCCTTTTAAAAAGGTAAGTAAGTTTACAAGACTGGACTTGGCAACAGGATCAATTAAAATATCTATTAATGTTGGACATTTTTGTATTTTTTGCTTTCACTTTTGGAAACATGTGGGTGTCCAGCTGTTCTTAGAATTTGAACCACTTGCCACCCAGGCCAATTCTGGCCAATTTCTCTCCTACATGTAAAAAATCATCATTTTTTTGCTAGAAAATTACCTAGAACCCCCAAATATATATGATAGATAATAAATGTATTTATTTATTTAGCAGGGACCCTAGGGAACAAAATGGCGGTCGTTGCAATATTTTATGTCTTGTGGAATTTGTATGGCAATTTTTCTAACACGATTTTTTTGAGTTAAAAAAAAAACGCAATATTTACCCCAAGCCGAGTAAATGGATACCAAACATGTCATGCTTTAAAATTGTGCACACTCGTAGAATGGCGCCAAACTACAGTACTTAAAAATCTCCATAGGCAATACTTTAAAAATGTTTACAGGTTACCATTTTAGAGTTACAGAAGAGGTCTAGCACTAGAATCATTGCTCTTGCTGTGACGATTGCAGCAATACCTCACATGTGTGGTTTGAACACCGTTTACATATTTGGGCGCGACCTGCATATGCGTTTTGCTTTAAAAGAAAAAAAAAATTATTTATTATTATTTTTATTTCCCCTTACATTTTTTTGATCACTTTTATTCCTATTGCAAGGAATGTAAACATCCCTTGTAAAAGGAATAGGGCATGACAGCTCCTCTTTATGGAGCGATCTGGAGTCTATATGTCCCCACATCTCTCCTCATTGCTGGAAAGCCTGCGATAACAACAAATCAATCTCATGCTTTCCAGCAAAAAAAAAATTTCAGTGTTTATATCTGCCACTGCCGGAAGTGACGTCATGATGTCACTTTCGACCTCCGAGTGTCATAGAAGGTCCCGGCCAGCTCTATGGTAAACCGCTGCTGCTGGATGCATTCTCCGACTCCCCGATCGCACGGGAGAGACCAGAGGAGCACCGGAGGGTGGCGGGAGAGGGGGGGGGGGGAGAATGTGGGGAATTGCCAGCTGAGAAAAAACAAAGATATCTGGATGATGCCTGTAGCTGCAGACATCATCCAGATATCTTCACTCAAAGTCAATGACGTTATATGACGTCTACCCGGGAGAAGTGGTTAAGAACTGGTTCTATTGGTTTGGGTGTAAGGGAGTCAAATGTATTAGATACTACTGTACTCTGTTGCTGCTGTTACTGAACAGGTTTATTTGTCCTAATAAAAATGTTCTATTATATGTCACAGCTGGGAAATCTGTAGTTTTTCCAGAATGAAGAGCTACGTGACACAACTCTGGCTGGTGGGGATTGCCTAGGTCAGGGATTTGCAATTAGCGGACCTCCAGCTGTTGCAAAACTACAAGTCCCATCATGCCTCTGGGTGTCATGCTTTTGGCTGTCAGTCTTGCTATGCCTCATGGGACTTGTAGTTCTGCAACAGCAGGAGGTCCGCTAATTGCATATCCCTGGCCTAGGTTATAATACATCAACAGCTGGCAGTCCAGTGGGTTGGCTATTTCCCGATCATCTTGTAATATATTTGTATATGTGGACTCTTCACAGTTTCATTTGTGTCCTCTTAGGCTAGGGTTGAAAGACCATCAAGAGAGAGAGATTGTACATGTCCTTATAGATTGCTGTCTGCAGGAAAAGCGATACAATCCATTCTACGCCTTTCTAGCCAGCAAGTTTTGTGAATACGACAGAAGGTTTCAGGTAATGCATGCCCTCAAAATGCAGTTCACTTATTTCAAGACATGGACATGTGCTAGATGATGATTTTTTTTTTTTCTTTTAGTAAATTCATTCTTTTCCCACTGATAATCTTTTATAAGATAACAAACAAACATTATTCTGTTAAAAGCAATGAATAAACATTTTCTGATGCAGCATTGTACTCGCATGTTTTCATGCAAGCAGAGAGCAGAGATTAGATTCCTTGGGAAGGCAGTCAAATGACATAAGAATAAAGTTTTATGTCTCTAAATTGGCGTTACAAATACTATAGAGCTATCAAACAAACTAAAGAGCTTCACCACTGGTTGTTTCTCTAATCTGAGGAAGTGGTTACACAGGCTAAGTCAGTTGCTATTTGGTGCTTTTGTAAATTAGTCTTGAATTGAGCTATGACCTGACCGGCCCCAGGGCTGCAGTACCAACACAAACGAATGTGGAATGTGTTGAACAATTTTTTGTAGTATACTGCTATTGCACTGGATCCTGGAATGCATGCAGCAGGAACATGACCACTGCTTGTGTGCAAACGGGTCTAAGGCAGTTAGATCAAGCTTTAGGCCTCATGCACACTGGACGTTATAAAAACACCAGTAGCTTTGCAGTGAGTTTTTCAGTGTTTTTGCAATAGCATTTATCTGTTTTTTTTTTTTTTTTTTTTAACGTTAAAGCGTTTTTACAGCTGAAACTTCTCAGAACCCACTCGTTTTTTGGGAGTTTTTTTACAGCCCAAAGACGCTCCTGCCAAAAAAACGTTGATGACCGCCTATGTGTGCACGGACACATAGGATAATATGATGGGGAGTTTATTGACTGTAGAAAAAAAACGCCCAAAACAGCAGCTGTAAAAATGTCCAGTGTACATGAGGCTTTAGGCTGGGTTCACACTTATGTGAATTGGATGTGGGTTTCTCTGCATCCAATTTGCATGACAGGAAAGTGTGACTGGCTCTCAATGGAGCCGGTTCACACATCTCCGGGGCGGCCGCGGAGCGCACAGCATAAGGGTACTGTGAATCTTTGGCACCATTTCAGATCCAAATTCAGACCTGAAACGGTGAACGGGGACGCACCGGACCCCCTGCAGAGCCCTGCAGCCGCACATAGTGTGAACCCAGCCTCAGTTTTAATTTTTTTTTTTTTTTTACTCCACATGATGGAAAACAACCTCCTATTCGGGAAGGTGTGATTATTTGGGGATTTCTGTCCCTGTGAGTGAATTGTTTAGTGTTCCCCACTAAGCCGCTTAATGTGTGTTTTTTTTTTTTTTTTTTCTTTTTTTTTGTTTTTCTTTTTTTTTGTTTTTCTTTTTTTTGTTTTTCTTTTTTTTGTTTTTCTTTTTTTTTTTTTTATGTAACTCAAAGACCCGGATTGTGTTCTGCTCAGGCTCTCTAGAAGGGATGAAAGTCCCGAATGTCCACCACTGGGAGTACTGGTGTGGGAGGGAGCTCGTCACAGCTCCTGTGGTAGCTCGAAGTGAAAGAAAATCTCCCTATATCCATACCATCCCTGAGATCAGGTGTAAGTGGCAACCTCAGCCTGGACTCTAGCAACGGGGGCATGGCCTGGCTGATGTCCAGGCTGAGGTTGCCACTTACACCTGATCTCAGGGATGGTATGGATGTGTGGATATAGGGAGATCTTTTACTTTCAGTGTTTTTTATGTTTTTTTTTGTTATGTTGCGTTTCTGAGTTCGAGCTTTGTACAAGAAAAAGAAGAGCTGGAATGAGTATAAGGTTTGTTTGTCAAGTTTTTGACCCAGGATAGAAAATGAATCTTATGCTGAGAATTACATGTAGGCCGCTTCTAATTTGGCCTCCTGAGAATGCTAGGTGCCAGGTTTTTATGCTGGCATAGATGGACTTCGAGTCATTGATCTAGAACAATTATGTTAATCAGACGTTATGACTACAAGTTCCATTCTTGTTCAAGCTCAGTGAAATATTGAACCCAGAGACAGATTGAGTGTTTATCTTTATAATGATAGAAAATTCAGACACCAGTTTGTTTTTTTTTTTTTTGCTAAACCTGAGCCTAACTATCCATTTCTTTTATTTGTATGATCTCTCAGATGACATTTCAGTTTAGTATGTGGGATAAATTCCGGGATTTGGGAAATCTGTCAACAGCCACATTCTCTAATCTCATCCAGTTCCTGAGTCACCTGATTAAAAAGAAATCTCTTCCACTCTCTATTTTTAAGGTAGGAATGATGTCTCCCTAGCTTAAAACCACTTTCAAAGTGCCTTTGACTTTGGTAATGCATGTACTGTATATGTTTTTCTGTTCTTATTTATAAATTGTATATTTAGCATTAGGATTATATTTTCTTTTACATCTTGCACAGGTCATAGAGTTCAGTGAGCTGGATAAAACAAAAGTCTCTTTCCTGCGTCAGATTCTAAGCAGAGTGCTGGTGGATGCTGAAGCTGATGATCTGGCTGTGATCTTTGGAAAGTAAGTAGATGCTTTGTTGCACTTCGTTTACCTCTGCTTTCTGTGAAAAAGCAGTACCTTTCCTAAATCCTTTAACTACTTCAATACATGGCACTTAGACACCTTCCTGCCCAGACCAATTTTCAGTTTTCAGCGCTGTTGCAATTTGAATGACAATTGCGTGGTCATTCTACACTGTACCAAAACAAATGTTTTATCATTTTGTTCCCACAAATAGAGCTTTCTTTTGGTGGTATTTGATCACCTCTGCGGTTTTTATTTTTTGTGCAACAAATAAAATACCGAAAATTTGGAAAACAAACACGTTTTTCTTTGTTTCTGTTAAATTTTTTTGTAAATAAGTTTTCTCCTTCAATGATTGGCACTGATATGGCTGCACTGATGGGCACTCTTAGGTGGCACTGATGGGCACTCTTAGGTGGCACTGATGGGCACTCTTAGGTGGCACTGATGGGCACTCTTAGGTGGCATGGATATGCACTGATGACACTGATGGGTGGCATTGCTGGGCATCACTGTTCTTTTATTACATACTGGTGCCAATCAGTGCCCATTTGTGGGCACTGATTGGCACAGTTTGGGCATTCATTTGAACATGTGGATGGCCAGGGGGTACATACCTGGCCATCCACATGTTGCCCCCTTCCCTGGTGGTCCTAGCGGAGTCCCTTAGTGGTCCAGTGTGGTCATCCGAGGGAGGGCTGCGCTGATAAACAATCAGTGCAGACCCCCCCCCCCCCTGTCAGGAGAGCCGCCGAGTGAGGAGTGTGGAAAAGCCGATCACCTGCTTTTCCTGTTTACATCATGATCAGCCGTGATTGGACACAGCTGATCACGTGGTAAAGAGCCTCTGCCGGTGGCTCTTTACCGAGATCGGTGTGACACACCGCTCCACTGATCGCAGTGATGCGCTCCCCCACGGGCGTGCAGTGGCTTCTTCGCCTGAAGGACGTCATATGAAGCCCAGTCAGGATAACAGAACCACTTCCTGGACGTCAATCTGCTATTGATCAGTCTGGAAGTGGTTAATGAACTTGTGTTTTTTTATTTTTATTATTATTATACTCTGTTGACTAAGTATGTAACTCTCTAAGAATCCCTTGATTTTTATTCTTTTTTTTTTTTTATTGTCCGACATATTTTTGGATGCTTGATGACTATATGACTATAACTATAGGACCCTATCTGTGCACCGTCTGATACCCGCACATTGCTACTGAGTCCCCACCTTAAAGTATAAGTTCACCTTTACAAAAAAAAAGGCTATATGCACTTTTTTTTTTTTTTTTATTATAAATTTTTTTTTTGCTAGTAAAAAAAAAATATGCATTCATTATTTTTTTTTTGTTAGGAGCCTATAAAGCATTGCACCCACAAACCGCAGATTGTAGATGTAATGCCACGGTCCTGCAGTATGCCTGTGCAGCTGTTTGTCCATGCATCCAATACAGGCAGGCAGTTACCCAATGACAGGAAGACCTAATGAACTACTAGAGCGGTCAACAGCGCCCTGGTAGTTCATTGAGAGCTACAAGCCGACAGCCACAAAGGCTGTCTGTACTTGTAGTTTTCACATTCACAGAACACAATGGATGAATGACGTGGATGGGCGGGGGGTGCCCCGGCTTCGTTCCTTTTAGATTGTGATAGCGAGCGGGGGGAGAAGATCTCCCCCGCTCGCTGTCAAATGGGGTTTGGGGGAGTTGGGTGAAGGGGCCGCTGCATTTGTAACAGGTTGCATGTTACACCCATATGTAACCTGTTACAAAAGGGAACTTATTCTTTTAAGGCAAACTTTTTTTATTTTTTTTTTATTTTTTATTTTTTTCAGCCCTCACACACAGGTTTTTTTGTACTTATGACATATACCATGAAGGCTGAGTCACTTTGCATTTGCTCCTTGAAATGGATGGGAATGGTTGGTGGTTTCAGATTTCTTCTATACAGAAGTGTCCAAAACTTTTCTCCTTCATGCCTAGTAGATTACATAATTGTTACTCGAGTCTATTGAAATTCAAGCATTTTATGTTTAATGAAATCTAAATTGACTTTTACAGAATTATATAGGCCAGTGCTGATCACTGCTTCTCAAAATGCTGGTTACCTGTGTTACAATGAAGTTTTGGCTTCAATCTGAGGTCACTGAGCCAAAACTAGTACAACAGTTTGCACTTGCCTTTTCCAAGTCTGCGACTCACAAATAGGGGAGCATTTTCAGGAGAAGAATGGTAGCTTTCATTGCAATCCTCCTTATGAAAATGCTTGGTTGCTTGTCTTTTTGTATGTTTCAGTCACAGTCCCGAAACAATCATGGTGTAACTGTCAGGACCATTAATCTCTTGTTCCAGTACAGAAATTCAGACAACATTGACATTTTCAGAATGACAGTCCATAAACTAGAACAGAGTTCAGTAATGGCAGCCTCTGGTAATCTCTCATGATAGTGTTCCTTTTAAGTCATTGAGTGTAAAACTAACCCTGAAACATCCAGCATGGCTGTGTGAGGTTGCGCTCTTAATGCCAGCCATCAAGCTTCTCTGTACCTGACTGTAGGAATTGCAAAGCCAGAATTCAGCAGCAGATGGCACTGTAGGTGAGATGTGGAAATTTTTAGGCATTGGTCGCAGAGAATTGCCCTACAGGGGGAAGAGAGCACTTTAAAAATGCGTGGATGGCAATATGGTAGTAGGGACATTTCAAATGAAAAAATAAAAATACTTTTTTCTATTTAACATGACTTTTTCATTGCTTGTCATTATAAGAACTGTTTTCTGTTTTCCCATCAGAATCTCTGACAACCCCAAGCTTGGAATGCTGCGTGAAGGCTTAAAACTCTTTATTTCCCATTTCCTGCTGAAGAACATCCAGAAGAGTGCAGAGGAAGCGGAGCTGCTGCGGCAGAAAGCGGATATAGCCTTGAAAGCCCTGCAGGCGAAGGATAACAAACTGCGGCTATAGAGACTTCACTTTGCCTTTCTAACAGAAGATAAGAAACCATGTTACTAAAGAGCTGGATCTGATTTATAAACTTGGATAATTTTATAGAGAATTATAAATGAATAGTGGAGAAGTCAATTTTTGGTGGACTTTTTTCTAACAGGTCCAGACCTTCACATAGAACATTGTAAGACCCCTTTCACACTATACAAACTAAAACTCACGCTAATGGAATGATAAACAGAATTGGCAAATAATAAAATAGTGCAAAAAAAAAATGTAAAGACACTGGCAGCGCCCGGCCGTTAGCGCTAAAGTGCCACTCGTTTTTTCAGTCACTAGCGGGGCGCTTTTTACAAAAAAAAACACAAACTGGTAAAAAGTCCTGTTTTGCTGTGCTTTGGAAGTGGTTTGTGGTTTGGAAGCCCTGCCCATTCATTGCAATGGGCAGGGCGTTTTGGGAGCGCTATTTTCAGTACTCCCAAACCGCCCCAAAGATGCCGCTTCCAGGACTTTTCGTAACGTCCCGCAACCGCACCACCCCAGTGTGAAAAACACACTGCAATGAATGGGAGGTGCTTTTCAGAGGCCATTTCTAGCGCTAAAGTGCCTGAAAACTGCCAAGTATCCTAACTGTAAGGCTTGTTTTATGAAATGGAATAATCTGTTGGGCCTGCACAATGCCTCCTCCTTCCTGTCTTTGCTGCTTTGACAATTGGCGTGGTGCCTGTGACATCAAGCATATGGATTGGAGTTGGCAAGTCTTGCTATGATCCATACAGCTATACATTTTGGAGCATGCCACTTGCCAATCTGGTTATGGTGTGCCACAGAGGTGGCCATGTATTTCCCAGTGCACTTTTCCTTCAGGATGTGCACAGAATCCCTCCAGTGTCCACTAAGGCTAGCCATGTATGTTAACATGTTTTGTCATTGCGCCTGGGTTTACACTTGTGCATTGCAGGACACCGCATGTGATTCGCACAGAAATCGCGCCGCATTCCTGTGCACATCACACGCAATGTCTGCAAAGTGCAATTTGAGCCATACATTTCGTATGGTACAAATCGTGTCACATTAGCCCCAAAATGGTGCAGGACCCTCTTTTTCCTCTCCTGAATTGCATCGCACAGGCGTTCACACGTCCATGAGATCTGATTCTGGCAATTGCACTGCTTTTTGCGATCTGTTTTGGGGTGTCGTTAATCTAATATCGACACTCACTGCAGATCACATGAAAGCCGTGCGATTGCTGTGTGGGAAACGCACAGGACACACTGCGTTTCCTGCATCGCATCAGAGTGAACCAGGGCTCAACCCTTGAACAAGAGAAGTTACTTGATATGTGTGTTAGTCCATAAGACTGAGCATTGCACAGAATCATTTTATAAGGGGCTACAGTGGGGCCCAGATAATTGTAGACATGATTATATATAAAACACTGTACATTGGGAAATGGAGTGAAAATTTGGACTTTAACACTTTTGCAGTGTTTCCTGGAAAGAAGATCAGTTTATTGATTCATATTTACTTTCTTCCAGAGCCCAAATGTGCACATGGTACTGAGAATATTACGGGAGAGGTCTGACTGATTCTTTTGTTTCAATCAGAATTCTGTATCTGCTATACTGACTTTAATATATAGTCTCCTGACAGGAACAAGGAATCAAGCGCACTGGGGGAGAATGAGTGACCTTATATATGTATAGTATATTTACATATCAGTAATCAATATTTCTTGCCCTCCATTCAGAACTAAATCAATAGTTTTGGGTGGACATTTTTTTTAAATCCATAAACTATTAATCAGCCTAGATCTGCATTATTGCATGATCCCACATCGGAGGGCTCTAACAAAGGGCACTGTCATTTTTTGAGAACAGTTTTTCACAACATTTCTCTCCCTTTCATGTGTCAATGATCAATAAAAGCGTGAGAACTATATGCTGTGGTCCATATAAATTGTAGCCAACAAGAAAGAAAAAATAAAAATAAAATCTCTCAGGTCCTGAAGGGGTTTGAAAATAAAATGTATAACTATGCAACTAGCAGGTTGGGCAGCCTTTTGATGCCAAATGTGGGCTTTGGATTAAGTACAATATTTTTTACTGAACAGAAATGTTATCTGGCTTTGAACTGAAGACGTGTATACTTTACCATAATATGGTAAACAAATGTAATATTTGTTTTTGGCCACTAGATGGTATCCTGTCAATAAAAAAAAAAAAAAAAACAGTTTTATATCTGTCGAACAAAGCGTATGGCGCTGGTTACTTCTAATGCATCTCTTGCGAATTGTTTAAGTTTTATGTAACATTTTTAAAGAGTGCACAAAACATATAAGGAAATGGAGTGGAAAAAGCGCTGTAAAAGTTCCAAAATAGCGGAATAAAGTTTATAAACACGAGTGCAGTGTAACAATTTTCCATGTAGTACATTTTGCCGTAAACGGCCACATTGTGGTATATTGTGCTATATAGATGTACAATACAAGCAGAGTTCTGGCGAAATCGAGGATCTTCCCACTGATGTTTAGAAATTAGTGTTTTTTTTCTGTGTAAAGATTTCATCCAACACTTTCACCTCTGCATCTCCAAAGGAATACTCATCGCCTTCCTGACAATGGCACCTCCTTCCTAAATGATCTTCATTCTGCCGCTTACTGATGTGGGGGATATTCAGACACTATGGGGTTGATTTACTAAAGCAGGAGAGTTCAAAATCAGCTTCCAGCTTTTTTTTGGCAAAGCCTAAAGGGATTGTAAAGCTTCGTTTTTTTTTTATTAATTTTTTTTAACCACTTGCTTACTGGGCACTTAAACCCCCCTCCTATCCAGACCAAATTTCAGCTTTCAGCGCTGATGCATTTTGAATGACAATTGCGCAGTCATACACCACTGTATCCAAATGACATTTTTATAATTTCCCCCCAATAGAGCTTTCTTTTGGTGGTATTTGATCACCTGTGCGATTATTTTTTTTTTTTCTTTGTTATAAACTTTTAAAACGGGTAATTTTTGTCCGTCATTAATGTTTCCTGATGAGGCGGCACTGATGGGTTGGCAGTGATGGGCACTGATTAGTTACACTGATAGGCAGCACTTAGTCTCAGTCACTCAGTGATCACAGCGCGCGCAGGGAGCGTGCGTCATTCGACCATAGTGCGGATGTCAAGTGGTTAAATAACAAACATGTCGACCCCATCTCATACAATCCTCTCTGGAATATGTCCTCAGGTTTGAATGTACAAAAAAAAACAACCTCCCGGATATACTCACATCTCCTTAGTTTCATTACCAGCCATGGAGTAGATCAGGGACCGCTGGCTCCAAGATGTCCCAGAACTTGATGGTGATGACTGGGATGATATCTGTGACTTTCCATTCCGCTCCTTAGTTTCCCTCAGAGACTGCTTGAGACAGTTTAAAGTGGATGTGGATTTCGTCTGGCACACTATAGAGTATGGGATTTCAGATCAGCTGTGCCCAGTCTTGCCACAAAGAGTTAATCCAGCTCTGAGCAATCCTCATATCTTTTTGTCAGCGAAATAAAACGTACAAACTGTGAAAACTTTGTCCGTTCTTCCCCCTTGCTGTGATTGACAGGTGATTTACATATCTCGTGCACTAGCCTAAGACATGCATTATTTTTTAATTCCCACCCCCACTTTCTTCAGCAGCTCTGCAAGGATTGGCTGTTCCACACCTCAGCATGATTTGGCATGTTGAAGTCATGTGGGGACTTTTCTGGGTTTTGACTGGATGTTAGTGATCATAGCAGAAGTTCAGTGTAAGAAATACACATGAGAAAATGCATGTTGATAAGGGGAGTGTAGAGGTGGGTGGGGAGTCTACTGACATCACGACTCCACCCACTGAGCCCTGGAAAACAGACCCACCCACAAAATCTGCAGTTTTTCGGGTCTCATAGCAGACAGGGGGGAGACATTTGACAGAGAAGTAGGAGGCATGTATATGCTTCTAGATAACCAATATTACAGTAGTTTAGAAAGGATGAGAGTGGGTTTACATCCACTTTAAGCTGATCCACCAGGCCTACTATACCCCATATAGGTTACATAAAACTAGCTCCAGTTTCCCTCCTAAGTGGTGGAGATGTGGGAGAGCCCCGGGAGACTTTACTGACATTTTCTGGACCTGCCCAGTTATCGCAGGGTTTTGGGAGGAAGTGTTATCCTACATACGTTTGGTCAGTGACATTATCTTACAGCCTTCTATGTCAGTTTGCCTGTTAGGACTTGTTGAGCAGATGGATGTCCCAAAAAATACCAGAAAGTGTGGTCTAAATGATTTGCCGATCAGCTAACCTGACGTAACCATGGCGCATGCGCACATCGTAGGAGGTATCTCTTGATTGGAGATTCCATTTCACAGGCACAATTGAAACCTATACAAACAGCAGAGGGAGACCGTAGTTGTTAGATTGGGCATCGCTGCTGCTGGAGGGCGGCTTGTGGCTGTGTTGAAGAGCTGTTTTTTGTCTATGTTGCAACCCGTTCTTTCACACAGACAAAACCAGCCATTCAACACAGCAAACCCACCCTGCAACACAGACAAAACCGGACCATCGGCACACTGTTAAGCCTCCCCACGATAGTGAGCCACAATCTGAGAACAGTCTCCCTCCGCTGTTTGTATAGGTTTCAATTGTGACCGTGAAATGTTGTCTCCCATCAAGAGATACCGCCTACGATGTGCGCATGGGCCATGGTTACGTCATGCCAGCTGATCGGCAAATCAGCTGGGGTGCCCTTCAATGCTGCGCATGCATGGGCAATTTTTGAGGGCGGGCACTATCTGATAGAACACCGGAAGAAGAATGACAGCGTTCAGGTAAGTAAAACGGGGGGCTGGGGGGCTGCAACACCACAGAAGCTTTTTTACCCTAATGCATAGAATGCATTAAGGTGAAAAAACATGAGGGGTTACAACCCCTTTCATTGAACAAGCTGATTGGTTTCTATGCAGATTTTGCAGTTTTAATAAATCAACCCCTATCTGTACTAATGTTGTAAACTCATAGGAAGATTAAACTGACACAAGACAGATGTATAAGGTATTCTAGGAAGACGTATAGGTTTGGGAGCAGGCACAAATGATTCTTCTGCAAGAACATTTTTATAGCCAGTTCAGTTTATGGAATAGATTCCAACTGTCCCTCGTGTGGACCCAAATGATGTCTCACTAACCTGTACACAGACAACAATAAAAGATCAACTGATGTTCTAAGCATTCCTTTTACCATCTAAAATGAAAGCTCTTATAGACATGAGATGACCCTTTTGGCTAAGATCAAGTGTAGTATCTGTTCTTATCAGTTGCCAGGAGGTGGCGCTTGCTTCTGTCCCTGTTCTACGGCGAGGTGGAGCAGGGGTGGCGGTTGCTATGCAAAACCTGCTGGCGTAAAGGTAACCTGGAGCGGTTCGTAGCCGAAAGGGAAGCCTTCTGATGGGAATGGAGAACCACTGGGTTGGCGCTGAAGGGTCGAGCCCCTGGCCTTTTGGCCTGGATTGTGGCAACTCTAGCTCTGGTCAGTTTTTCGGGATGGAACACTTGCTCCTCTTTATTGGTGGGAGGAGCGGTTAGTACCCCATGTAATTAGGAGGGAGTGATGGGGCGATGGTGGAGCCTTCCTGTCTCGGGCTCTCACTAAGCTTCCAGATCTTCATTCCTTTCTGCCTGGGGTGGGGGCTGCCGTGGTCTGGGCTGGGGGTCAGGGTTGCTACGAAAAGCCAGTGGTGAATGTGCCCCTGAAGTGGCGGTTCAGGGGTGCCGTATTTTCACTGTGATGGAAGTCACTTTGATTTATGGCACCATGGTCACTTCACCACTACACACGTTTTTCACACCCGCCTCTAGGGCTGAGCCTTTTGGCTAGGACCAGGGAAAATTTTTTATTCCTGGCCGGAGGGCCGGCCATTGTATTGCACAATGGTCACTATCCACTCACTCTCCCATCTTCCTTCTCCCCACTTTCTTTTTATTTATCCCTGTGTTTGTCACTTTTTTGTATTTTTTTGTTTGTGTTTCACGTTTGTCACTGTGTGATTAGTAGGGTGTAGGTCCTCGGGCCTGCCCTGAACGTCTTGGGATGGAGGTGGACATGGCCTTCTGGCTTAGTTCGCCTTCTCTCATGGAGTCTCCCTTCGGGGGAGCCCCACCAAGTACTTGGGTGGGTCTGTTTTGGCAGACCCTCCAGAGAAAGGGGGACCGCCTGGTTTCGGCCAGATGGTCCCAAGTGAAGTACCTCAGTCCCCGTTTGGAGCCTAACGCCCCGGGGGATCAGGGTTAAGGTCCTTCCATGTGGAGGACAAGTGTTACACCCGTTGCACGTTTTGTGTTTCACTCTTTGTGTGTGCACTTTTTTTTGGCACCGGGTGGAGTTTTTGGGTGTCCTTCACTTCTTGACTATGAACCCACTGACTGACCAGAAAAAAAAAAAAAACCTTGACTGGCTGGTTCTGAGATGAGCATTGACTGCTGGTATTACTCATCTTTTCCCCACTCAATTGAGGCAAACAGTCGTCTAAGCCAAGCATTTGTATTTATGGACCTACTAGGCAATGGTGGTTGGACCACATATACACATCCACCTGCCCTTTAGAAGTCCATGATCATCTTTAAAGGATACTGCAAGTTCACCTTTGGAAACATGTTGCATGTTGCACTCGATTTTAGGGTGGAATCATGTAACATGTACCCAGTGCTGCAGCCACCGCCCACTCCGCCACATTCATATACACAGCTCTGTGTGTCTGAATGAACAACAAGCCCTGACATCCTTAGCGGCTGTCATCTTGTAGCTATCAATGAACTACCACAGCACTGATGTATTTCTGTGAGTCTTCCTGTCAGTGAGTATCTGCTTACCTGTACGTGATGTATATGCCCTACATGGCATCAGCGATCTGCTGATCACTAGTGCAATGCTGTACAGGCTCCTGCAACAAAAAATAATAAATGCACATTTTTTTTTTTTTTTACCTGCAAAAAAAAAAAAAAAAGTGCATTGATTTTTTTTTCTAAAGTGAACTTCTCTTTTAAAGTAGAGATGCACCGAAATTTTGGCGCTCAAAAATGGTGTTATCGGAACTTTGCCAATAAGAGAAAAAGGTGCTGATAATGGCCCTGAAAACGCACACTTGATTTTGCCGCAATTCTTTACCATGCTTTATGGTGTGGTTTTCATAGGTCATGTGACTCAAAAAACGCATCAGAAAACGGGCGCATTATTGATGTGTTCTTGCTGCGTTTTCAATGCAGCGGAGAGGTGCGTTTTTTTTTTTTTTTTTTAACTGAGCAAAAATGCAGCAAACAGGATTTTAACACCACAATGGAAGCGCAATGGATCAGTGTGAAGACCTGCATATACCTCATAGACCTCAACCTGTCTAATTTCCAAAAAGGGGGCATTTGGGGGGTATTGTGTACTGTCCTGGCATTTTAAGGGCCTTAAGAAATGAGAGTCATCAGGATTGATAATTTTTCAAATCTATATACCATAATTTGTAGACTCTTGGGGGGGGGGGGGGGGGCGGACGCATCGGACCCCCTGCTGTGAGCCACTCTGTGCTGCGATGTGAACCCAGCCTAAAGGAAACCTCTCTGAGAAAGAAACAAGCTGGCTCTTGTGTGGTGAAATGTATTGGAGCTGAAGGTGGACAGGTGAAATTTTGTGATGGGAATCCTCTTTATTTAATTTAAGCTGGTTTTACGACATCCGTGTGCAGCCAGTTCATTTGTGTTTTAAAGTGCTGTTTTTTATTTATTTTTATTTTTTTTAACTTTTTATTTTATTCTGCGGTCATGTAATTGTAGGGTCTCCTTGCCTTTCCCTCTTCTTAAGTGTTGGTGGAGGGGGGAGGTCTCCTTTACCGGAAGGTAGGCAGCTGAACAACATCTGCGTCAGCAGGAAAATAAAAAGCGATACTTTCTGTTATAAATCTATCCAAAAATATCAAATTTCTTCTAAATATAGGCCAAAATGTAATCTGCTACATGTCTGGTAAAAAGAAAATCCCTACAGGTCTATATTAATTGGTTTGTGTGAAAGTTACAAACTACAAGTACAAAAGTCTACAAACTATGGTATATATATTTGAAAAATTATCAATCCTGATGTACTGACGGCCTATCATTTCTTGAGGCCCTTAACCGCTTCCCGACTGCCTCCTGCACATATACGTCGGCAGAATGGCATGGCTAGGCAAAAGCACGTACAGGTACATCCTCTTTAATTGCCTAGCTGTGGGGTTGCGCGCGCCCCACCGGCCGCGCGCTCGCGACCAGATCGCCGCTGGTGTCCTGCGATCGGGTCACAGAGCTGAAGAACGGGGAGAGGTCTGTGTAAACAAACCTCTCCCAGCGCTTCCTACACTGCCTGTCACTAATCGGCTGTTCCCTGTCATCGGGAAAGCCGATCAGTGACGTCAGACGTCAGCCACGCCCTCTAATGTAAAAAAAAAACACACGCACAGACCATAACCCCTCCCCTCCCCCTAGTGGTTAACTCTTTCACTGCCAGTGTTATTTATACAGGAATCAATGCATTTAAATAGCATTGATTGCTGTATAAATGACAATGGCCCCAAAAATGTCCGATGTGTCCGCCATAATGTCACAGTCACTATAAAAATCGCTGATCGCCGCCATTACTAAAAAAAAAAATATAATTAAAATGTAAAAAAAAAATATTAATAAAAATGCTATAAAACTATCCCCTATTTTGTAAACGCTATAACTTTTGCGCAAACCAATCAATAATCGCTAATTGTGATTTTTTTTTTTTTTACCAAAAATATGTAGAAGAATACGTATCGGCCTAAACTGAGGAAAAAAAAAGTTTTTTTATATATTTTTTGGGGATGTTTTATTATAGCAAAAAGTAAAAAATATTGCATTTTTTTCAAAATTGACGCTCTATTTTTGTTTATAGCGCAAAAAATAAAAACCGCAGGGGCGATCAAATACCACCAAAAGAAAGCTCTATTTGTGGGAAAAAAAGGACGCCAACGTCGCACGTCCGCTCAATTGTCAGTTAAAGCGACGCAGTGCCGAATCGCAAAAAGGGGCCTGGTCCTTTGGCTGCAAATTGGTCCGGGGCTGAAGTGATTAAAATGCCAGGACAGTACAAATACCCCCAAATTACCCCTTTTTGGAAATTTGACAGTCTAAGGTATTTTTTAAGAGGTATGAAAGTTGTCATTTTTTTGTCACAATTTTTTGGAATATTAAATTAAAATTTTTCATGGTGTTAGTGTGTTTTTTTTTTTGTTTGTTTTACATACTGTCACCATTGCAGTGCAGTGTCATCATATGACTGGTGTGGCGTTGGTCAGGGATACTGACTGATAACAGTATGTTCAAGAAAAATGTATAGGTCATTTTTTTATTACATTTTAGAAAATATTTTTAAACCTTTTTTTCAACTTTTTTTTTTTTTTTTTCAATACTGTCTTCAAAGTAGTTCACAGTGAAACTTTACTACTCTACGGGGGGTCGGTGGTGATCAGGAATATATATATATATATATATATATATATATAATATAAATATAAATAATATATATGTACTTTGATGTTACAGTGATGTTTTGAACTGTCATGAATGGGTTACATTCACAACCACTGTAATTACTATAGTGCTGCCATTGGTCCACAGCTATCACTTGGTACAGGGTGCTTTAACCACTTCAGCCCCGGACCAATTGGCAGCCAAAGGACCAGGCCCCTTTTTGCGATTCGGCACTGCGACGCTTTAACTGACAATTGCGCGGTCGTGCGACGTGGCTCCCAAACAAAATTGGCGTCCTTTTTTTCCCACAAATAGAGCTTTCTTTTGGTGGTATTTGATCGCCCCTGCGGTTTTTATTTTTTGCGCTATAAACAAAAATAGAGCGACAATTTTGAAAACAATGCAATATTTTTTGCTTTTTGCTATAATAAATATCCCCAAAAAATATCTAAAAAAACATTTTTTTTCCTCAGTTTAGGCCGATACGTATTCTTCTACATATTTTTGGTAAAAAAAATTGCAATTAGCGATAATTGATTGGTTTGCGCAAAAGTTATAGCGTTTACAAAACAGGGGATAGTTTTATAGCATTTTTATTAATATTTTTTTTTTACTAGTAATGGTGGCGATCAGCGATTTTTATTGTGACTGCGACATTATGGCGGACACATCGGACATTTTTGACCCATTTTTGGGACCATTGTCATTTATACAGCAATCAATGCTATTTAAATGCATTGATTCCTGTATAAATGACAGTTGTAGTAAAGGGGTTAACCACTAGGGGGGGGAGGGGTTATGGGCTGTGACGTGTATGTTTTTTTTTAAATTAGGGGGCGGGGCTGACGTCTGACGTCATTGATCGGCTTTCCCGATGACCGGGAACAGCCGATCAATGACAGGCAGTGTAGGAAGCATGGGGAGAGGTTTGTTTACACAAACCTCTCCCCGTTCTTCAGCTCTGTGACCCGATCGCGGGACACCAGCGGTGATCGGGTCCGCTGGTCCCACGGCCGGGGTCACGGAGCGCGACCCACGGGCAGGCAATTGCAAAATCACGTTTATATACGGGATTTTGCCTGCCCGTGCCATTCTGCACACGTATATGTACATGGGGCGGTCGGGAAGCGGTTAATTGGGCCAGGTACCATGTGATAGCTGTGGGCCAATCACATCACCACAATACTAACCACAACTGTTATTCGTGAAACTCATTCATGCGATCATATGATCACAATGTAATCATGTGATACCCTGGCTATTGCAATCCATGGTGTCTGGTGGACACATCGGTCGCAGGAGTGGCACGCTGCCACCCTTGGGGTGCTGCTCTGCTACAGTAAATGTATGGGATGGGCGGCAAGGGAGTTAATAGATCTGTCTCTGTCTGTCCCCATCTACGCATTACTATCTTTTCAAAGCAATGGTAACTGGTCCTAGAGTCCTACGCATAAAACTGCTCCAATGAAATCGCTAAAAAGGTAAGTCATTTTTTTTAAAGCGTAACTCCACTTTTTTTGAGAAAAAAAAAAACATTCCCCTGTGGGTGATCTATGTACATTGCAAGGATTATAACAAACTTTGTTGCAGATTCCTACCTTTTTGTTAGTCTGAAGAAATCCATGTGTGTTTGTCTGTGCCTTTGTACTGAGTGGGTCTAATGGGAGTGGTTTCATAATTAACTGTCAGGTGTGCAGCTGCAGGGCACTAATGAGGAAATCTGCAGGGCCTGCATACCTTTAGATGTGTTCCTATTAAATTTATCTCTCAAAAAAAATTTTGTTGCAGGGGAAGCCTGAAATCTGACTTGCATCTTAGGCAAACTTCTGGGAAAATTGGTGAGCAGGAAATTATGTTTCCGGGGAGTGGTCAGTACACAGAATGTGTACAGACCAACTCAGGTAGCCATATTGCAATGTATTCTCAGAAAATTACATTGGCTGCAGATTGAAAAGGAAAGGTAATTTTTAATAACATTCAATTGTAATATGATTAGTGTCTCAATTATATGAGCTATATTATGCCTCCCGACGCGTTGCGTCACATGTCACGTGACTTTATCCATAAAGTTGCATGACATGTGACACAATGCGTCGGTAGGAGCCAGTGACGTCATTCCACGGTATCTCCGTAAACACAGCTGGCTGTGTGAGGAACGATCGGAGCGGCTGATTGTTCCTAAGCGCGGGCAGCAATCCTTTGCACATGTGAGTGGATCGGCTTGTGGTTGTGATGATCCGGTTTATTTGATCATTGCGCAATGATTGCTCTCTCTGTTTTATTTTTATGGCTATTTGCAATCTGATGAGCTTGAATCAAAACCAGATGAATTGAAGCTATAAGTGGAACTTTATAGGAAAACTCAGTAGGAACAGCCTAAGGTTTTGTGGATATTGCTCACATCTGAAGGAATAGAGCACTTATGGATACAGACTGAGTTTTTTTCTTTTATATTGCTACAGTGTCATATTGTTTACCTGATTTGTATTCATAGGATTTTGTGGAATATGTGAAGGTATATCAGACATATGCACAGCACTCAGCACTTTATTTTACATTACAGTTTTCATTTATTATGGTATGAAATTTATATAGCACTTTAGCACTTTGCTTTAGCACATACCAGGGTTTTGCTTTAACACATTTGCCCTTACCAGGGTTATGCGCTATATATATATATATATATATATATATATATATATATATATATATATATATAATTTATTTACATCCTTGTAGCACTATATTCACTTTATTAGATTTGTGCACTTTAAATAGATTATTGATTACAGCACACCATTACCAGATATCATTCATTTATTTAGGGTGTCAGAACACTACTTACATGGTTGCAGCTAAATCATTTAGGTTTTTTCTATTTATTTTCTCATAACATTTATTATCGTATCAGCGCTTTGGGTATTCACCATTGTTGTAGAGGTCATCAAATACCACCTAAAAAAAGCTCTATTTGTGGGAAAAAAGGACAGAAATTTTATTTGGGTACAGCGCAATTGTCAGTTAAAGTAACACAGTGCCGTATCGCAAAAAGTGGCCTGGTCAGGAAGGGACGGGGGGGGGGGTTAAATCTTCCCGAGGTCAAGTAGTTAACTACACCCCCTTTAAAACATGCCCAATATTTAGCGTAATTTAAATGACGGCCATTTTTGTCGCACTGCGTTTCAAAAACCGCATTTTTATACAAATCCTGTTGAGCCATGCCCACAAATGAATGACCCACCCCTAATTATCATAATGCTCCCCCTACACTGGCTTTTTGGACATACAGAAGAAACAAGTGCCCCTAAATTTTTAATTTTAATTAATTTAATTTTTGCAATGTTGGTAACTATGGATTTGTAGTGTGCTTAGAGCAGTGCACATGACTGCAACTAATGAGCAGTAGGATGGTAGTGGATTATTTTTGGAGAATAGTGATATTGCTTAGTGTCACTTGAAGGGATACAAATCTCATTCCGTGATATACTACAGATGATCACTAGCCAGAGCATCTTCAAATCTGCATAGGAAATACACTTCGCGTTGGAGGCAGAATTTCAAACCCGCGTATCAGTGCGAGTTCGGGGGGGCGATTTGAAAGACATCTTTACGGGTTCATTCACAGATATCTTGAATTTTTAGGAAGAACTGGAGAAGGGGATTTTAATGGTGCCACAAATATGACCAGGTTTGTAAAATACCAAATATTTTATTAATATAAAAATATTTAAAAAGAGTGAACAAATGTTGACTCTCATAAACAAACATGTATACAAATTATCACAGCATGATAATGAACAATATAGTGCATATAAAGCTAAATAAAGCTATATAAATTCCTGTTGGCTCAGCATGTTTCGCTAATTGCTTCTTCAGGAGCTGTAATGCATATACCGTTTCCCCGAAAATAAGACAGTGTCTTATATTAATTTTTGCTCCCAAAAGTGCGCTAGGTCTTATTTTCAGGGGATGTCTTATTTTTCCAGAAGAAGAATACGGTACACATTTATTGATTCCTCCCCTTCTGATCCACCTGTGCCATTTTGATTCCCCCCCCTCAAATCCACCCTGTGTCATTTTAAGTGAGTCCCCCCTCCCCCCACCCCTGTGCCAGTGGACAGTGGATTATTTAGTCTCTCCCCCCTCCCACCTTCACCAGACATCCCCCCCCCCCTTTATGAGACATTCCCCCGCCCCACCTCAGTCAACCCTGTGTGTCTGGGGCTGCCAGATTCCACACAATGTGCTGTGACTCACTCACTCACTGTCTAATTGGGAGTCAGCCAGACTCCGTCAAGGCAGAGTGAGCAGAAGGCGGCAGCTTGTCCTATTGGCGGCGCGGGCTCTCTGATGACTCATCATCCAGAGAGCCAGTCGCAGCTCACTGATTTAAAGAGACCTCGCACTGCCTGAACAGCTCCAGCTGCGCTGCGACCAATCGGTGAGCTGCGCGGCAACGCCCGCCACTACGGTCCAGAGGAGTCAGACGCCTTACGGTAGCTTCGGGGGCCTTATATTGCGGGGTGGCCTTATTATCGGGGAGGCCTTATGTTCGAGGGAGGCCTTATTATTGGGGGGATGCCTTATATTACAGCAAGAGGCAAAACTGGAAGTAGGTCTTATTTTCGGGGATGTCTTACTTTCGGGGAAAGACTGTATTGGCTACAGAAAAAATACAGAAGAAAATAATATTTTTTTTTATTTCTTATATTGTTTGAGATTCAACATTTGTTCACTTTTTAAATATTTTTATATTAATAAAATATTTGTTATTTTACAAACCTTGTCATGTTTCACCATTAAAATCCTTCCTAAAAAAAATCTATTTGGGATGTGGGTGCCTTTGATCTCCTGAGTTAGTGTGATTAGTTTAATATATAGATGTCTATTGAAATCACCCCCCAAGTTGCCAAAAGTAGTGCAGGAACTACTTTTGGAAATCGGTGCGGGCATGCAAAATTGGCATCGCACCCATTCGAACGGTGACGTTGCCGGAAATAGGCTGCGGATTTGGCATGTCAAATCGCCCCGATATGAACGGGGGCTAATTGAATGTGTGTGTAATGGAAATATACAATAGAATTATTTTATTAACATTTCATCAAGTGTACATTTACTTTCCTTACACAGACTAGAACATGAAAAAAAAAAGATAAGAGGATATATGAGAAATTTGGAAATGCTGTGGAAATTGACATGTGACAGACTGTCCTGCACTCCCCAAACATGCGACTTCTCCCATTATAACAGAGTATCAGCTTCCATGTAACTTTCCTAGCCACATTTATGGCAGTATCAGCACATATCCTGCCAAAGGGGACCAATGATTCCTCCTCCATCTGCATTCATTAAACTTTGCCGAGACATCAGGCACCTTGTGGATTAGCAGCACTTAGTAAATACTGCCCATGACTCCTCACTCGGAGACACTTCGGTGCACTCACAAGTGTCAGGTGTGCTTTCTTTCAGTTTGTAAAACAGCAAGCCAGTGATGGAGGAATGCGTTAAAGTGGCTGGGTCAGGACAACGCAAACATTATTTTTCCAGACTTTGCTGTGAACTTTTTTCCAAAAAAAAAAAAAGTCTCTTTTACTTTCTGGAAACTAAGAGTTTGTGGAGGGGTCCTGTGGGTATCAAAGGGTATATCAGATTTTCCTGTACTTGTAGAAATCATGTCCTGGTAGTAGTAAATGGGAATAGCCTATGTCTACTCATGTTGCGTATGAGGAGCCACTAGGCTTATATAGAAGTTATTAAGCCCCTAAACCTGAATTGAAAGATATATTTAAACTATCTAAAAAATGCTAGTTCCCTGGCTGTCTCTTGCTTCAACACTTTCTAAGGTCTGGTTTACACCTATGCAGGTAGCATATTGCAGGTGCATTTTGCGTTTTTCAATACACGCTTTTGATCCATTGAAGTCTATGGAACCAAAAAACTGAAAAAAAGTCCCTTTCCGTAAAATGCGCAGATGTGAATTAAATCCATAGGAAACCATATTAAATGGCCTGTAGTGTGTTTATGCAGAACTGAAAACGCACTGAAAATGCATAGGTGTGAACCAGGCCTTAGTCACAGACCTGGCATAAGCATGTAGCAAATGAAGTCAGAGGGAAATCGGAACACCATCGACATGCCTTGATGGGTAGATGTCAGTCTGAGGGAGTGGGCATTCCAAGGCAGGCTGCAGTTGCATGTAGACCATTCTAGGCATAGCTCCTAACTGTCCCCGATTTGGAAAAATGTCCCTCTTTCCTCCTTATTTATCCCTCATTTTGGTCTGATCTACACTATGTTACCAAACGTATTGGGACACCTGCCTTTACACACGCATGAACTTTAATGGCATCCCAGTCTTAGTCCGTAGGGTTCAATATTGAGTTGGCCCACCCTTTGCAGCTATAACAGCTTCAACTCTTCTGGGAAGGCTGTTCACAAGGTTTAGAAGTGTATCTATGGGAATGTTTCACCATTCTTCCAGAAGCGCATTTGTGAGGTCAGGCACTGATGTTGGAAGAGAAGGCCTGGCTCGCAGTCTGCGCTCTAATTCATCCCAAAGTGTTCTATCGGGTTGAGTTCAGGACTCTGTGCAGGTCAGTCAAGTTCCTCCACTCCAAGCTCTCTCATCCATGTCTTTATGGACCTTGCTTTGTGCACTGGTCCAAATTATTTGGTGGAGGGGGGGGGTTATGGTGTGGGGTTGTTTTTCAGGGGTTGAGCTTGAGCTGTAGGAGCGGTGTATTTACTGCTCCTAAAGCGCCCCTTACCATTGAAAACAATGGGGCAGCGCTCCAAACCCGCCTGCAAAGCGCCGCTTTGTGGGTGGTTTTAACCCTTTTTTCGGCTGCTAGTGGGGGTTAAAACTGCCCCACTAGCGGCCGCAAATCGTCGCTAAAACGATGGTAAAGCACCGCATACATACCAAGTGTATGTATGCGCAGCACGCCTCAGCATACCAAGACATTTTGGACAATTTCATGCTGCCAACTTTGTGGGAACAGTTTGGGGATGGCCCCTTCCTGTTCCAACATGACTGCGCCCCAGTGCACAAAGAAAGGTCCATAAAGACATGAATGAGCGAGTTTGGGGTGGAGGAACATGATTCGCCTGCACAGAGTCCTGACCGCAACCCGATAGAACACTTGTGGAATGAATTAGAGCCAAGACTGTGAGCCAGGACTTTTCGTCCAACATCAGTGTCTGACCTCACAAATACACTGCTGGAACAATGGTCAAACATTCCCATAGACACACCTTGTGGACAGCCTTCCCTGAAGAGTTGAAGCTGTTATAGCTGCAAAGGGTGGGCCAGATGAATATTGAACCCTACGGAATAAGACTGGGATGCCATTAAAAAATTTCAGAGGGTAGTATTGGGGGCATTAGTAGTAGGTTGACTAAAGCACCTAAACCTGAGGTAAGTAAATTAACAACCAACCAACAGGGAGATAGTACGTGTCCAGACAGAACTACGAGGCTTGTTCACTAATGCCAGGTGTCTGGCTGACAAGATGGGAGATAGAGCTGCTGTTGTATTAGGAGGATTTAGATTTTGTGGGATTTTCAGAGACTTGGTTTGACAGATCTCATGATTGGCTGGCAACCATTCAAGGGTATTCCCTATATTGCAGGGAGGGTAGGGAGGGTAAAAAAAGGGGGAGGGGTATGCCTGTATATCAAGAATGATGTGCAAGTGAATGTGAGGGACGACATCACTATTGGAGCAAGGGAGAAGGTGGAATCCTTATGGGTAGAACTTCAAAGGGAGGAAACCAAGGGGAAAGTAATACTGGGAGTGCTATGCGCCCTCCTATCACAGTTTGGAATGGTGGCAAGGATGAGAAGCGTCATTATAATTGGGGATTTTAATTATCCAGACATAGACTGGATGGAAGGAACCACGCATTTGTCTAAGGCTCGCCATTTCCTAAATGTCTTGCAGGACAATTTCATGGGTCAGATGGTAAATGCACCAACAAGAAACAAAGCGTTACTAGACCTACTGATTACTAATAATACAGACCTGATCGCGGATGTGCAAATAGGGGGCAACTTAGGAAACAGCGATCACAGGTCAATTCGTTTCAGCATAAATCACACAAATAGGAAACACCAGGGTAATACAAAGACACTGAATATTCAAAAGAGCCAACTTCCCTAAACTGCGCTCCATGCTAGAAGATATTAAATGGTATTAAATCCTAGGAACAAAGAACACGGAGGAAAAATGGGAGTGCTTTAAGAGCATATTGAATAAAGGTATTGGCCAGTGCATCCTAATGGGAAATACATTTAGGAGAGCTAATACAAGTCCTGGGTGGCTTAACTCCAACGTAAAAATGCATATAAAAGCAAAGGGGAAGGTCTTTAAAGAAAACAAGCCTGAGGGGTCATCATCAGCATGCCAACTTTACAAACAATGTAATAAGAAATGTAAGGGTGTAATCAGGGTGGCTAATATAAAACATGAAAAGCACATAGCAGGTGAGAGTAAAAAAAAAACAAGAAATTATTTAAGTATATAAATAGTAAGAAAGGGAGGTCAGAACATATTGGCCACATAAAGAATGATGAAGGCAATCTGGTTAAAAAAGATGGAGAGGGCAAAGGTTTTGAATTTATTCTTCTCCTCAGCATTCACAAGGGAAACGGGGGGATTCAGTAACCAAAACTGCAATGTTTACCCTCATGACACAACACAGGAAGCACCCTCATGGCTAACAGAGGATAGAATTCGAAATATACTTGAAAAACGTAACATTAATAAGTCACCGGGACCAGATGACTTACATCCCAGGGTCCTTAAGGAACTCAGTCAAGTGATTACCAGACCATTGTTCCTAATTTTTAACAAACAGTCTGTTGACTGGAACGGTACCAGCTGATTGGAGAAAAGGCAATGTAGCACCAATATTTAAAAAAGGGCCAAGATATATCCCTGGGAACTATAGACCAGTTAGCCTAACATCAATAGTTTGCAAGCTCATGGAGAGGATGATAAGGGACTATATACAAGGTTTTAGTAATAAAAACTATTAGCAGTAATCAGCATGGATTCATGAAGAATCGTTCTTGCCAAACCAATCTATTAACCTTCTATGAGGAGGTGAGTTGCCATCTAAAGGAAGGCCCGTAGACGTGGTGTTTCTGGATTTTGCAAAAGCATTCGATACAGTTCCCCATAAACGTTTACTGTACAAACTAAGGTCTGTCAGCATGGACTAAAGGGTGAGTAAATGGATTGAAAACTAGCTACGGGGGGCGAGTCCAGAGGGTGGTGATAAATGGGGAGTACTCGGAATAGTCTGGTGTAGAAAGCGGGGTCCCCCAGGGTTCTGTCCTGGGACCAATCCTACTTAATTTGTTCAGAAATGATTTGGAGGATGGGATACATAGTTAAATAGTTGGTAAGGTTGAATAAAGACACCAGTCCATACAGTTTAACCTGAGTGAGTGTGGGATAAACGGCTCAATCTCAGTATTTGCGGACGATACTAAGCTAAGCAGGGAAATAACTTCTATACAGGATGTGGAAACCTTGCAAGAAGATCTAAACAAATTAATGAGCTGGGCAACTACATGGCAAATGAGGTTTAATGTTGAAAAATTTAAAATAATGCACTTGGGTGCCAAAAATATGAATGCAATCTACTCACTAGGGGGAGAACCTCTGGGGGAATCTAAGATGGAAAACGACCTGGGGGTCCTAGTACCCTGTTTCCCCGAAAATAAGACCTAGCGTGATTGTCGTTGATGGCTGCAATATAAGCCCTACCCCCCCAAATAAGCCCTAGTTAAAGTCCTTGTAGGTCTTATTTTCAGGGTAGGGCTTATTTTTGGGGAAACAGGGTAGGGCTTATTTGGAGGGTAGGGCATATATTGCAGCCATCACCGACAATCACGCTAGGTCTTATTTTCGGGGAAACAGGGTAGATGACAGGCTCAGTAATGGCATGCAATGCCAGGCTGCTGCAAGCACAGCCAACAGAATATTGTCATGCATTAAAAAGGGGATTCTCCCACTCTACAAGACTCTGGTCTGGCCACACCTGGAGTATGCCGTCCAGTTCTGGGCACCAGTCCTCAGGAAGGATGTGCTGGAGCTGGAGAGGGTCCAGAGAAGGGCAACAAAGCTAAAAAAGCGACTGAAGGATCTCAGTTATGAGCAAAGACTGCAAGCACTGAACTTATTCTCTCTGGAGAAGAGAAGCTTGAGAGGGGATATGATTTCAATGTAAAAATATCGTACTGGCGCCCCCCCCCCCCCCCCCAAAAGGGATAAAACTCTTCCGTGGAAGGGAATTTAAAAAGACACGCGGCCATTCACTAAAATTAGAAAAGATATGGTTTAACCTTAGAGGGTTCTTTACTGTCAGAGTGGTAAGGATGTGGAATTCTCTTCCACAAGCAGTGGTTTCAGCAGGGAGCATTGATAATTAAAAATAAACTATTATATAGGAACCTTAACGACCACAACATACAGGGTTATACAATGTAATATAAACATAAAAGCACACACACACACACAGGTTGGACTTGTGTCTTTTTTTCAACCTCACCAACTATGTAACTAAAGTTCATGTGGGTGTAAAGGCAGATGTACCAATACTTATGGAAATATAATGTGTATAGTTGTATATATAATGCACTATTTATCTTTTAAAAAGTGTTTCCCAGTGCTAAACCTTTCATCCAATTTTACAAATTGCTGCATTTGTAAATTTCAAAATCCAGTATAAAGAAATAGTTATTTTTTTTGCATAATTCTCTTTTAAGGGGGGTGTGGCAGGGGATGTGTCCTATACCTAGATACTTTGGCTAATAGGTGTCCCTCATTCCCATCTCAAAAAGTTGGGCGATATTAGCCCATATGTGATGCTGAGCCTCCGTGATTCAAAGAACTGGAATCCGGTGGGCCAGGGACAGTATGGCTGGGGTGGAAAGAGCTAGATGATGCTAGATGTTTTCCAGCCAGGCTCTATCTGATTTGCTTCAGCTTCTAATGAACCTTGTGAACAGGTAAAAGTATGAAGTGAAATAAGAGAAAGCTATTTCAGTACAGGGAATGAGCCTGAACAACTGTGCAAGACTGAGGTGGGGGTATGGCTGGAAAGACTGGGAATCAGCATTAAGTCAGGGAATTGGTAAAACAGCCAGATTACTTGTATTTTCAGCTACAGTATGTAGTCTGAGAACAATTGAGAATGCATGCCAATACTCATTGGAGAGTGAAGGAGTCCTGAATATACAAGCCCTGTAGTCAGCACCTGTTATTATACAGTATGCAAACAAATTGCAGGGAATATAAATAAAACCTACGGAAACCATTAAGTGTTTGATTCTTCCATCACTGTAAATACATAAATAAAATAAAATACAACATTCCTTGTGTTCATATTCCACCACCAATCTTACTGTAAAATCCAACATGAGAAGTGAGACTCCTATAAAGTGGCAGATCTTCCATCACTTCTGAATAGGAAGCTAAGGCTTACCGGAACAGTGGACCTCTAAGCCTAAAAGTCAATATTTGCTTGAGTATGGCACAGTCCCCATACAGGATTAGGAATGGGCTTCATTCACTTCCAACATCATATCCGGGTGTCCACAAAAAAAAATGTGTTGGTAGTGCAGATTACTGCTCTTTAAAATTCTTCCAAATGCAATAACAGCTCTTCAAAGTTTGAAAAAAATTCCACAGTGTTTGCAGTGTACATGACGATGTCAGCAAGTGTGTCCAGAGGCTCCGTCCAATGCGTTTTGTTACCATAGGATGTTCTCAGGTGTTCATCCAACCGTTATTAGATGGAATTGTTATTTATCATCAAAGGTTAATTAGTTTAAAGTGGAACTTCACTCTTCCAATCAACATTGGTTATCTGTAATCCTCCTGTTGCTAGCATTAGTAAATAGATAGAAAAGTATATCATATTTACCTGTTTTAAACTTTTTTTTTTTAACATTTCTTCAGTTACTTCCTGGTTTCTTGCCTAGGCAAATGATGTCATACATCCCCTGAGTCTTCAGGAGGAGAGGAGACGAGGAGGGGGTTTCTCAGCTAAGCACACTCTCCTGCATGCATGCTTAAGCTAAGGACAGATGGATTCCCTGAAGTAAATGCTACATGAATCATTTGCCCTTACTCAAGATGGCCATGGGCAGAAATGCAGAAATCAGTATAGGGGATGTGGGATGCCCAACTTGACTTGAAAAACAGATGAGGACAAACTTCCTTTTCTATGTACACAAAAATGAAGATCCTGGACTGCACTCCCTCCAGAATAATCGCAGTCTCTATAAATCAGTAGCAAAATTCTTTACAAATCAGGAGCTATCAGTCCTCTTTAGTGTAAAAGCACTCCCATACAGTCCCAAACTGTATGCAGGAGTATAGTATCTACTCAGTAGAACCTCACACAGTTCTGACGCTTGCAGATACTACCAGCCCACCTGGCTGCTCTGAAGAATGCCCCAGAACAAGGGATTGGGATTTAGCACAACGCTGTCCCTGGAAAGTATGCTACCTCTGGCAGTCTCTCCCCTTGTATGTCCCTCAGTGTGTGGAGATACTCACAGTGTCCCTTGCATCCTGCTGCACTGGGCAAGACTTCTGTTTTGGCCTCCAACTGTCCAGATCCTCCCATGCCAGCCAGGATGTCTTCTGCACAAGACCCAAAGATAATGAAGATACCTCTCTTAGGCTTCCTCCTTTCCTCAGATCCTGCCTGGAGGCAGAGCCCCCGTACCCGGCGTCCCCTCCCAGGCCACATGACAGCAACCTCAGCACTCCATCTTTTACCTGACTCCTCTGCTGCTCAGGCTCTACCTTATTTAAGGGCTGACCCAGTCACCCTGCCCGTGCTTCCTGCCTGGGAATTGGCCAGACTTCCTCAAGTATGCAGATCAGGACATCTTACCCTCCGCCCATTAACTTCCAGAAGCTTATCCAAGCTTCTAGAACCAGGGGGAGGCACCAGAGACCTGCACTGCAGAGTCCTCCAGTCTGACCTGGAGTAATCCGACCCAATTACAGACTTACACAACTACTATGAGTCAACAAAATAAATTTACCTACACTAGTTGCACACTAGAGGGTGCTACAGAGGTATGCCATTGCATATATTAGCATTTGAAGCAAAACAAGTGAACAGTTTTAATACATTTAATACAGTTAGGTTGTGAATGAATCTCTTGATTATTTCCTGCTCCAGCTGATGCCTTGCACCAACTAAACTAAGCAATATAGTATCTGGTTGTGTTAGATATTAGTAGCCAGTTCCTGTTGTTTACCCCATCCCCCCCCCCTTCCCATCCCCAAGGTAAGCCAGTTCTAGAGATACATGGTCAAAATTCCTCCCCCTACTCTATGGCCAAAAGCATGCAGGTTGAATATCTACCTTCTGGCAGTTAGGCTGTGAATGGATGCTCAGCCACTCTCTAATGCAGTGGTCCCTAAACTATGGCCCACAGGTAGGGTGAGGCCCTTTGCTTGTCTTCAACGGGACCTTCAGACACAATTCCATTGACACCAACGATGGGGCACTATTCCTCCTCCCTCTAACCACATGCTCTTGGCCACACCAATACAGGGCATTGTTTACCACCACTGAGGCTTGGACGTTTTATACTCCCAATGGACACTGTCTGGCCCCTCTAAGGTCTGAAGGACAGTTAATCCCTTGGGAACCCCTGGTCTAATGTTTTTGACCATCCTAACTTTAGCCACCAAGTATGTTGAATTGATGTAAAATGAACACAGTGTTACTAAGATGCTGGTGATAATTATATTAATAGCTTCCAGAATCCCTGCTACTGAAATTTATATGTACTTATAAGGCTATTCTAAGAACAAGATGTGTTTTTGTTGATGGGCTGACTGTTTTATTAGATACAGCTGTGGTTTCTATAAGGAAGTAAGACAACCTTTATGGGGAGGAATAAGAGGATTAAATCATGTCAGGGCACATGTGGGGAAATGATCATGGATTGTTATGAATATCTTCTAAGGCAAGGACAGATTCGCTATTAAAAAAAAATAGCAATCTATGTCTGGTTTCAGATTGCCATTGGTTAGACAAGGCATTGTTTTCACATTGTGCTACAGAAATTAGACGGTAGACTTAATAACATTGTTCATGCAAAACTATCGGCAGAGCATGTTTCATGTAGTGTCCTTGTGTGTACTAGATATACAGACACACACACCTCCCAACTGTCCCTGATTTAGAACAAAGTCCCTCTTTCCTCCTCATTTGTCCCTCATTTTGGTCTGATCTATATAGTTGTATATAAAATGCGATGTTAATCTTTCAAAAATTGTTTAACAGCGCTAAACCTTTCATCTCAATTCTAAATTGCTGCATTTTTAAAGTTCAAAAGCCAATATAAAGGAATAGTAGTGGCAAAAAAAAGCACTTTTAATTTAATTTTTTTTTTTTGCATAATAGTCCCGTAAGAGGCGTGGGAGGGGGTGTGTCCTATGCCTACATACTTTTGCTAATAGGTCTTCCTCGTTCCCATCTCAAAAAGTTGGGAGGTACGTGCACACCTAATATATATTTATACAGTATATTTAACAATTAAGGATGATTGCAATAATACTGTTTAGTGGTACTGCAGGAGATTGTAGGGCAAATGTTAGGATATCAGTGTTGTGAGATGATGATGATGTGAGCAAGTTTCAGTAACTTACTAAAATCTCATGAGATCAGTCTCCTTTCACATTTAAAGTGGTGGGACACCCTGGAAAAAAAAAACTTTAAAAAAAAATGTTAACAATTTAAAATGAAAAAAAAAAAAACGTACTTACCAGAAATGGCTGTTGCTAGGCAGATCGTCCAAATCTGCCTCTTCCAGCGCCGCTGTGATCTTCTCTCCTTCCGTCTTCTAGTGAATGGGGCGCGGTGTTTTATGGGAACTGTCTCCCACAACACATCGCATTCACAAATTAGACTCGTGCATGCGCAGTAGGCCGCGCGCCGACTCGCGCATGCGCAGTAGGAAACGGGAAGCCGTTTCCCTTACTGAGGATGGCGGCGCTGGATCCGGATCGCCGAGGGACATCTCGGCCTCCACGACCGACATCGCGAGCGCCCTGGGAGGGTAAGTGTACTTATTAAAAGTCAGCAGCGACTTTTTTTTTTAGCTGCTGACTTTTAAAAAAAAAAATTTTAAGGTGAAACACCGCTTTAAGTCCCATCCACACTGGCACGTTACTGTAAAGCATAGTAAAATCCATGCTAATGCAGTGCACAATAAAGTGCTTTGTGGTGCCACTCAATTTGAATGGCACTCCAATGCGCTGTTAGCATGGTGGACAATGAACGTGCACCACAACACACATGCCATGAAATGTAGTGAGCTGTAAAAAAATGTTACATTTCCAATGTTTAATGCATTAAGGTTCACTGCCAGGCTATATCGGGCCGGTTCACATCACACTTTCTGCATTCCAGATACGTTTCTGCATGTGCATTTTTGCTGCTTTTTTTTTTTTCTTCATCTCAGTTCAGGACATGCATTCCGGTGCATTTTTGATTCATTCCTGTGCGTTTCATGCAGAAAAATGCAGCATGTTCTCATTTTGTTGACTGCACTTGAACACACTGCACTGGTCAGAAATAGCGCCATTGGAATAAATGGAAAGCACTGTGCATGCATTTTTGATGCAGATTAAAAACTCATTGGATTGCATCTGGTGTGAACCATTAAAGTGGAACTTGACTCCCCCTGCCTTCTGTCCTTTTCATCCCCCTTTACCTGTTTTGCAGAGTTCTTTAAAAATACATACTCACCTGCCCAGTGGATCCAACGTTGTCCTGCATCAATATGCTGTTCAGGTGTCAGAACCTCCGTTCCGGGCCGCCTTTTTGGTTCTCTTTAGCTAGCTGCCTCTTAAGGGCTTACGCAACCCAGCTCCTGATGATGTGTACATCTCTACCCCCTGGCAGTTCTGTGGATGGGCTTTCCACATGCCTCCCGGGATATATGATGAAGTTATCCCAGGAGTCTGCTGGATTATGGCCAAGGCCAGAATGGCTGTGTGGGCGATGGCCAGCATTAAAAAAAAAACACAACTAATAGCCCCCCCCCCCCCCCCCCCCCCCAAAAAAAAAAACAACAGCTATTATTATTGAGCAGGTAGGGGCGGAGGCAAAGACTGAAAGTCATCTTTTTTTTTTTATCATCTCTTTTTATTGAAGTAAGAATTTTCAATACAATGGAAGGAAGAAAAAATTACAGTAAACAAGGACAGAAAACTTGTGTCCATAAACCCAATTGCCAATTCACCAGCATCCCACAGCTAGGAACAGCAGAAAGAGGCATGTAAAATACTGTATGGGTACACAATAGTCATGCAAGAATAAAGTGGCTCTGCACAAAACCAGTGAGTACCAGTAAGGCGTTACAACATAATACAATATGTATAACAGAGTACAAAATGATTTATGCCCAATAGCAAAGCATAGAGAAGAATTCGGAGCACAGATTAAATATAGTATAGGGTATGGCAGTAACCATAATGGGGAGAAGTAGAGAAGCAAAAAAAAACACTCTATAGAGAAGTGTGAAATCACTCTATAGAGAAGTAAGACCATAGAGACAGTGTGAAAAAAAATCTGAAGACTGGAGAGCAATATATGGTAAGGTGATATATGCAACTAAGTACCATGCTGGGTATGTATCGTCAAGTAGCTGCAATAGTATGGTGTCATCAGCTGCAAGTAATTTTTTGGGGTAACGTTCCGCTTTAAAATAATGTTTTGCCTTAACCACTTTAGCCCGGAAGATTTTACCCCCTTCCTTACCAGAGCACTTTTTGCGATTCGGCACTGCGTCGCTTTAACTGACAATGTTCACACACACAGATCCATGGTCCTGCTGTGTTCCCGGGCAATCGCGGGTGCCTGGCGGGCATCGCGAGCAACGCCGCCAAAGGCGCACGCATGCCCCCTAGACAGCCAGGAATGAGAGGACGTCATATGACACCCGCCCAGGGTGGGAAAACCAATCTGGGGGCGTCATATTACAATACGCGGGTAGGGAAGTGGTTAAAGTGGATGTAAACCCTCATATCTACCCAGTGAAGTGAACAGCATCAGATGATACACAGGGATGAAACAAATCTCCCCACATAAGTTTTACACGTATATCTGCTGTCTTCATCTTTCTATATTCTTTAGAAACTGCACCTCGTGTTAGAATTTTTACTTCCTCTTTCAGCAGGGGGAGGGGAGTCTGGGCATACACTGTGTGACAGCTGATTGGAGGAAAGGCACCCCCCCCCCCCCCCCCCCCTCCACATAGGCAGATACTTGCAGAGCTGTGCTGTGAATAGACCAGCTCTTTGCTAATCTATAGCAACCACCCTGACACAAATGTGAACGAACTCTTTACACCTACACTTTCATAAATAGTGACAACGCTCAAGATGAATTTGAATCCAATTATAAATTACATTTGAATGTAATTGTAGTAAAAGCTAATACTCTGATAGTATATGGTTTCCCCAAAGCCTGGCCAGAATTCAACCTTCAATATCCAATAAATGTTTTGAAGGCTGCTTAACCACTGGTACCTTCTTACACATCTGGTGGGACTTCCCTAAAATGAAACAATTTTGGGTAGAAATTTACCAGATAAATTAATCCATATTAGGCAAAAGATTACCGAAAAACCTGAAAAAAGCATTATTAAATTTGAAACCACCAAAATTCTAAATTGTACTAAAAAACAATTCCAACTTTTAACATTTCTATTTATTGCAGCCAAACATACTCTGGCAATGTCTTGGTGGTCCATCATACCAACTTCTTCTTAAGTGAAAAATAGGATGATGTGGTATATGACTAATAAACAATTATCAGCAACCCTCCATGAAGATACTCGAAATTATGAGAAAACTTGGTCTCCTTGGATTGATTAATTTCTCTCTATAGACTTTGATAACTTCTTGTTAGGTTTATCAATCCAAATATTGTTCACACTACTTTCCATGTGTTTGATCAACACGTCAATTCTCCTTTCTGACTCCTATCTTTTCCCCTTACCTTTTTTCCCTTTACTGCACAAAAAAACTGCCGTTTATATCATCAAGACAAATCCCATCTTTTACTAAGATTCAATAAAATCTAAAACACATATATAAGATGACTATTATTTTATATTGTTTTATGTTATATTCTGTTCAAAATTAATATTATATTGTACAGTATTGTTTATACAGTCCTTATATTACGGCCGTTTATACAAACTTTTATACAGCCGTTTATACAAACTTATGCTTTATAAAACTTTCATTTTTTTTATGATATGTAGCTACAGTACTTTTTATCTACATGCTTGTATATACCAAGATGTTTTGTCATCCTTTATAAATTAATATTAAAAAAAATCTTATTGCAAAAAAAAAATCTCATTATTCTTAATAGACTTGTTAATGCCTGAGCGTTATGTCATCTGTTGCATGTTGTGTGAAGCTTGAAAAAGCACATGAGTTTCTTTGGGGCAATATTGCTTGTTTTTGGCCCCATAGACTTTAATGGGAATGCCTGAAAAATGCTTGAACCAAGATATTACCAGTGCACCATGTTTAAACAAAAAAATAATTGTTACTGCTGCCTGAAGAAGAGGTTCTTAGCGACCAAAAAAGAAATGATTTTTTTGTTGATAACAAAAGTGTCTTTTGTTTGAACATAGTGTGCTGGTGAAAGTCTTGGTTTAGGACATGTGCCATTTCACCACAACGCCCTTTTATAATTAAGTCTTATCGCTGTATGGAGTGCGCTGGATTATTATTTTTTTTTATTCACACACATTTTCAGGCTCTCCTTTCTATAAGTCTATGGTGCCAAAGATGCATGATTCTGCTCCTGTGCTACAATTCACACAGAAAAAAAAGCACAACCGAAAAAAAATTCTCGAATTTGTCTGACTCTTCTTCTTTTTTTTTTTTTTCACAAGAAAGTCTGACTATTCTTCAGTGTGAATGGGGGCCTATATGAGCTTCCACTAAAAACAATTCTGTAGCATTAATGACCAATTGATCTCCAACAAGTGCGCTTTACAATGGATGGTAACCAGCATACCACAGTGAGGTGCTTTGCTGTGCCATTCATTTTGAATGATGACCCAACACACATCCCCATTGCACCACAAAGGACCTGCAGTTTAGTGCACCGCAATACACAAATATCAACTACCTTTCTGTTATGGTGCTTTAAAAAAACAAAGGTCCTTCAAAAAGTCAGTTGTAGTGTATCGGCAATCTATTCAAAATAAATAAACTAATACTAATTTCCTGTACTGTGTAGTTTCAGTATTAAAAGGAGCTGTTTGTATGTTTCACAGAAAGGATCGCGTACAGGTTTGGCAAACTTTGGTACCTCCAGACATTAGGCCACAGTCATTGCTGTAGTTACATGCAAATTAGACATGGGCGCCGTCAAAAAATTTGTTTTGTTTCGTTCCATTCCGCTTCGTATAAAACATTTTTTTTATGAATTTTCATTAGATTCGTAAACTTTTCGTTAAAATAACAAAAGTTCGTTATGATGAATTTATCATTATGAGGGGTTCCCACCATCTCTGTTCTGTGCTGACTTCCTCTGAGTGATTGGTGAACAAAACACCAGTCACATTTCTGTTAATTTGGATCCGAAATTCGTAAACAAAATTTCGTATTCCGTACAGAATTCGTATGCATAAAAATTCGTATTTCGGATTAGTACGAATGTACGAATTTCCGGAAATTCGTATGAATTTTGGATTCGTACGAAACTAATTGCACATGTCTAATGCAAATTCACATTGGTTTGTGCCTGTGGAGAGGGGGGATAACACTGCAGGTAATGACCTATCATGGGGGAAATTATAACAATCAGTGAGAACATTCTTCCTTAAGCAGCCTCTGACATCAGATATTGTAGAAGGCCTACAAATGTACAAACGTTTCCCGATTTGACTGTCAATGGCCAGAATTGGATGAATGTTCTCTAGATTTTTCTTGCACTTTTATGTGTCAGGATAACCTAAGAGAAAAACCTCTTGTTGAGGCAACATTATCTTCAAACAATCCCAGACAACCTTTGAGGTGTTTAACGACCAATTGTTATGTAATGTATATACACTTTACCACCTCCTCAGTGTGGACCTGGATCAACAGATATTGCACTTCCAATTATCTGTCCTGTTTAAATAAAGAAATGTCTTTATAATTGGCTGACCTCTCCTCTGACCTTGCAGTGTAAACTTTTACACAGTATATTGGTGGGCTGGTTGACCTTGCAGCCCAGGAGAATAACCCAGGTGAGTCCTTTGCTGGTGGTTTGGGGCATGTTGACAATCCTCGCTGAGGCATAAAGACAATTCTACTGCTTTGAAATGGGCTCAGTCATCCCAAGAGATAACATGGCAAAGAACCTTTGTTCTATAACAGCTGGGTAAACTACAATTGGCAATATTGGGCTCTGATAAAAACTCTGAAATGCAGGTTCCATAAAACAAATAATTTCACCTGCCAATCACCTTCTTTGGAGGTCCATAAGAAGATAGTCAGGATTACTGCATCTCTTATCCAAAGGCATTTCTAATGTCAATAGAATATGATAGTGGAATCCATGTATCCTGGGTCCAAGAGAAGCATCCTAAAATGTGAGCATGTCCTGATGGAGCTATTGAAAAATCTAAGAAAAAAAGACAACTGATTGACCTTTATTTTCCCAGAAGATAAAAGCTGAAACCCAAGTGGCTTCTATGAGTGACAGCTTAAATGTGTTTGCATTTGTTATTCTCATTTTTTTATAAATAGTCCTGAAGCTAAATTCACTTTTGTGTGTAGCAGGAATGCGCACAAAATTGTGAATGTTATCACAACTCACAAAAATGCACATTCCATTTTGCAGGTGCATGGCAGTGCCATGGCACCCAATGCACCTTGCTGAAAAAAAAGTACCATGCGTTTTTGTGCTGTGTGATTTAAAAAAAAAAAAGGGTCAGGCACTTTTTCTGTGTGATTTTCCTGCCCTAAACGTGACCCACAAAATTGGGCAAAAAAGCACATGTGCCATTGCATAGGTGTGAACAAAGCTTTAAATGTATGTCAAGCCAAAATGTTTTTTCTTTGTTTTGGATAGAGTGTGGAAGGATTAAAACCCCTGTTACAAATTTAATACTATCCAGGGCCCCATTAAAAGATTTACACTGACTTCCTGTCTTGGCTTGACATACACTTTAAAGTGGAACTTCACTCTCCCAATCAATTTTATCAAAATATTGGGGAAAAGGGGGGATTTTTATGGTGCCAAAAAAAAGGGAAAACAAAGATGTATGAAAAATTACCTTTTTATTAAATTCAACAGGTTAAAAAACAGCTTTTGGTTTATTTAAAAGACGATTGATACATATACCATATATAGAGTACATAACAGAGAAGTAACACTGTACAATCATAATGCTTCAGTGCTCGACATGTTTCGCTTGTTTGCTTCTTTAGGAGCTGTAAAGCATGTGGAACTACAAGGAAATAGTTATAATCAATATATTAAAGAACATACAATGAGTTAACATTGGACAAATGGTGAAATAGATAAGCATAAAAAAGCTAATATATAAATACCAAAATAATTAGGGCTATTACTGATTAAAATTTCCGTGTTCGATTAATCAATTTTTTTTTAAATCGATTAATCGACTCATTTTGATTAATTGTAACGCACATACAGATCCAACTACTTTTAGCTGATCTCCTTGCATTGCAACTCTGCATTAGTCAGTGGTAAATGTTATATACACTATATACAATCCCCTGACACTAGTTAGTTTCCACAATCCATGACTTAACTTCACAGTTCACGCAAATACTTTTTAAATTCAAACTGTAGCAAATTACTTAAGTAATTTTTTTTTCCACAGTAGCATGACAATCCCTCCACCTCCGGTCAAACTAATCACTCTCACCTTATGGCATTAACCCCTGTGCAAACAGGTGGTCATGCAAGCGGGTATCAAAAGGGTTAACACAGACCATAAACTTCTCTCACGTCTCCTTAGATCTCAGCAAGGACACCAGGTCATGGGTAGGAAGAAAAGATCTAAGTGCTCACCACTTAAGTATAATATTTAATTTGTGTTCAAACACAAACTACTCACATAAAGATGATAAAAATGCAGCATGTAAAGCCGACAATCGTGTTAGTTCCGTAGGGCAGCAGCGGGTGATGTCATGCGTAGCTCTTCCCCCACACGCGTTACGTTCAATCAGAACTTCGACGTCACCGGACTCCTCCCCCCTTCCCTTCGTTAGCAGTCGGAGGCACTTGGGGAAGGGGGAGGAGTCCGGTGACATTGAGAACCGGAAGCCAGCGGAGAGGTGAGTACCGATCAAATAAATTTTGATCGATCAAAAAAATTAACGATTAATCGAGGAATTAATCTTTAATTTCCACAGCCCTAAAAATAATCAATATAAAAAAATGTCTTCAATCAGATGATAAAGGTCAGATAGTTTATTATTGCTTACCATATGCATAAATGATCAATCAAATCACTTGTACACACTGGACATAGGGGGGGAGTGCCAGCAATAGCGGCAAATTGTGGATCGCAGAGGAAGCAAAACAGGTACTCAATGGGACTATGGGAAAATTAAAAAACAGTATGTGTATGTATACATGTGCAGATCAGTTACAAAAAAATCACATGTATAGGGATTCACCTCATAATAGAATGCAAATACATTTACCTGAAACAGATTAAAGGGAAAAAAATATTTTCCAGGAATGGTAGCATCCAATCCTCCAACGATAGTCCCCAATTGGCAGCAGAGAATACTTCAAATGCAATTACACAAAAACAGCCAGAATCTGTACCCATATAGATCTGGCAAAAAAGCAGATAGTAACAATAGATACTTATGAAACTCCATACATCCTATGCCACCATAGCTCAATCCACATACCAGAGACTGCCCGACTCACCTCTTGAATCGTCCAATACCCGTAGTCCTATCATCTGGGTTCCAGATAAGCATTAGGGCAAAGTCCATCTGCCTAGCTTATAGGCATCCTCCATCTCCCAATCAATATTGATTATTTTTAATCCTTAGCATATTGAATTGCTTTAAACCATTTTTTACATTTCTTCAGTTACTTCCTGGTTTCTTGCCTAGGCAAATTATATCATACATCCCAGGAGTCTTTAGGAGGAGAGGAGTGTTTTTCTCAGCTAAGCTAACTCACCTGCATACATGCTTGAGCTAAGGGCAGATGGATTCCAGGGAATGAATGCTACATGAATCATTTGCCCTTACGCAAAATGGCCACATCCAGAAATGCTAGGGGGGTGTTTTTCAAAGTGGTTTCTCAGCAAGACAAAGCATTGATACATGGATGGATGGGGGAATTTGCTCTGAATATTAAAAAAGAATTAAATAGTGTTTTTGGTTTATGGTGCAGATGCAGTGAAGATCCACTTTAAGCCAATGTCTGTAAATCTGCAAAATGGTAAGTGACCAAAGCAGTTTTCTCCAAACTGTGGCCTAGGGGCCGGATGTGGCCATTTACCTGCCTTTATCTGGCTCTTGGGTAACTGTTCCTTCCACAGACACAAAATGATCCAGCACCAATTCTCCCACTGACACCAATGATAGAGCACTATTTCCCTCACTGATACCAAAAAAGGGACACTATTCCTTCCACTAAAACCAATGATGGGGCATTGTTTACTCCCACTGATGTTGGGGCATTTTCTACTGTCCAAAGTCCGGCCCCCCCAAAGCCTGAATGACAGTAAACCGACCCTTTGTTTGGAAAGTTTGAAGTCCTCTGGACTAAAGTACCTTACTAAGAAGTCTGCATAGTTGCAGCTTGAATAAAATCTCCATGCATTTATCTTCCTTTCTCTTCATGAGAGCCCTAAAACCTGGAGCAAAACCTAACTTTCCCAGATTTGGCCTGATCCCTCCTACAACCCTCTACTGGACATTGAAATGACCCTTTACATTGAACAACCAATAGGAAAAGATTATGGTAGGTGGGAAGGGATGAGCTAGCCTTTGACTTCTAGGCAAAAGTCAGGTTTTGTCTTTTATAGCAACTTGGGTTTCTGGGCTCCTGAGGCACACAATTCAGCTCTATCCATTGAACCCTTCTCTTTAGTAGAAAGTTACTGGGATATTACGGTACATTAATTTTGTATACAGCAGTGACAAGCTCAACATAACTTCAAAGACCATTTTAAGTATTTGCTGGGAAGGACTTATACAATCCCTATATTATTCAGACCGTGTTTTTGGCAGGAAACTAACCCTCATTGTTAGTACTTCTGCAACAAGTCATCGGCTTACCTGTGTAGCCCATACTGAACAGCTGCTTTTTCTCTGAAGTGTTAGACTCTATAGCATGCAATTATTTCCTTTCAGAGTCTCAATTCTTCTGAACATGCCTAACCTTTGCCCCGGCTCACATAAACACCTATTCTACCCTTTTTTTGCAAAAACAAGACATCATCATCTTGTCCTTATGTTGGTTTTGGCTGTTCTATTTTCCTTCAATTTACTTTGTGTATCTCCATCACTCATCTCATCAGCATCTTGGGCACCACTGGCAATAACCTTTATAAGTTAATAGAATGTCACTAAGAAAGTGGCCACTTTCCTTGCTGTTCCTCTATGTAGTATTGTATCTACTGAACATTAATTCATGTTAAAACCAATATGAAAATCAAGTATGAAAGAGAGGAAAAATATTTCTTAATTGTACAGTACAGGACACAGGATCTTAGTCTTAACCAGGGTTTATGTGCAACATTTTTGAACTCATTCTGATGCAAGTCTGTCACAGGGGCTACTATTACACCTGCACAGCCCTGATCTACCCGACCCCTCTGCAACATTTTCTTCCCCTAGGCATGCTCCCTATAGTTGGTAATGCTGCTTCTGGCTTCTGGAGTACAGCACAGCTTCGGTCCCAGCAGCTTACCATGCCTGGCACAGAAGGCTTCACTCTTCCCTGCTACCTAGCACCACACGTGGCAGATGATAGAAGCAGGGGCAAAGGGCTTGTAGGGTCTAGCTGACGCAGGCTCAAATAATGGCACAAGGCAAGGTTTTGTCTCTTTCCAAAGAGCCCTAGTACACTATGTTCTGTCCACTGCCCCTGTCTGATTCATTGCCTTCCACTGGGAACTCAGCTGCTCCCTTGGATGTACATCTCTTCTCTTATCAAAAATGTTTTCTGCCAGCATGTCTGACTTTATAGGCAATGATTGCAGTCCTGTTGGAGTCTATGGATCACAGGTGTTGCAAACAAGTCCCTTCAGTCTCCCTTTATTAGTTAGTCTCTACATTACTCTTTGGCTTCTGAAGATTAAGATCAGGATGATACGCTTCCTGCTCAGATCTCATCGAAACTTAGGGATACCATTGCTACCCTTATTGAGCCAGTATGCTCATGCTTAGTTTTAGAGCAGCCGGGGTCTGCTCAGTAAGCTCATCAGCATGGGTCATTTAAGATACCCAAACCAGCTAAGACCTTCCCAGCCCACTTGCTATTAGAGCCTGTCTCGTACAGTAACTGGCAGCACCCAAAAGGCTATTTGCCCCTTCTAAGCATTTTGCTCAGCAATATCCTAATGAGGAGGGTTTCCTTTGGAAAGGGACCGTGACTGGGGTTGACCCAGCCATTTCTTGCCTTAACAAGACCTTGGTTCCTGTGGAAGTTAATCCTATTTTCAAGGATCTGGTGAACAAGAGGTTAGGAGCTCTCTCTTTAGAGCCTTGCTCCCTTTTGCAGGTCCAGCTGTGGAACCCGCAGTTGCATCCATTGACTTCTGCCAGACCCTTGTTGTCTGGACTAAGTGAATGAACCTGTTTGCATTTTGATGGATCCCTCGGTTCTAAACTACAGAGGTGCTGAGAGGAGGAGTTTTAGGAGGTGGAGTCAATACAGGAATCAGTACTTGTAGGCAGCAAGGTATCATGTCATATGTAGCCTTTAGAAATTGAAAGTTAACAGCAGAGGAGAAACGACAAAGCATGACGGGAATCCAGGGATTTGTGGAAAGAGATGGTCAGCAGACAGAACTCACAACATTAGGTTTTTTATCTGTTTTTTTTTCCCCACCCCACCTTGGCCTAGGTCAGAATGATGTGTCTCTGGTCCTGCTGCCCCCTGGAATACTTCACATTTCTTAAGACAGGGGTGCCCAACCAGTGGCTGGGGGCCACATGTGGCCTACGGAGCACTCTGATGTGGCCCGCGACCTCCTGCTCTGGGATGGCTGGTTGGCAAGCCCAGATCATGGGGTCCTGACCCGGCATCCCAGAGCATCAGTGTTGTGAATGAAGCCGGCGGTAGAGGAAGCAAGCGGCTGCGTAGCAGAGCCACATAAGATGATGTTTCCGGTATAGCGCCACCTTCTGTCACAGGTGGAGTGATACCAAATGCACTCTGCCTGGAACAGCAACAGCTGGCGATACTCGAATTGAAGACTGTTATTAAATGTATGTTTAATACTATAATCACGGTGTATATATGGGCATATCTGTTCTGCAGTGGTTACCGGGCTGCTTTCAAACTGCACTGAGCCATAGACCTTTGTTATTACCTATGGGTTTGGTGCTCTTTCATAAAGCGCACCACACCTGCAGGATATAATAGAATTCTATGGCAAACTGCAGCTAACCCATAGGAAAGCCAGAGGTGCACTGCTCTGTGATATCAGCTATCATTTATCAGCTAGAGACAAATGAATACAAGTTCACTTCTTGTACCGAATTTACTACACTCTGGCGTGTTAATATAAGATAGGTAGAGTGGATTCACCGGGATGTCACCGCTGCCATGCCGCAGCGGGAGATTTCTTTCATATGATATGGATGTGCTACTGTGTTGGAAGATTTTTGGCAGCAGTCCTTAGGTTTCTGGAAAATAGGTTGGCTATCCCAAATATCTGCTCCCCGTCACAGTGCCTGCTAGGTGATTTTGGAGAGGAAGAAATGGCTAGCTCTAAAAAGACTCTACTGAGAATAGAATTCTTCTACGCCAGAAAAGCCCTGGCACTTAAGTGGAAAAAAATGGAGTTACTTACCGGTAACATCCTTTTCCGGGAGTCTTTCAGGACAGCAACCTATGAGAGACCTCGGCTCCTCCCTTCTCAGGAAACACCGCCCAGCCTAGATTTAAAAGGCCTGCTTCCCCGCCAGCTCCTCAGTTCTTCAAGAGCAACTCCGGCCAGCTGGGGAGACACAAGAACACGTCATAATAGCTTACATATCTTACCTGACGGTCTCATGCGATGACTTCTTCTATGTCCAAAAAATTTTGGGTGGGTACCGGTGCTGTCCTGAAAGACTCCCGGAAAAGGATGTTACCGGTAAGTAACTCCATTTTTTCCCTATCCGTCTTTCAGGACAGCAACCTATGAGAGGATAAGCGAGCACTTACCCTTAGGGTGGGACTACGGCTTACAAGACTCTGTGTCCAAAAAGCCTGATCCCTTTTCTGACAACAAGATCAGCCTCTAGTGTCAGGTAAAAGGTAGGAGAGCTGAATCACGTTGCCACTGCACAGATCTGGCGGAGTATCGTCAGCTTCTCTGAGACCTCCCTACATTTAGGCTTGTCCGAATGTTAGCTAATGTCATCCTGCCCAGGTACTGCTAGAGATTTTAACCATTCTTGATACGTGAACTAAAGTTCAAAGGAAGATCCCATTAGGGCCTACAGTGAGTAAAGATAGGTCTGCAGTTTCCAAGTGGGACCAAACACTGATCCAGTTGCCATAATGCCTCCAAATCTCTAGTGGAACATAAAATATAGTCCTAAGGGATCCCTCTTAGCGGCTAGACCACCCGGTTCCCAGAGCCTTCAGGACCGAGTACCGTGGTTCTTTAAGCCAATGTGATACAATGAGAAAGACCGAAGTGTTCTATGCCCACCGGTAAGACCGTGGGTGGGCGAGATGACATGGGACCTGGGAAAAAATGTCAGCTCTGAGCGACAGTATCTACCCAGGAGCGCCAACTCTTTACTGGTTTAGACCCAAAGAGGAGGATTTATGGGAGAAAAAACAGAGTTCCCAGAGGTAACTCGAGATCCCCGGGTTATCGCCCTATCGACGGTTCCTATGGAAGTGCCTGCCACTGCAAGAGGACTCCACCAAGTCTTCATAACTTCCATCCCCGGATGAGATCAGGTGCATTCAGGGTGCTGTGGCCATAGCCCAGCCTTCCTACCTGGGTCCCCCTTTATTTTCACAGGAAAGGCACTGTTCCTGTCTTATGCGATTCAAGAATCGCCAACAACCCCAAGCGGTCTCCCATCCAGCTACTAACCAGGCCCGACCCTGCTTAGCCCCTTGTGGTTTGGGGGATACCGCACAGTCTTGGACATGCTGTTCGCTACCCATTACTTGGGGGGTTGCCCGTCCTTTTACTTCTACTGACCATGCGTTACAGCGTCAGACAAATTTTTGAGATGCGCGACACCCCCTTTCCGAAGAGTTCATTCTCTAGAGCATGAAATCCAACAATACCCCTCTGTCCCCCAAGACTAGGCCGGTAAGTCTGGATTTGTGGAAAAAAACTGCGCAAATAGGAATGCCCCTTTTCCACTGCTCTATCCCTGGTCGTGGAGCAGGAGTGCTTTTTTCCTGTCCTCCTGCAACCACCTCCTCCAGAGAAATTGTATAAGGGGGGGGGGGGGTCTACTGGATTCACCATCCAGGTCCCTACTTCTTAACAAGTGTTCTAGACTTGTGCATCTTACTAGGGTCTGGTCACCTGAAGGCCTTGCTAGCTTGGCTGGGATTCAAACTCATGACCTCCGGATTTAAAGCATAGTTTAGGTGCCACCTCAATGTGAGCTCATTTTTCCTCACTTTTTTGAGTTGACCAGCAGAACCTGAAGACCCCCTGCCTGAAAAATTTTTAGGCAAGCTGGTTTGTTGGTCCTATCCCAGCAAAGTTTTTACTGTAGTGTCTATAGTGCAGACTCTGTGAGCTGTCCTGAGTGGATTCTACCCAGCCAATGCGACAGGCATATCAAATGCCAACCTGAGTTTGGGGTATGTAAGATACCCCACACCAACACAAGGAGAACCCACAATTTGATGTAGGCACTAGAATGCTAGTGGGGGGATCTAAACTAACCACTCCAGTGTCGTCAAACAGAAGTGTCAGCCACCCAGGTCTTCACCCCTGGCTAGACACACCCGACTCACCAGGGGCCTGCTCAGGGAACTGACTCCCAGCATGTCTTTGGAGTGTGGGAGGAAACCGGAGTACCCGGAGGAAACCCACGCAGGCACAGGGAGAAAGTGGAAAATCCAGGCAGAAGGTGTCGTGATTGGGATTTGAACCAAGGACCCTATTGCTGCTAGGTGAAAGTGCTAACCACTACACCACTGTGCTGCCCTTCCAATCAGTGACCCAGAGCTGAAATGTTAACCGCTGAGCCACTTCCTAAAGTGACTTGTCAAAAGTCAGTAGGAGCTGACCTGAGGACAAGATCCTAGGTCTACAGGCAGACTCCCATGGCTGCACTGAATGTGAGCCATGATTTGCCTTTCAGCGACCCACATAGTGCAATTTCAGCCATACCCACTCCATACACCTCGTGCAGGAGGGAGAGAAAAGGATTCCCCTTCTCCCAGTCTCTACTGGTAACAAGGGAAAAAACACTCAAAGGATGTGCATGGAAAGTACAATCACTTCAGGCTTACCTTGAGGTGCTGGTGTTGAGGTCTGCTTCCACTGCCTGTGCAGGTGTCACAGAAGAGTCCATCCCACCTTTTTGGTGGTCCGCAGCCGCTGCTGGGTCTTTTGAGAATCAGACCAGCGGGGATGCCAAGCCAAAGTTCTCACCTCTAGGCCACAGAGCTGCCGCATGTCCAGTAAAAGGTGCAGGTGCTGTGCAGTCCTAGGATACGAACGGCTTTTGAACTCAAGCCCCAGCAATACAATCAGAGCCCTTAGCCTCTGAGTTACCATCTATGCTTGCGCCGTATGCAGACTGTAACCGGCATCTCCGGCGCCCGCTGATGACATCATACGCCCCGGAAGTGACCCCACTGGATGCTTCCTGTGGGCCAGCTTGGAGCGCAATAGCTCCGCCCCTTCGCGCGCTGCGGCTTCCTTCTTTCCCCTAGATATAACAGCCATGCTGTTGGAAGGGAAATGTACGCCGCCATGACGCCTATGCGATCACGCTAATGGGGCCACTTGTATGCCACCAAAAAATAGCCTCCGGTCCCCCTTTCTCCCCAGAGGGGGTGACCGGAAGAAAAAAGGGTACGGTACCCTACTACTGCTGGTGAGGTATAGACTGGGGCTGTGGGATTTACAACCCGCCCCTAGTTTCTGTGAGGTAGTCCCCCCCTGGGACCCTTTTCCCCCTCCACCAGCCAGCCCGTAGGGACCACCCCAGGAGAGCAAATAGAACCACCCCCGGGTCCCATGTGCCTCCCCCCCTCTGACCACCAAGAGGGAACCCCACCTGTGGAGCTACAGGTGATAGACAGGTAAGGGACGCAAACCTCTGTTCCTCCTTACCTTAAGATGGCTGATGTCGGCAACGCCAGAAGCCGCCAGGATGGCCCCCGCCTCTGACACGCTCCTGCCGTGAAAAGGATGGTCTTGCCTCTGGACCCTCCAACCACCTGTGCGATCTTTCTGGGTCCCCCATCAGCCAAAGCCTGGCCCGCCATCAGCATCCGCGGCTGGACCGGAAACCGCGGATCAAGGAGAGGAGCACACCCCCTGCCGGGATTGGCGTCGCCCGCCACCTGGCCCCGCCGTACGCTCCATCGCGGCTTGCACCAGAGTGCAAGGGGGGGGAAAAGCGCCTCCTCCTAAGTCTCCACTGAGAACCTGAAGGCAGGCCCCCGAAGCATCCCACACACAATCTTTTTTTTGGAGAGCTTTGGGTGGCGAAAAACATGATGTGGCTGCCAAGTAACCCCTCTCCGAGGTATAGCACCACTAGTCCCCAGAGACCTCTGTCTCCCTTCTGGACATACAGGCTTCAGCCTCCCCGGCTGTGTAGCCACGGCCCTCGCAGTGTCTCCTGCCGGAGGAAACACCGAAACTGAGGAGCTGGCGGGGAAGCAGGCCTTTTAAATCTAGGCTGGGCGGTGTTTCCTGAGAAGGGAGGAGCCGAGGTCTCTCATAGGTTGCTGTCCTGAAAGACGGATAGGGAAAACCCTACCCCTCCATCTATTAAATTCTGGGTGGATCTGATCAACAAAGCGCTACCAATGTTTAAATTAACATATGCCTCTAGGGGATGTCCTAAAAAAAATTTAGAAAATATTGTCGGAGTGGATTACGTTGGTCTCTAGGGACATTGATGTTTAAGACAAATTCAAGGAATAATATCTTGTAAAATGGAGTTGGGGATGAATCGTCCATCGTAAAAAGAGTGTTACAGCTTATAAGTTCCGTCACTCAGTGTGGGTCTATAAGCTATATATATAGTTTATATTCTATATCTTTGTTCTGTTTAATGTGCGATATCCATTGATCAGATAGACACACCATAGGATTTTCTTTGAGGTGTAACTTTATTTGCTTTTCATTATATAGACAATGCCTGCATTTTTTATACTTCGACAATGAGTTTATATGATATCATATTTTGTACTCTTTGCACTATGGATGTGATTATTACTGTATTTTGTGAAATATCAGTAAACTTTACCCTTTAAATAAAAACGTATTCTGTGTTTTGGAAAATGGGCCAAAGTAATCATATCACTTTTATTTTTTGTCTTTGTAATGCCAATGTTTGGAGGTAGAACTGACAACTAAGGTGAGGATTTTAACATTCTATGCTCAAAATCTAAAAAAAAAAAAATTAAAACCATGGGTGCTTTAACCCAAAAATGTTAATCCAAAACGAATAAATGCTTTAAGAGATTAGCATTTAATGATCCTGCTTGAAATATGACGATGATCTTTATAGGACCTTTCAACTATGGTTTTCATAGATAGACAACTATCATCATCGATTGATAGGTGGGTATATAAAGGATCCCTGCAGAGGGTGTAACTATAAACATATCAGCCCATGCAGGTGCTATGGGGCCTGTAAGGCTGAGGAAGTCCTGTAAACGGGTTAGTACCCCTTTTTGTGAGGCCACTCCCCTGTGTGGAGATGTGGATGGAGTATTGTATGCGTATATAAGCTGGTGTGGCAAGAGTAGTCTGGGAGAGTACCCTTCAGGGTAGGCCATGAGAGACTCGGCAGAAGATTTCACTGTTGAAGGACCTACATTGTGGAGTGTAGGAGAGATACAGCTGAACATTATGTGTTCAATTGTTGTATACTGTACTGCTGGATTTAAAGTATGGAGATGAAGAAGCTGGTGTACAAAGTTATCTTTACAGTAAAATCATTAAAAGGCTTCTCGTGTGATGATTCAATTTTTTCTGGAGGTAGGCATCAGGCCAGAAGCTTGTGAGTATTAAAATGGAGGTGGGCCTCAGGCCAGGAGAATGTGGGCCAGGATGGCAGAGTTGCTTCCTTTACAGGTGTGTGTGAAGCCTATCTCATGAAGAAGAGAGGAGGAGCCCTTGGCCCGCTTGGTGGGGGCTGGTGGTGAATCATTACTGCCAACAGGCCTGGTTGGAGTCTCCAGAGATTTTCTATTAAAAAAAATCATCCTCTTTTCTCATGATTGCTCTTCCCTATTCTAGCTTAAAAAGACCTTTCCAGTTGATGGCTCTTTTTTTTTTTTGCCTTGATCCACTCATTCAAAATTATTGTTTCCAAGACGGTGATGTCACTTACTGTCACGGTTTCAATAAGAGATTGGACACCAGTGTTGGATAGGGATGATATCAGGGGCAATAAAGTAAGGGAGGCTTATAACGTTTGTAGTATTGTCCGCTAACCCTCACTATCAAAAAGGACTTTTTTAGGTGTGCAATATAAGCTGCAAAAGTGAGAGGTCACAAATGGATGGGTAAGTTAAGGGCACCCATTAAACTTTTGCTATGGAGTCCTGCAATTTGTAGTGATACCCCAGAGACCTTCCTATGGTTTTCCACATTGGTCTGAATTAGGCTTGCCACCTGCCTGGGATTCACCCAGACAGTTCAGGGTTTTGAATCTTGTGTCCGGGTTTCAGTCCACCTGGAACCCAGACACATTATTCAGACCTAATCTCATTAAGATTCCCTCTATAACAGCCAGCCCCTCTGCACCTTTGGCCACTCACCACCACCAGCTGTCCCCCTTCCTCTGCACCTTTGGTCACTCACTGCCTCCAGCTGTCCCCTCCATCGGTACGTTCAGTTTACACTCTACTCCCTGCACTGTTTGCCTTCTCCTCAAGCCTCTCCGGCTCCTCCTTCATCAATGCTTGGGTCCACCTCCACTGTAACACAACCTAACTGCCTTTCATTTACATTACATTCTGCTTGATCTCTCACTCCCACTAGCAATGCCGCATCTCACTTCAGAACTGCCACTCTCCCATTCATTCAGCCTCTTCCTTCCTCTCACCACCGACTCTGGTCCTCCCCTGATCATTGCCTCCTTGCTCATCTCCATCCGCATCTTTCACCTTATAGATTAAATGCCCTTCTCTCTGCAAGTTTTATTCCATTCCTTTCCCCCTCCCCATTCTTGTCTGAATTCCAGCCAATTCCACCAACCTAGCACCTATCTTTTTTTTTCTCAAAGGTTTTTATTGAAAGCAAATTACAGAAGCACCTATCTTTGCTGTATCCCCTCTTTCCATCCCTAGTCATACCCCTCACTCATCTTCCCCACCTTCCTGTCCTAGGTCACCCCTCCCTTTGCAGTCCCTCCTATTTATACTACACAACCCCCCCCCCCTATCCTGCCACATTATTACTCTCTTTGGCACAACCAAAGGTGACCCCGGTCATTTACTACTCCTATGGTGTATACTAAAAAATCTAATTGCTGTACATCGCTAAAGTGTTTGGGTTTGGCTTAAAGAAAAGGTGGCAAACCTAGCCTGAATGCCTTGACCTGATGCAAACCTTACATGATGCAGTACTTTTTATTCTGCAATCTTTTCTATAGGCAAGATAAGGATCGGGTTCTGTACGCAGAAATTTTTTCCAGTAATTTCATGTACAGCCAACCATCATCTTGTGTTTATTTTCATCATTGAGTAAAGTATCCACTAATGCTTTAATTGGCCAGTAAGAAAAAAAATTGGATTATTTAACAGTAACTGCAATGCATATGTTCCACCTTTTATGCAGATATATAAGTGGTTTGCCCATGTGGGATTTCCATTCTGCCGTGGCTGACACCTTTCCTTAATCTGCTTACACATCTGCATTTCCAGCAATTTGTAGCACATTTTCTTTCAATCACTCTCGATCCAATATATGACTTTTTTTTTTTTTTCATTTTTGCTTTTCTTCTGGGAACATCTGGCCATTCTATAATGATTTATGAAGTGAAAGTGTTAACCGTGGCCCCCAGCTGGAGGAGAGACATGGCTTCAGAGTTTTTATTAGGTGGCCTATTATGGAAAATAAAGTTTAATCCAACCATAAAATTCTGTATCTGAAAAACATCCTTGCAGTTATGACCGGGGACAAAAGACACTTTCTAGCAGGTAACCAGAGATGTTATATTGCATTTATAGGGAGTGAGTTAGAAAAGAATATTCTGTTTTTTAAAGCAGAGAATGAGGCAGGTAATCTCTACTTTCCTCAGCACATAAACAAATAATTACCCTTCACCACTGCTAGAAGAGATTAATTGCATACTAGTTTATTTTAATGAAAAAAGAATCTGCAACTGTGCAGTTTATTTAATCTAATTTTAAATATAAGAAATTACTTATATTTATAGCATTTAACAACGTGTGGGCTTTAAAAAAGGCATTTAAAGCAGACCGTTACATAAAAATGAAAGTACCATTCATCTGCCTCTCATTCCTCCTCCTCTAACATATTTGGTTGTTTTGTTTTTTTCCTGACAGGTACCCACTCCCACTTCTGCATTTCCAGCCTAGGCAAGAATTATGTCAGCTCCCCCGCAGCCTCCCAGGACACATGTCCCAGGAGGCTGCAGGACTAGTCTGACAGCGCCATGCAATCTCGCATATGTACAGTGGGTGGTGCTGGGGTTCTAAAGCATGCTCCTTTTTAGGAGCTGGTCAGTGTCTGTAGCTGCTGTCTTAATATTTTTTTTCATTTTTTAAAATTTTACCAGATCATCTCTGATCACCTCTATGATCTAGGAGGACCAGAGTGGCATCATAATGTCACTTTCGGTCTAGAGTGTAAATTGAAAAATAAAATAAAAATTGAATGCAAAAGATTACATTTACTTTTTGTTTTCTTTTGCTTTCAAAGGTAGATGAGAGATGTGGGGTCTTATAGACCCCAGATCTCTCCATAAAGACCTGTCATCCCTTATTTCTATTACAAGTAATGTTTACATTCCTTGTAATAAAAATAAGATATAGTAAGAGATATAGTAAATTATTTACAAAAATGTGAGCTACTGTATATATATAAATATATAGACACATTATATACATATAATAATATATATATATATATACACACACAATATATATATATATATATATATATATATATATATATATATATATATATATATATATATATATATATATATATATATATATATAATATATACATACACATACATACATACAGTGTTTGGGGATTCTAAGTAATTTTCTAGCAAAGTAAACAAAAAGTGCCAGAAAAGGCCTGGAGCTGAAGTGGTTAAAGATACACTGTCATCTTAGTAAGTGACATCTGTACAAAGACACCCCTCAATACCTACTGATTCTCACCTCTTCAGTGCTCCTCTGCTGCTACTTCCTACATTACAGCCACTACCAAAGTACCCAGTTTTAGAGGGTGTCAGAGCACAGATGGGGAGGTGATGTCATTCCCTCCATCATAAAACAATACTCAGGCCTAGCAATTGACCACTAGGCTGGAGCACTGCTTAATGGGATGAGGTCACATACCCCCCTATTTTGGAAGCACCAGATATTTTCCAAATCTGTAACTAGGGAGAAGCAGCAGGGTGGTGCTGAAGAGGTGAGTATGAGCAGGTTGAAGGGTCCACTTTACAAAGACACCGAATGGGAAAAGTATCTCTTGAAAGCTCCACGCTATCTACTTGTCTACATAAAGTGACAAATTTATAACCTCAGACAGGTTTTATAAATGTCTTTTTCCTTGTTGGATGGTCCACCTCTCTTGATGACAAGATATCATGTTTCTGATGTGGACAGAGACCACTATCGGAAGTGTTGAATTCTGAAGAGTCTAAAGCTTGCCATACATGGATCGAAATTTGGCCTGTTTAGCAGGAACTTGACCAATTTTGATCAATATATGGGGACAGTGGTTGTACAGAATTTGATCTACTATTCACTTCTGTACAAATAACCTGTATGATAAATGCTGCTCGATCAGCACCACAGGCTACAGCTGGTAGCACTGATCACTGTATTCTGACAGTGGGGAAGTCCCCACGCCATCAGAACACAATAGCTCAGCCAAGGTGATTCCCCCATCCACCTCGAATGTGTAAAAAATGACAAAGGTTGCTTGAAAATTGCTTGAAAATTGCTCAGCTCATGAGTGACTCCAGCCTTATGCCCTGTATACATGGTCGGAAATTCCGACCACAAAATCCGTCAGATTTTTTCAGACGGATTTTGTCCGACACTGGTGTTGCATACACACGGTCAGACAAAGTTGTCGGAAAATCCGATCATTCTGAACGTGGTGACGTTCGTTGCGTACGATGGAACTACGTAGAGGCTAGTAGCCAATAGCTTTGGTCTCGTAATTTGATCTGAGCATGCGTGGAAATTTGTCCGTCGGAATTCTCTAGACACGATCGGAAAAAGTCCAGGTTTTGTGGTCGGAAAATTTGAGAGCAGGATCTCAAATTTTTTCTGACGGAAAAAGTCCGATGGAGCCCACACACGGGCGGATTTTCCGACAACATGGTCCGATCGGACATTTCCGTGTGTACGGGGCATTATTCTTCATTTTAAACCTGAAAGGGTTACTTAAAGGGGATTTTCAGGAAAAACCAACCCGTCTTTAAACTTTGAGATTCATGGAAGGATATGGAGTCATCCTAGCTGTTACACCTACCTGTTTTTCAAGAAAAGGAGCAAACAAAAATACCTGGGAAATAGATATAATGACACTAAATACCTGGGAAATAGATATACTGACACTAAATGTGTACTGTTATTCTTGTTTGAGAAGACTTTATTATATAATGCCATGTAAACAGTGAGACAAGGCTCCTTCTGTTGTTTGCATGAGGGCTGAAGAGAATGGGAACCAGATGAAATCATTTACGAATGGTTTGTTAGAACTGCACCAAGAAGATATTCTTCAAAGCACAACTCCACTGATTAACTTGTATTTTAGCAATTGGAGGACACGCTCCTGCGGTAGGAAAAAAACAGCCACAGCTAATTGTGTGTTTCTCCCTGACTGCTACAACATTTTTAAATAAATCCATATTTCTAAAACACTTTTCTTCATGGGCCTCCAGATTTAGATAGGAGCCAATTAACCTACAATCGGGGCTTGTTCAGAGTGTGAGAGGAAACCAGAGTACCCAGTGAAATCCAATCAAGCACAAGTAGAAAATGCAAACCCCATGTAGATAGTGTCCTGGTTGAGATTCAAACCAAGGACCCCAGTGCTGCAAGGCTCACCACTAAGCTACTGTGCTGTCCTTGGGGGATATCATAAACTACATAATATAGGGGGGCTATACTGCAGAAAGTGAAACACTTGACAGCTATGCACTCTAAATTTGATGACATCACTACTAGGTCAGAGGGAGCTGGCCGGCCATTAATCACTTAAGGCCCGGAAGCATTTGCCCCCTTAATGACCAGGCCATTTTTTGCGATACGGCACTGCGTTGTTTTAACTGACAATTGCGCGATGCTCGTGCGATGCTGTACCCAAACAAAATTGACATATTTTTTTTCCCTACAAATAGAGCTTTCTTTTGGTGGTATTTGATCACCTCTGCGGTTTGTATTTTTTGCGCTATAAACAAGCAAAGAGCGACAATTTTTGAAAAAAAAAAGTATATTAAAAAACGAATTTATTCATTAGTTTAGGCCGATATATATTCTTCTACATATTTTTGGTAAAAATAATTGTATTGGCATATGTTGATTGGTTTGCGCAAAAGTTATTGCGTTTACAAACTATGGGATAGATTTAGGGACTTTTATTTTTTTATTGTTTCTACTGGTTATGGTGGCAATCTGCGATTTCTAGCGGGACTGTGACATTGCGGCGGAAAAATCTGACCCCAAATTACACTTTTTGGGGACCAGTACATTATTCACATTAATCAGTGCTATAAAAATGCAATGATCAATGTAAAAATGACACTGGCAAGGAAGGGATTAACATTAGGGGCGATCAAGGGTTAAGTGTGTTCCCTCAGTGTGTTCTAACTGTAGGGGGGATGGACTGCCTGGGACATGACAGAGATCCCTGCTCCTGATCACTGGGAACAGAAGATCTCTGTCATGTCATCTGTCAGAATGGGGATCCGCTTGTTTACCAAGGCAGATCCCCATTCTGCCTTTGTACATCGAGTCTGCCCGACCCACAGGCCCCTTTGCGAGTCAATATACAATGACGGCGATTCACGCAGGGAGCCAACCTGCCGCAGTATAACTGTGGCGGGCGGTCGTTAAGTGGTTAAAGTGTTACTGAACCCACGACAGTAAAATCAGTCTGTAAATGCAGTAAAGCGTGCTTGTTACACTAACTGTGGAAGCTAAGGGATTAATCCCCCCGCATTGTGTAAAAAGGCTGTTTGATCCTGTCTTCTCTGATCCTCCCCTTCTTCCACAGTCCCAATCCATCTCCTGTTAGTTCAGAGCCTTGGGGGAACTCTGCACATGCTCAGTTTGGTGTGTATTGCTAGGGAGTTTATTTTTTTTTTTCTTGGGAGAGTGCATGTGATCAGCACAGGGCCAATCAGCACTGTCCAGACCGACGGTCAGGGGTCCTACAGCCTCCTAGGACAGTCAGAGGAAAAATGAAAACTCCTACAAGTTTTAACTAGACACTGATCGAAGTCACAAGACTGCTATATACTGCTAATGAGAAAATGTATTTAGCTGTTTATATTTATTAAAATAATTGCATTTCCATGTTATGTGTACTGTGGGTGACCAGGTATAGTGAATGAAGGGTCCTGGGAATAGTAGCACTTTAAGTTTTCTCCATTGACCCTAATTATTACATGAAAGAGGACCCTGAAAAACTCAAGCTAAATCAGTAGAAAAAAAATGAAAATTGGTTGAATGTTGTACCTGTTTCCGAGATTAGCAGGTGAACAGGAAAGCAGGGTTGTTTTGCAGAAGCTACAGCTGCAGAAATTACTAAAGCCATTGGATCGGCAGGGCTGCCAAGCTCTAACATTTTCGAAAGGAGGAGTACGCTATGGCAGCATAAATACTGTTGAGTTTTTGGAGGCTGTCTATGCCCCTTTAGGGAGATTTTCCTTCATTTCCTTTCTCAAGACACAGGATGAAGTAAGAGCTTTCTAAAAGACAGAAATCATCTCTTAGACAATTTGCTCTTGAACAAGTATCCCCATTAAAACATTTCCCTCTATTACTGTTCCAGTAATCCTATTGATAATGGTCATCAGCACCAGTGATTCTCCCCAGTAGGGACACAGATAGCATTGAAAATATGACCCTTCACCAGGTTATCCAAAACACATATTTTTTTGGCTTTAGATACACTTTTAGGGTGTTAATATATTTATTTATTTATTATTAAATTTCCTTTTATTTTTTGACTCTCGCTATTTGCTATCATCACTTTCCATGTTAGTTATTGCTGGGGAAAAGTGTGGCAAAACGAAACCCTAAATAGGCTTTATATTCTCACAAGCAATAAGACATATCCAATATTGGACTATCTACTGTATGTACTGCATGTACTGCATATACTGTATATTTATGTGGTGAGAGGTATATCAACGAAAAACGTTTAGAAGGTTCCTGTGTCATAAAGTGACTATCATAACAAAATAATAATTAAATCTAATTAGCGTGACTGAAGGTTATTCTTTATCAACCCTTCCAATGGAATGTGTTCTACAGATCTGTCATTGTAATCACATCCACTCTCTACTATAACCTTTAAGTTCACACTTTATATAAGAACACAAGCTAAGCACCTAATTCAGCTTTACACGGCTTAACAGGCTCTCATCTAAATGAGACAGAAAATGTGGAAGCAATAAAACTGATACATTGGGGACATTTTAAGAGCCTTTATTATATGTAAACCACATTTTATATTTATCTAATGCTCCATTAGTTCAATTAGCATTTAAAGTTAACAGGATGCCTTAAATCAGTACAAAAGTTGGCTGGCAATACATGATGGGAGTTGTAGTTTAGAGGAAACCTACACCATAAAATGAAAAAGTTGCAAAGATTAAATCATGTGAGATGGCTACTAAAACCATTCACAGATAAAATGTCCTACACCTGTACAGACAAAGTTTATGAACAGAATGGGGAAGAGTTAGGGACTGTGTCAGGTTTTTATTGCTGGCTCCATCTCCATTGGGAAGTAAGGATGAGTGGAGTGATTTTGGCAAAACTGATTTTAACCTGAAATTACCAATCTTATCCTTGGCAAAAAAGGAAAATTTATTATAAATACTTACCGTAATTTTCCTTTCCTGATGGGCTCCATGGCAGCCTACGTGTGGGTTAACCCCGCCTCCTCTCCAAGGCTATAGGACCCCATTACCATAAAAGAGTACTCACCAATCCATGCTGTGTTCCGTAACTAGCCTACTCATATGACTCATGGGTGGGAACTCGGTCTGCCATGGAGTCCATCAGTGAAAGGAAAATTACGGTAAGTATTTGATAATAAATTTTCCTTTTTCCTGACAGACTCCATGGCAGCCTAGGTGTGGGAAATAACTAGCCGACCACACGGGTGGTTATGCTTTAAACAGAAAATATTTAATTTGGCCTATCAGCCGATAGAATTTTCAAACCAAAATTAACAGAGGATAAAGAAGCAGGTTCAACGCAATAGTGTGACATAAAGGTATTAATAGAAGCCCAAGAAGCTGACTTGCAAATTGTCTCAGGAGCCACGTGTCGGGCCGCTGCCCATGTAGTAGCCATTCCTCTAGTCGAAGGCGCCGTCACCGCCACAGGAGGAGCCAAGCCCTTAGCCCTATAATCCTGCTGTATCGTTCTCACACTCCAAGCTGCAAGAGTCCTAGTTGAAGCTTTGTTCCCCTTGTTGTTGCTGGAGTGCAATATGAAAAGATGATCTGACCGCCTGAAGGCGGAGGTAATGCGAAGGTATTCTCTCAGTGCTTCCCCGACATCCAAAGGATGAAGGTCATCAGATCCTGGCGATCTAAAGGTAGGTAGAACAATTCCCTGATTCTAATGGAATACCGAGGTTACCTTAGGATTGGACCCCAACATAGGAATGAGGACCACCCGTTCCGGAAAGAAAGTTAAAAAGGGTTCTTCAAAGCCCAGCGACCCGATTTCTGATACCCTCTTGGCCGCGGTGACCGCCACCAGAAAGGCAACTTTTTCCGAAAAGTCTCTAACGGAAAGCGGGGTTGGCCCCGTCATACTCAGCCCAGAAATCTAATCCAGGACCAGGGGAAGTTCCCACTTAGGGAATCTCGGCTTCCTTTGGGGCTTGAGTCTTGAGGCCCCCCTAAAAAATTGACGAACCAACGGATGGATTGCCCAGGAGGTACCGGAGAAGGCTGACAAAGCTGAAACTTGCACCCTGAGAGAGCCTACGGATAAGGGAAGGTCAAGGCCAGTCTGTAGGAAACCGAGGAGATCTTGGACACCTGGATGTTCAAAGGACCTCTCCGTAGATACACAAAAAACTCACAAATCTGGACCAGATCCTGCCATATAACTTATTCGTACTTGATCTCCTGGAACTCAATAAGGTGGAAATCACACTAGAAGCGCATCCGATGGATTCTAGCCTCTTCCTTTCAAGGACCAGACCATCAGTTTCAGTCTTGCTGGACATGGGTGCAGTACCGCCCCCTGAGACAGAAGGTCCGTCCTGAGCGGAAGAGATACCGGCTCCCGTATACTCAGCTGAACTAGCAGAGGGAACCAAGGCCTGGTGGGCCAGTAAGGAGCGATCATCACTACTTCCACCGTCTCCATCTTGAGCCTCTGAAGAAATATGAGAATCAGGGGAAGTGGCGGGAAGGCATAGGCCTTCCTGAATTTCCATTGGTCTGTCAATGCGTCTGTCCCCTGAGCTTGGCTGCAGCGTTTCCGCGTGTAGAACCTCTCTAATTTGAAGTTGCACGGGGAGGCAAAAAGGTCTACCTCTGGATGACCCAATAATCCGAGATCGAGGCCACCCAGACGTGCCGGAAGAGGGATAGACGGGCCCCCACCCGACCCGCCTGGGCGGGCACGATCTCAGAAGGATTTGGGTGGCTCACGTCCACCAGACGACTGGTTCTTGGTGGACTTGCGAAAGGAACTCTGTCCCTTGTTCCAATTCCTTCTGAAGTCCCTTCCTGGTTTGTAGGAGCGTACCTCCCTCGAGCGCTCAGGGCTTCGTCTCTTGAATTGAGGCTTCTTCCGCCCGAGCAGTCTTCTGTCCTGGGGAAGGAACCCCGACTTACCGCCTGTCGCCCGCGTTATGGCATCATCCAACTTGTTACCGAATAACGTAGATCCCTCGAAGGGGATTTTGCACCAGGCTTGTTTGGAAACAGGATCGGCGAGCCAAGGACGTAGCCATAAGGCGCGCTTAGCCGTGACTGATGACAGCATAATGCGTGCCAACAGACGAATTAAGTCGATGGAAGCCTCCCCCAGAAAAACTGCTGCGAGTTTTAGTTCTGCTGCTGCTGAACTCCTGGCCAGTTTGGCCGGGGGAGTAGACGCTTCTTCCCACTTGAGGGCTTCTTTAACTGCCTTAATCAGTGGTGAGACCATGGCGAAATCAAAGCCCCCGATCTCTTCGTCCGGGAATTCTTCTCCCGAGGACTCACCAGAAGCCTCGTAGGGCTGGGACGTACCCGGATCGTCACGGGATTCATCAGCCTGAGGACCAGACGCCGTCGTTGACTGGCTCAACGTGTGAGGGGCCACCATGTCCTTAAGCGACTGCTGTACAACACGTTTCACCAGGGACTCCATGCGCTGGTTTTCCGTGTCTTTCTCCCCGACCGCCTTGGCAAAACACCTGTCACATAATGACTTGTCATCCGGGACCCGTGTCCTACAGCCCCAGCACGTTCTGTACTTTGGGCGTTCATCATGGCGGTGGGAGCGGTGTCTGGAGGAGGAATGAGAACTTCTCCTCTGATGATGAGACCCATGCGAGGATCCTTGCTTAGATCTAGACGATTGTTTTTGTTGTTGTTGTGGCCTGGCAAGGTCCCTATCCTGCGAATCTGGTCTGGAAGGGCTGAAGCACAAACAGGGTAGGGGAGAAAAATATTGGCATCAGAGAAATGCAAACAAGCAATGCAGTTGTACCTCAACCCCTCCCTTACCAGCACATACCTAGTGCGTAAGGGCTGGCCACTAAAAGGCGGTGAATTGTCCATGACCTGTGGACGACGGGCGTCACAATATGAATACTGCAGTCTGTAAGAGAAAAATACCCTAAGCAACAAACCGGCCAAAAAGAACTAGCAAGGACAATGCGTGCCAACTCTGATTTTTTTTTTTTTTTTTTTTTTAAAACATATTACTACATGCATATATATATACCCGTATAAAAGCATAAGACGGTATTGTGCCATTACATTTGGAAGAAAATAACCCCCAAAGAATATATTCACAATTTTAAATACATGCATATACCTTTAAAAGAAACCTTTTTTTTTTTTTTTTTTAAATACACTCAGAGTAACAAGCACTGACCTTGTAGTAGTTTGCCTGGGCTGGGGAACGGGCTTGCTGCTTCCACTCTCCTGGAAACCCAGATAGGACTGCAGCAGCAGCCCAGAATTTAAATTCCCCGCCCGTGACGTCACCGCTCCTCCCCGCACACCTGTGCCGAGGGAAAACCATACTGCGCATGCGCGACCGTCAGGCCGCGCACGCGCGAACCAGGCCTCGCTTTCGCCGGAGGCTGGTGCGCATGCGCAGACCGCCGAGGCGGCCAGGAACCCGGAAATCATACGGCGAGCTGGAACGCAGGAGCGCTCCAGCCGCCATCCAGGGGGGGAGTACACTAGACACCAGGGACAATACACACAACAAATAATACTGCCATGGAGAATAACGGTGCAGACCTTGCCAGCCGCCGATGCCATCCGTCCAGCGTCCCTGCGACCACCAGCATACCGAGGCAACACCACCCCGTTCTGGGGGGAGAAGGACATCCAGCCTCAAAAGCTTACTCGCCCGCCCATGGCTGAGCACAGAGCTTTGCACCGCACAGGTATGCTTCTTCAGAAAAATCCGAAATCCTACCGGACGCGAACGAAATGTGAAGGTCCATAGGAGGAGGACAAAAAAGGAACACAGCATGGAGTGGTGAGTACTCTTTTATGGTAATGGGGTCCTATAGCATTGGAGAGGAGGCGGGGTTAACCCACACGTAGGCTGCCATGGAGTCTGTCAGGAAATGTAACTTTCAGTTTTGCTCATTGAGCTCTTTAGGCCAAATTACTTTAAAAAAAAAAATCTACTTTTTTTTTTTCTTTTTACATTTATTTATAGAGTGTGACTTTGTATTTAGGGTAGTTTATTTATTTATTTATTTAATGTAGTGTTCTTTTTTCTGTAATCTGTCCCTTTTGTGCTATGTTGGTTTATTTTTATTTTTTTCTTTTTTTTACATCTTTTTGCTAAAACAAAATAAAATCTTATAGGGAATACTTTTTGGCAAAAAAACAGGACTAGGATAGTTGAAGGAGCTTCCTGAGGATCCATTTAATGACCACTGCAGCTTTAAACACCACTAAAAGAAAAAACACTGACATTTCACCTTACCCCATGACCCCAAAGCTTTTGCCAAAATTAAATTCTTCCTCCAGAGATTCACAAGAAATTTTTGCTTAAATTTCTGGGAAATAAAAACTCTCAATTTTGCTAACCTTTATTGGGGAGATTTCCATTTGCTTCCCTTACCCAAGTCACTGGTAAGGGTAATGATGCTGGAATGGTAGAGGGCCTTACTTGGCACTGCACCTATATGGTAGAGCTGTAATTTCCATGAAACAGTAACTGTATAATAATAATAGTAATAAAAATAATAACTATGGAGAAGGGTAAAGTTATGCAAATCCAGGTAAAGATTATTCCCAGTTGGCTTCATTTAAAAAAAATGCCTTATTACCAGTCTAGTATATAGACTCACCATCATAGAACATTTTCTTTTGGCACAAAAAATAAACACTGCATTTTGGGAGATAAGGCCTTTCTAACCCAAAAAAAATTATATACAACACCCTAACTGGAACATGAAGTTATCCCCTAGAGGTCATTTAACTCTTATGCCGCGTACACACGATCGGAATTCTCGTCGGAAAAAACTCTGACGGTTTTTCCAACGGAACTTCGCTCAAACTGTCTTGCCTACACACGATCACACCAAATTCCAACGGTCTGTAACACAGCGGCATAAAACACGTTCGACAGCACTATAAAAGGGAAGTTTAATGCTTCCGAGCATGCGTTGAATTGTTTCCGAGCATGCGGTGGAATTTTGCGTGTCGGAATTGCATACACACGATCGGAAAATCCGATAGAAAGGTTTTCCGTCGGAAAAATTGAGAACAGGTTCTCAATTCAAAGTCCGTCGGAAATTTCCAACAGAAAAAGACCGTTGGGCATACACACGGTCGGAAAATCCGATGACAAGCTCCTATCGGACTGTTTCCATCGGAAATTCCGACCGTGTGTACGCCGCATAAGTTTTGCTCATTGAGCTCTTTAGGCAAAATTACTTTGAAAAAAAGATCCACTTTTTTCATTTTACATTTATTTATAGGGTGTGGCTTTTTATTTTGGGTGTATTTAGGGTAGTTTAGTTTGTTAAATTTAGTGGGTTTTTTTTATGTTTTCTTTTGTATTCTGTCCTTTTGTGTTATGTTTATTTTTTTTATTTTTTTTTTTTAAATATCTTTTTTTCTAAAAATAAATAAATAAATAAAATAATGAATCTCTTAAGGGACCATTTTTAGCAAAAAACAGGCCCAGAATAGTTGAGGAGCCTTAACTTAAACCTGAAATTGAAGTTAACCCTTAAAGCCCAAATCCATCTTTCAGTAAAAACACCTAACCCCTCTTCCTTCTGTTCCCTGTGCATAGTGCTGTTTTTTTGTGTTTTTAAATAGCCCTCTATTTACATGAAAATTATATATGAAAAAATATAACCTCCAGCCTCCTCCCAGTCTTCTATCCAGCAACATCCTATGGGCTGAGCAGAAGCGAGCCAGTGTGTGCCACCAGCTCTGGCAGACTGGCTATTAAATTCAGGAGATGGTAAAAATTAAAATGAATAAGAAAAAAAAAAAAAGTTTAAAGTGCCCCATTCCTCCGTGCTCGCGCGCAGAAGCGAAAGCATATGTAAGTTGTGCCCGCAAATGTAAACAGTGTTCAAACCACACATGTATTTGCTGAAAAGCCCTGTTAAAACAAACGGCGCTTTAGCGCTACCATGGCCGCGGCCCCAGTGTGAAAGTAGTCTTAGCAACAAATGTGAGAAAAAGGCCTAGTCTTCAAGTGGTTAAACGTGAGCTCCCACACCACACACAGATTTTCCCCAAGTGAGCGAATGAGAGGAGAGAGAAAGGACAAACATGGTGCTAGCTCACTTTTGGGCTCTCAGTGAGAAAAGTCAGGGTTTAGAACTCTTCTGCCAGCTAGTTTGGGCCCTTATGTTGGTGCACAATAGAGATTTAGTCTTCTTGAGGGAAACAAAGTTGCCCAAGGTATGGTAAAATAGTGAACGGAGTTACCTTTTTAATAAACACCGGTAGGGTGAAGAGTCACTTTAAGGATGCCAAATTAAGGTGAAGAGTTACTTTAAGGACATCAGATGGAAACAGAGGTTGCTTTGGAAGGAAAAAGGGGGAAACACATTTTGGCTAAAGTATGTCCCTTTAAATGGAAACCAGCTAATTTCTCCCTTGGATAGCTCAAGTTTGAAGTGTGTGTAGAATTCCTGCCTCCTTCCTGCCTCCTGCCTGCTTCAAAAAAGGGTGGGCCCTGAGCCCACCCAGTTGTGTAAAAATAGCAAATTAATATTTGCTATTGTCTTCCTGATTCTCCTCTCGGCCAATCTGGAAGTGAGTCTTAAGACTCGATTGGCCGAGAGGAGAAACGACAGCATAGGCCGCCGAGGGGGAAGCCACCAAGGAGGAGACGCAGGGGAAGCCCCTGTGAAGCCACTGAGGAGGAGTTGCAGTAAAGAGCCCACGACCTAGATGGGGTAAGTGCGGGGCTGGTGGGTGGGCGGATGAGCGAGCGACGGGGAGAATAAACTGACCAACCATACGACGGGGGGTTGGGGGGGATCGACTGACCAACAGTGTGTGGGGGGGGGGGTGGTTTGTTTGCCGCCCACCCAAAAGGTGGAGCACCAGCCACCACTGCTACAAACGTATTATGATTCATAACAACAGAGAAAACAACTTCAGTAAACTAAGCAAAGAAATTCCAAATAAGCTTGGGCACATCAAAGTCCCCACTTACATCAGTGCCCTCTAATATCAGTCCCTATCAAAGTCCTCCTTACATGAAATTTCCCATCAGAGTCCCCTCCTCTATATCAGGGCCCCCATCAGAGTCCCCTCCTCTACATCAGGGCCCCATTCAGCGTCCCCTCCTCTACATCAGGGCCCCCATCAGAGTCCCCTCCTCTACATCAGGGCCCCATTCAGCGTCCCCTCCTCTACATCAGGGCCCCCATCAGAGTCCCCTCCTCTACATCAGGGCCCCATTCAGAGTCCCCTCCTCTACATCAGGGCCCCCATCAGAGTCCCCTCCTCTACATCAGGGCCCCCATCAGAGTACCCTCACCTACATCAGGGCCCCCATCAGAGTACCCTCACCTACATCAGGGCCCCCATCAGAGTACCCTCACCTACATCAGGGCCCCCATCAGAGTACCCTCACCTACATCAGGGCCCCCATCAGAGTACCCTCACCTACATTATGGTCCCCTCTTACATCAGAGGGCTGAATAAAATCTGAAAGTGGCCTTGGTTTGGCTTGCAGCCCCTAAATTGGAGACCCCTGCATTAAACGAAGGGAATGTTTACTTTGCTAAGTGGACAGTTTTGTGTTCCTTTAGTAAATCAACCACACTGCATTGTAAAGTAATAATTGCATTGGACTCATTGACTGAAGTGGTAAAGACTGCTCATTTAGCAAAGGGAATGTTCACTCAGCTTGGTAAATAGTGTGAAACTGTGATCATCATAAATACTCAATCACATGCAATGGGGAAAAAAAAACTTTTGGCTGGAGTTGGGCTCTAATTATAAAAAATACTCTAATAATCTCCTGACATTTTTACATATTCATCCATATACAGTATGCTATTAAAACTATTTAATATAATCCAGTTTATGAAAAGGATGTCATTTATGTGTAGTAGACCTTTAACAGCGTTTGAATAGAGACATGTCTTCGCCTGCCCGTGACTGAAATACAAGAGGGAATAAACCAGCTCTGCTCACTTTTTGTAGGATATATGGATGAAATTTCAGCTTTTATCGCTTGACATTATCCAATAATACTTGGCAAATGTTTTTTCTATCATGGCGTGGATCCTGCAGATTTCTTTTATAAACCTCTTGTAAATGACAAATGTTATGCACCTGACATTTACGGCACATTTTATATAAAGTGCTGAGGTTAGCACTCACATTCTGATAGTGATTTTTTCCTATATAAAATGAACCAGGAACATAATGTACAAAATGTAAATATAAATAGAGAAACAGAAGTGAGAGTGAGTGGAACTGGGGCTGACCATACCGAGGGCCATTTTTGTGAAGATTCAGTAAATATTTTTTACCTAAACAATTGTAAGTGAGCAAATACTGGAAACACAACCGTATTTATCGGCGTATAACACGCACCCCAATTTAAGAGCAAAGTTTCAGGAAAAATAACAATTTTTTTAAAAATAAACCACTTTTAAAGGGGTTGTAAAGGTTCGTGTTTTTTCACCTTAATGCATCCTATGCATTAAGGTGAAAAAACACCTCGCTGTCATGGGCCCCCCAGCCCCCCATTTTACTTACCTGAGCCCGTTCACCTGCTGTGCGCATCCCCCAGCGTCCTCTTCTCCACTGAGTCTGGCCGTTGATTGGATAGATTGATAGCAGCGTAGCCATTGGCTTGCACTGCTGTCAATCACATCCAATGACGCGGCCGCCAGGGGGGGTGGGACCGAAGGATACACTTAGCATCTATGGACACCAACTGTATGACACGGGAGCGTGCCTGCAAGCTAACCCCCTCGGGAAAGAGCTTCCCAGAGGGGTTTAGCTTTAGCAGGGAGGAGCCGAGACAGCTGCCGTGGGACCCCAGAACAGCAGGATCGAACCACTCTGTGGAAAACGAACTGCACAGTGGAGGTAAGTATAACATTTTTGTTATTTAAAAAAAAACCTTTACAACAACTTTATGCAAAATAATGGTCAGTGAGCAATGAGCATCGATCCAGCCTGATTAGTGCCCATTCTGCAGCCTCAATGCAGCCAAATCTGTGCCCATCTGCAGCTTCAGTGCAGCCCGATCTGTGCCCATCTGCAGCTTCAGTGCAGCCTGATCTGTGCCCATCTGCAGCTTCAGTGCAGCCTGATCTGTGCCCATCTGCAGCCTGATCTGTGCCCATCTGCAGCCTGATCTGTGCCCATCTGCAGCCTGATCTGTGCTCATCTGCAGCCTGATCTGTGCCCATCTGCATCCTTTCATCTCAGGATTTTGTTCACACAACTTCTCCCATGTCATCAATTTATTTGCTGATGATGTTATTTTGCTCTTAACTGACCCCAATGAATCCCTTATGAATGCCCATAAAGTGTTGAAAGCATTAAGATGTGACCTGCCTCTCAGCCGCTCCACCGCTCCGCAATCCAGCAAGAAGCCGCCAGCTCCCGCTGCCTCGTGTACAGATGTCATCTTGGTGTGAGCCGAGTGCCGAGAGCCGAGCGCCGAGCCGAGCGCCGCGCCTAGTGGAGATGATGGCTCTGTGATTTTCCGGCGGCACTCGTCCCCATCCTTCTCCTCAGAGGTACACTGTCGGTGTATAACACGCACCAGCGATTTTCCTCCTATTTTCAGGGGAAAAAAGTGCGTGTTATATGCTGATAAATACGGTATTTAGCAGTCTTTTGATGTAACTGGTACTATGATGGCTAATCAGTTTTTAGTTCTGATCCTTTGAGCATTGAACAGAAGCAGTTATCTTTAGACACTTCTTACACCTTGGCATGACTTAAAGCGTTACTCCACTTTTGTTGAGAAAAAAACATTCCCCTCTGGGTGATCTATGTACAGTACATGGATTATAATAACCTTTGTTGCAGATTCCTACCTTTTGTTATTCTGAAGAAATCCGTGTGTGTTTGTCTGTGCCTCTGTACAGAGTGGGTCCAATATACTATTGGAAATATCTCACCAAAAATGATTTTTTTTGTTGCAAGGGGATGCCTGAAATCTGACTCGTATCTTAGGCAGACTTCTAGGAAAACAACAGGAAATTATGTTTTTGGGGAGTGGTCAGTATACATTCTGTGTACAGAACAACTCCATGTAGCCATATTTCATTGCATTTATAGAAAATTACAGCGGCTGCAGATTGAAAAGGAAAGGTCATTTTTAATAACATTCAATTACGATATGACTTGTATTGCAATTGTACATGCTATTTTATTTTTTCTTTATTTGCTATTTTTATTTTGCCATAAAAGTGGAGTCATCCTTTAACCACTTGACCTCTGGAAGGTTTTACCCCCTTAATGATCACGGCATTTTTGCTATTCAGCACTGTGCTACTTTAACTGGCAATTGCTTGGTCATGCAACACTGTACCCAAATTAAATTTATAGAGTTTTTTTCACACAAATAGAGCTTTCTTTTGGTGATATTTGATCACCACTGGGTTTTTAATTTTTTATTATATTACAACAAATTGTGAGATAAAAACAATATTTTCTACTTTCTGTTATAAAACCCAATGGCATCAAATGTCTTCATATTGTGGCAGAGCGAAGCTCTGTCCCTTTGAAATTAGAGGTAAAGGAGATACAGAGTTTGCATATCTGCAGACTATAGAATTTAAATGGAGAAAACTGCTCTGTCAGTTTTCTCCAGGTTTTGCTAGTCCTGGATGGGATCTCCAACTGTGTCCGGGTCTTGAGGATGGCAAACAAGGTGTGTGCCCAGCTGCACACAGACCATATAATGAGGGGCTAATGAGTGGAGGATGGTGGAGTGTGAGCAGCTTGCTGCTGCTGTATGAAGACAGACCTGTGGAGGGGTCATCCCTGTGTAAGGGGTATTCTTTGCCCAGAGACTGGGAAAGGAGGGACAGCCTTGAGAGTCGGGAAGACTAAGGAAGCCAGTGAGTCCAGGGGACTGGAAGGAATCAACTCTGTTGAGAGCAAGCAGAGGAACTGCTGACAAGAGAGAGCCAGGTGGCTTGGTATGTTTTTCATTGATGAATGCTTAATGAAGTTAAACCCCTGCGTGGGACTTCTGGATGGACTTTTGTTTTTTCAATAAACGTGGGCTACCAGGCCCTTAACTATATATGCCTGTCTGATGAGGACTCACTGCATTAAAAAAATGCATCTTTTCACTTGAGTTAAACACCCCCATGTTACAATATATATAGGCCACAATGTATTCTGCTACATGTCTTTGGTAAAAAAAAAATATCCCAGAAAGTTTTTATTAATTGGTTTGTGCAAAAGTTATAGTGTCCCCAAACTATGGTGTATATAGTGGCTATAGACACTACTAGTAATGACAAGAATTTGAGTATAGTCTCATATACTAATGGATAATATATAATATAAAAAAAGTACCACCATCCAGGTTGATATATGAAAATTGGGAAGGTGGACATATGAGGGCAGTTGCTGACGCTGACCAACACATATGACCACCTAAAGTGATTAATAGACTGTCTCGGTACTGATACAATGACAACATTTATGTAAGAAAAATCTAATTTTAATACATACAAAACATACAAAGATATTAAAAAAAAAAATACACCACAAATAACTAACTACTAACAGGTTCCCCCATAGAGTTTCTATTGGAGTTTAGTATAGGTTGTTTCCTGTACCGTTTTTGCGGCATAACCCCCCGTCCCTGCTCCCCCCTCCTATGGTCCTTCCCTCTCCTCCTTTCTTTTTTTTCTTTTCTTCCCCCCTTCTTCTTTCCCCTCTCCCTTTTTTTCCTTCCTTTCATTTCTTTTCCCTCTCCCCCTTGTCTTTCCTCTTCCCTTCTTTTCCCCCTCTTTCCCTCTTCACCCCCCCCCCCTTTTTTCCCTTGGCAATTAAATTTCTCCCCACCTTTCTCCCCCTTCATCCTGGTTCTCCCTCCCCTCACCCCCTTTTTTCATCCTCGTTTTTCTTCCGCCCCTCCCCCCCCCCTCTTTCCTTCCTTTCCCCCCTCTTTCCTTGCTCCCCCCCCCCTCATTCGGCCCCACAGCATCACTATCTTGGTTCCTCCACCACTGTACTACACCATCGTTTGTATAAACTTTTTTATACCCTAACCTTTATCATTACCTTCTAATTAGAGTTAGTCATTTATAATCCCCCTCTTCTGCCGCGGGGGGAATTTGTCGGGTCCTGTCGCTACTCGGTTTTGTCCAATCGGGTGAGCAGGTCTTCCTACCTTAACATTGATTGTAATATTTATTTATTACAGGATTTATATAGCGCCAACAGTTTACGCAGCGCTTTACAATATAAAAAGGGAGACAATACAGTTATAATACAATAAAATACAAGAGGATTAAGAGGGCCCTGCTCAGAAGAGCTTACAATCTAATAGATATGTTGTTAAAGTTTATATTGCTCTGTAAATATGCTTTGTCTTAATGTATGATCTGTTTCATAGACCACTCCTCCTGAAGAAGCGGTTTATGCTGCGAAACCGGTAGAGGAAACAACCTATACTCCACTCCAATAGAAACTCTACGGGGGGAACCCGTTAGTAGTTAGTTATTTGTGGTGTATTTTTTTTAAATATCTTTGTATGTTTTATATGTATTAAAATTAGAATTTTTATTACATTAATTTTGTCATTGTATCAGTACCGAGATAGTCCATTAATCACTTTAGGTGTTCATATGTGTTGGTCAGCATCAGCAACTGCCCTCATATGTCCACCTTCCCAATTTTCACTATACTAGTAATGGCGGTGAACAGTGACCTATCGTGTGACTGTGATAGTGTGGTGGGAAATCTGGCGCTAACTGACACTGGCTGGGAGGGACACTGACTGACATTGATGTCGCTAGTGACACTAATACAGTGATCAGGGATAATATCGTACACTGTACTAATGACACTAATGGGTGACAGGGGTGATCAGAAGGGCAATTAAGGGGTTAGCTGTGTGCCTAATGCGGCGTACACACGCTCGGACTTCCCGGCGGGATTGTTCGCCGGACCTAGTCCAGCAGACAAACAGCCGGACTTTCCAGCGGAGGTTCGCCGGACTTTCCGAGCGTGTGGACTTGCCCACACATGCCCGGACTTTTCCGGCGGACAATCCGCGGTGAAAAAGTCTGCGGGACTTTTGAAATGAATGGACTTGCCGACACACGATCGGAAAGTCCGTTCATTTAGAATGTAACTGCAGGTAGACGGGACTAGCGAAGGCAGTGAATGCCGCCGCGCTAGCCCGTCACCTGGCATGGATTTAAAGGGGAATCCCTACGCCGAAAAAACGGCGTGGGGGTCCACCCCAAATCCATCTCAGACCCTTATCCGAGCATGCAGCCCGGCCGGTCAGGAAAGGAGGTGGGGACGAGCAAGCGCCCCCCCCCCCCCCTCCTGAGCCGTACCAGGCCGCGTGCCCTCAACATAGGGGGTGCCCTGGGGAAAGGGGGGCCGTGCGGCCCCCCACCCCAAAGCACCTTGTCCCCATGTTGATGAGGACAAGGGCCTCTTCTAGACAACCCTGGCCGTTGGTTGTCGGGGTCTGCGGGCGAGGGGCTTATCGGAAGCCGGGAGCCCCCAGATCCCGGCCCCCCACCCTATGTGAATGAGTATGGGGTACGATGTACCCCTACCCATTCACCTAAGGTGTAAAAGTGTAAATAAAAAAAACACACAATTTTTTTAAATATTTTATTGCACAGCTCCGGGGGTCTTCTTCTGTCTTGGGGGGTCTTCTCGCCGGACTCCTCCGCTCTTTTACCTAGCTCTTTTACCTAGCGGAGGAGCCCGGCTTTCTTCTTCGTCGCCGCCGTTGTCTGGGGGTCTCGTTCCGCCTTCAGGGGTCTGATGATGCTGGGACTGTGACATCATATGGGGGCGGGGTCACCATGTGACATGAGCATGTGACCCCGCCCCTTGTCCCTATATAAGTCACAACACCACGTGTCTCATTCCGGCCAGAGAAAGCGATGAGTCAACATCGAAAGAAGAAGAGGAAGAAGAAGACGGCGCAGAAGGCGGCGACAGCGACAAGAACAGAAGAGACCCCCGAAGACCCCCGAAGGCGGAACGAGACCCCCAGACGACGGCGGCGACGAAGAAGAAAGCCAGGCCAGGCTAAGTAAAAGAGCTAGGTAAAAGAGCGGAGGAGTCCGGCGAGAAGACCCCCCAAGTCGGAAGAAGATCCCCGGAGCTGTGTAATAAAATATTTAAAAAAATTGTGTGTTTTTTTATTTACACTTTTACACCTTCATCGTACCCCATACTCATTCACATAGGGTGGGGGGCCGGGATCTGGGGGCCCCCTTATTAAAGGGGGCTCCCAGATTCTGATAAGCCCCCCGCCCGCAGACCCCAACAACCAATGGCCAGGGTTGTCGGGAAGAGGCCCTTGTCCTCATCAACATGGGGACAAGGTGCTTTGGGCACCCCCCATGTTGAGGGCACGCAGCCTGGTACGGCTCAGGAGGGGGGGCGCTCGCTCGTCCCCACCCCCTTTCCTGGCCGACCGGGCTGCGTGCTCGGATAAGGGTCTGAGATGGATTTGGGGGGGGGACCCCCACGCCATTTTTTTGGCGTAGGGATTCCCTTTAAATCCATGCCAGGTGACGGGGCTAGCGCGGCGGCATTCACTGCCTTCGCTAGTCCCATCTACCTGCAGTCACGTTCTAAATGAACGGACTTTCCGATCTTGTGTCGGCAAGTCCGTTCTTTTCAAAAGTCCCGCGGACTAGCACACAGACCGTGGGATTGTCTGCCAGACTCGCGAGTCCAGCGGACAATTTTAAGTCTGAACTTAAAACTTAGTCCGCCGGACTTTTGGCAGGAAAAAGTCCGCCGGCGCCCACCCACGGGCGGATTGTCCGGGGGCCTCCAGTACAAACCCGCGGGAAAGTCCGCTCGTGTGTACGCGGCCTAACAAGTGTATGTGTGCTTCCAGGAAGAAGAAACAGCTAGATTGCAGTTCTGTGTTCCGTGTTCTGTATGTTTGTAAACACAAAACTCTGTGCTGTGATTGGCCACAGCCGATCAGCAGGTATACAACCAAAATCATTGGCTGTAACCTGCGGACAAACAGATCAGCAGGGGGTGTGAGGAAGTACACAGCAAAGTACCAGTACGCTGCAGTGCCAGGCTGTGCCACCCACTAGCAGTAAATGTACTGTTAGCGGGCGGCAAGTGGGTAAAGTGTGTATTTTTTTGTGTGTTAAGCTAGCCTATACACGTGTGCGTTGTGTTACGACGGCCCATTCACTTTGAAGGGGTTCTTAACAAGCTTTAAAGCCCAACTCTGGGAAATCTGAAAATTCTAAGGAGACGCAAGTGTAAAGGGATCCCCCTGCACAGCCAGGCACACCGCATCTTCACAGCACACTTGAGTCAGGAGAACAGTCTAGTGCTTTGTTTTTATGTTTTATTGATGGGAATAAACTTGGATAGGGCAGGGAATTATGGGATGCCCACTTGATCAAAGCAGTAGAACTCTTCAGGGACACAACTATATACAGTCTGTATATATACTTCTCCTCTGCCTCCTGCACACAGCTTGATTGCAGAACTACAACTCCCAGGACCAGCTTGCACTGTTTGGATGATTTGACAAAAAGGCTCAGTCAAATCAATAGCAAATGTTCTTTACAGGCAGGTACCGCTATTGCCATCTTAAAAGCATTATAGGCCCCCGGGCAATACATTGCACTGGAGCCCTGTCTACACAATCACGCACGAGAATAAAAATGCAAATTATCAATCAAGGCTATATTTATTGGTACCTTCAACAAAATCAGTGTTTAAACATTAACACAACGTTTGGACAATATACAAGCTATGCTCTAAAGGATATTTTCACCAACACGTAATAGAGTTTCTTTTTCCTCACCTTTCTTACACTTCCTCGAACTAGTGGCAACTCTAAGATTGATATATAAGGGAGACACATAAGATATTACAGATATTACAGCTTGGGGGGGCCCGGGCACTAATAACTTTCACCACTAAATCATACAACTAAAAAAAAAACCGAAATAAATATATATAAATGTACACACTCACACTCTGGTGCTGCTGGTGCTGCCTAGTGGGTATTAATGCTGGAGTGGGTACTGCTGGTGCTGGTGGGTATTAATGCTGGCGTGGGTACTGCTGGTGCTGGTGCTGGTGGGTACAATGCAGACCCCACCTACAATACAGACCCCCCTCTACAATACAGACCCCCCTACAGTACAGACCCCCCTTACAGTGCAGACCCCCCTCTACAATACAGACCCCCCTCTACAATACAGACCCCCCTCTACAATACAGACCCCCCCTACAGTACAGACCCCCCCTACAGTGCAGACCCCCCCTACAGTACAGCACCCCCCCTACAGTGCAGACCCCCCTCTACAATACAGATCCCCCTTCAGACCCATAATGTACCTCAGTCCTCTGATGATCAGGCGGGACATGCGCAGCACTGGTCGGGTCCCCTCCCATGTGTAAACATAAAGGAGGAGGGGGAGGCAGCTTCACCTCTGCTCAGCTGTGTGAGACAGCCGAGCTGGCGGCCATGAGAGAAGGGGATCGTTGTGGCTGGGTCCTGGGTTTGCCGACGCACCCCCCCCCCCCCCTGCAAAGCCACTGCAGCTCGCCTCAGGCTCTCCATGTGCCTGTCACCGCCCGCTATAACCGCTAGTCCGTGCCGCTGCCTTAACCCGCCCACTATCTCCTCTAGTCCGCTTCAGTCGCGGAGGGGGGGGGGCGATGGCCCTGGGTACCGCGGACCCCTTGTTCCTGTAGCAAAGTCCTAGTACCCAGCTGTCCTCCTCCTGTGGCTACTGATCCCAGCACCACCTTTTTAGGCACTACCAGCCCATCTTGCTGCAGCTGCTCCTTTCTTTAGCTTCCTGGCTACTCCCAGACTACTTCCTGGCTCCTCCCAGACTGACTTTGCATCCACCTTAGACTGATCACTCCCAGTCCTCTCAGGCATGCCTCTCAGTCCTCTCTGACTATATGACTCACCAGCCCACCTGGCTGTCTTCCTCCCTGGAGATTTGCCCGGCTATGTTCTCCTGCTGTCCTTCTCCTGCTCCCGTGCCTCTGGTCAGGACATACCTGTGTGTCTTGAAGAGAGTCCCTTCTGCACCTGAGCCGAGGCCTGAGGTCACCCCCTCTCAGACTAGGGGGTTACCCTCAAGGGCCACCCTCAAGGGCCACCGACAGCCTAACACTCCATCTCCATCTGGGCTGACCCAGAGTATTAGAGGGGCCTGCCCCCTGCCAACCCATCTGTTGGGGATTGGTCAGGGCTCTCAGAATACTCCGGACAGCTCCTCCTGGCCTCCACGCCCATTCTTCTGGAAGTTTCCAGCAAGTTCCAGAAGTAGGGGGAGGTCTCAGAGATGCTTCCTGTGAGTCACCCAGCCCTCCCAGAGTCACTCACACCCTGACCCAGAAAAACACCAGGCTTGGCTACCAGCCAAGCCAAACAATTTTCCTACTCTAACAAAAATTCTACTCTAGCACACTAGAGGGTGCTACACGTGTATGACCCCACACAGAACGGTGCGATGCCAGCCTAAGATTTTAATTTCTCTGTATGCTAAACTACTGTTTGAACTGCTAACAACACTCTATGCTGTTAGGTGTGATTATCCTTGTTTAAACTAATGCTATGCTGCTCAAGTGAAGTAAGCAGAAGTAACCAATCAGAACTCACTCTACTGAAGTCCAGCTAGTACTACAACAATTCTTAGACTGTTATTGGTTATTATACTTAAGAATGAGCACATCTGGGAGATATTTTAAGTAATAACTTGCTACCCATGACAAAAGCTAAGGGATATTTTTCTAGAATCTACATCTTAAAGGTTGAATAAAAAGTATTCTAAAACATAGAACAAACAAACAATCGAACCCCTTCCTACAAAATCAAGTGCTTGTGGGATAAGTGAAAGAATTCAAAATTCCCTTAAAGGGGTTGTAAACACTCATGTGTTTTTCACCTTAATGCATTCTATACATTAAGGTGAAAAACTTTCTGTCACTCAGCAGCCCCCCGAACCCCCGGAATACTTACCTGAGCCCTGTGTTTCCCATGACGGGAACGTGTCTCGTGTCCTGATTGGATAGATTGATAGCAGCTCAGCCATTGGCTCCCGCTGCTGTCAATCAATTCCAAACACGTGGGCACCGGGGGGCGGGGCCGAGTCCTGCTTTCTGTGTCAACAGACACAGAAGCAGGACACAGGAGCGCGCCTGCACGGGTGTCCACGAAGGAAATCGTTTCTATGATGGGGCACTTGAGAAGAGGAGGAGCCAGGAGCGCCACGGAGGTACCCCAGAAGAGGAGGATCGGGGCCACTCTGTGCATAACCAACTGCACAGTGGAGATAAGTATGACATGTTTGCTTGTTTTTTTATTGAACCTTTACAACCCCTTTAATGGGTTAATCTTATGACCAATTAATAGATGCTTCAGACATAATTGGTCATAAGATATTCTAAAACATAAATGGCTTCTTGATGACCACTTCCGTGTGTGAGAAAGTGGAGATGCAGTGTTGAGGAGGCTGTCGATGTCCCTGAGGGGTACACTCTAGTCTGGGGAATGGAGGGGGGGTTTCTTGTCTGGGCCAGGGCTCGGGTGCGGAAGGATCCTGCCAAAGACACAAGGGAGGAGGCTTTCCTGGAGGCACGGGAGCAAGAGAGAGGGCAGGGTGAGTAATTCAACACTGGTGGGAGCTAACAGAGGGGGGAGACTGCCACATGTAGACAGTTTCCCTCAAAGACAGCAGTGGGCTTAAGTCTTCTACCTTCTCCCTGAGAGATCCTCAGAAAGTTAGCCGAATGGGCTGGTGAGGAGTCAGCCAGATGGGCTGGTGAAGAGTCAGGTGGGTGGGCCGGTGAAAGAGGCAGATGCTGCCAAGTGGGCTAGCATTGCCTGAAGAAGTGGTGCTGGGATCAGTGGCCACAAAGGAGGCAGAAGGAAAGGTTGTACACTGCTTCCCTCCACATGTGCTACTTTTAAGGGACTGTGAGTTCCTGCCTTTAATGGGCTCTTACTGAACTGACAAGGAGTCAGTTCCTTCAGGAGGGAACCAGCAGAAGCTGTGCAAGAGAGAAGCAAAGTGTGTGCGAGGAAAGTTGAAGAGGAGTCTGTATATAGGAAGTTGTCCCTGAAGTTCTTGTGAGAGCCAAGTGGGCATCCCATAATCTCTTATCCCTATCCAAGTTGTGAACCTCTCTAATGAAACAACAAAAACAAAGCTACAGGCTGTGCAGGAGTAGGGGGATCCCTTTCATCTGCAGCTTCTACGTGGGGTGTGCTACATTAATAGAACAGCTTACTCTGCTCCCCCTCCCTGTAGTGAGTTGGCAGCCTGCCAGCCTTCTATTCTCTAATGTATATAGCAGAAGCTCAGAAAGAGCAGGGTGTTGAGACCCAACTTGATTGACGTTTTGGAGTAGCCACAGTATCTGTGGCTACATCGGCCACTGAGGGCTTGGTTTAAAACATATTTATTCATTAACCTGAGTGTTAGTCATTTTTTTGGGGTCTAATAAGCTTCAACATTTATATACATGTGGAAGAATAAAATAATTAGGAGATATGTGCGTCCAATCCTCCTCAGTATATCATGTAGCATAATATACGTTTCAGCTATCCATGATAATTCAATTGTAGTAACTAATATGATATGTCACATTCTTCTGTTCTTCTTGCCTCATTGGCATACCCTTCCCCACGTTCAGACCTAACTAATGTTAGTTGGGTGAGGCTGGAATTTACATATCTGTTGACCTGACCAGTATTACATTTGAATAAAGTGAGATCAGGCAAGGGCAGTAATTCATTAATGGAAATGAATTGTTAGACGAGGCCCTGAGTTAGCGAGGATGAGCCAGTGATTATATTTAAATTTGCTATAATTGATTTGGGGAAGAGCTGCGGTGACAAGAATGAATTGATCATTAAATTTATTAGAGAGATAAATTCCAGGGCTATTAAGGGATGGAATGGAAACACTTTGCTGACTGCACCAGAATGTTCAAGACTAAGATGTGGTTTAGAAGAACACTCAAGCTAAAATGTTGGAGATCTTCTTTATGTACTGTATTTATATATTCATTTGAAGTAATTTAGCACTGTGTTTTTAGAGGTCATGAAAAAAACCACACTGCCAGCAATCCAGCAAATCTGGGGACTGCAAAACCTAAGGGTGCCTTAGAAGTGTACCTAAGGCCAAAACTTTTTCTATTTGGATAGCGCGGTAAGGGGAATGTACCTAGGTCAGATATTTATCGCAGGTCCCTAGAAAGATCCACTTTCTTAATTTGTCTTGTTGGTCAATACATTTTTCCACCCCTTCTCTCTTTTGCCGCTAGGTGGCATTAGATATGAGAAGGGTAATGAAAGGTCAGATTAGGGGTATATGGGGTATCCCAGCCGATGGGTAGGGGTTTTCTTGGATCTCTTGGCCTGCTGGGAGAACCTATATATTTGGGTGGAGTCAAGTGATTAGTGTTCTGTGCCACCTGGAAGGCTGTCTGGGTGGATGTGTGTTGTATTGCCCCGGCTGCTAGGCCGGCGTTTGGGCCTATCCCGGGCACATCTGGCTGCTAGGCTGTCTTAGGGCCTATCCAGAAGCAAGAGAGCAGCACAAGGTTGGGATTGCGGCTTGCAGTCCAACCAGAAGTGACAGTTCTGCCAGCCGGAAAACCTGTCGTGGTTGGAGGTAGAGAGGAAGCTGTCGTCACTAAGGGACCAACCACCTTATTACCAGGAACCACAGCGAGTAGCTGAAGCAAGTACCGGAGCAGTATTCTCACCAACCGGGGACGGTGAAGAATCAGGAAACTTCAGTGGGTATCAAGCCAGGGACCCAGCCAGCGGAAGTGAAGCTTGCAGAGCAGCCTTGTGTGTCAAGCCGAGCAGGCCAGTGGGGTGAAGCATGAGAAGTATCTTGAGTGCCAAGCTAGGGACCCAGCAGCGAGGCGGGGGGGGACGCTTGAGGAAGATACTACCGTGAAGATTGGAGGAGCTCAAGGGATTCAGTGGCAGTGAATCAACTTATCTAGTGAGAGAGACTGGGAGCTCAGTGGGCTGAAGAACTACAAGAAGTGATTGTAGTGGAAGCGAAGGAACTGTTACAACTTGTGTTAGGAACTGTTAAAGACGGTTGCCATAGGAGACAGCATTCTTACACATGCAGATGTGGTGTCTTGCTGGATGCCTTTCCCTGCATGGCTGTCCTCCTGTTGAAGTCTTTGAGTCTGCCAATTAATCTGCAACTACCTAAGGGTGTCCTGGCCCTAACCCTCTCTCCCAAAGTTCTGTCTGTCTTCAAGAAGTGTCTGGCACCCAATCAATCTACCTTGCATTACACCCACTATGCTATGCAACCCACCATATACAGAAGGATGTCAGCTATCTCTGGCCCTGGAGGTTCTCACTAGACTGAAGGAGGCCTGGGACCTTGCTACATGTTAAAAACAGGGGTTTAGTTTGCACACATTTGAAAAATACATGCATAAGCTGCAGAGCCACTTCACTGCATTACAGTATTATCTATATTCCTAACTCAAAATTTTGAAGGCTTCCACAGTAGAAGTACATGCATTATAATGGATAGGCAGAGGGCAGGTGAGCTTGGAGGAAGCCCATCCCTCCTTAAAGGCACAGGGGCACACTGGACACCCAGTATATAGCACAATGGCAGGAAAGGTGTCAAACAAATGGCCACTGCCCCACCTATAACTGGCCTTTGCAGAAAGGAGCACATGGAATGTGACACATGTCAAACAAAACCAAAGGAAATTCCCAGCTCAATTTACCGACCAGCCTGCAACCAACCGAATTGTTCTGTCTAATGGTATGCATTAAAAATACGGGTTTAGTTTGCACACATGTGCAAATACATCCAAAAAAAGATAATGTTTAGGTAATGACATTGACTATGTAACCCTTATTTATTCATGTGGGTGGGGTGGTATCTGGGGGTTCCTAATTTTTATAGGGGCTTCCAGATTCCAATAAGCTTGCCCCAGAAGGCCAGGGTTGTGAGGAGAAGGCCCTTATCCTCTTTTACATGTTAAGGTACCCTTAATGTTTAGAAAGTGGGTTCACCCCTTTTTTCCTGGCCAGCCAGACTGCATACATGGGTTAAGGTTTTGGTATGGACTTTTAGGGGGACGCTATGCAATATTTGTTTCATATTTGCTCCAAGATGTACTATAGCAAAAGTGGAATTTACAAAGAAAAAAAAAAGATATATTTGAACCCCTTCTCATCCACCCTGGTGTCCCTTTAACCACTTCAGCCCCAGAAGATTTTCCCCCTTAATGACCAGGCCATTTTTTGCAATACGGCACTGCGTCGCTTTAACTAACAATTGCCCTGTACCCAAACAAAATTGATGTCCTTTTTTTCCCACAAATAGAGCTTTATTTTGGTGCTATTTGATCACCTCTGCGGCTTTTATTTTCTGCACTATAAACAAAAAAAGAGCAACAATTTAGAAAAAAAAAGAATTTTTTACTTTTTGCTATAATAAATATCCCCAAATTTAAAAAAAATAAATACATTTCTTCCTCAGTTTAAGCCAATAGGTATTCTACATATTTTTGGTAAAAAAAAATCGCAATAAGAATATGTTGATTGGTTTGCACAAAAGTTATAGCGTCTACAAAATAGGGGGTAGATTTATGGCATTATTATTATTATTTTTTTTTACTAGTAATGGTGGCGATCTGTGATTTTTAGAGGGACTGCGACATTGCGGCAGACAGTTTGGACACTTTTGACACTTTTTTGTTACCACTGACATTTATACAGCGATAAGTGCTATAAAAATGCACTGATTACTGTGTAAATGTCACAGGCGATCAAGGGGTGAAATGTGTTCCCTTGTGTGTGGGGGGGATGTGACTGACTGGAGGAGGAGACTTATCACTGTTCCTGATTAGTAGGAACAGCAGATCTGTCTCTCTTCTCCTGTCAGAACGGGGATTTGTGTGTTTACACACACAAATCCCCATTCTGGCTCTCGTGCCCATGATCCTGGGTGGCCGGCAGACATCGCGGCCGCCGGCCATGCGCATCGGGTCCCCCGCCGTGCAGCAGGTGCGTGCGTGCACCTGCTATGACTCTAGTGCTAGTGGAAGTAAACCCTCTGGGACGACTTTGACCTACAGGTAAGCCTAGATTAAGGCTTACCTGTAGGTCCAATAAATATCTCCTAAACCTACATGGTTTAGGAGATATTTAGAAAAGAAAAGGCACCTCTATCTATGGCGCATGCGCCGTAGACAGCTGCGCGCAGGCGCACTGCGCATGCCGAGTTCACGGCGATATGCCGCTTTCCTGCGCATGCGCATGAGTGACGTCTATGACGTCTATTGCCTATGTACCAGTACGGCAATTCGCGGAAATGAGCCGACCTGCCGCCGTGTAATGACGGCGTCTGGTCGGCAAGTGGTTAAAGCGGTAGTAAACTCGTTAAAACATTTTCTTCCTGCAAGGCAATGTTATAATATGCATTGTGTGATGCATACTAGCACATTATGTGAAACTTAACTTAAAACGAAGCCCTCCAGCGGCACGTTGTCACCGCTGACAGGGCTTCCATCTGTGAGGAGGGGGGTTTGTGATAGGAGAAGGAATTGGGGGGTGGAGGCTGTGCCAGGAGGGGGGATTTGGTGGAGGAATTGTGCTAGAAGGAGGGGTGCTAGGAGGGGGATTTGTGCTAGAAGGGGGAATTTGGAGGGAGGAGAGTTACAATCTAAGCCTAGGTTCACACTTATGCAAATTGGATGTGGATTTCCTTGCATGACAGGAGTGTGTGACCGACTCTCAATGGAGCCAGTTCACACACCTCTGGGGCCGCCCGCGCTGGAAAAGGGTCCTGTGCATCTTCTGGTCCGTTTCAGGTCCAAATTCAGGCAAAAATTCAGACCTGATTCGCACCTAAAAAGGAGAACAAGGACGCATCGGACCCCCTGCTGTGAGCCGCAGCCACAGCTACTGTGAACCCAGCCTAGGATAACTGAACTCTGCCGCACAGAATACATTTTAGGGCTTCTTTACACCAGGTGCAATGACGTAACGTGCAAAATTGCACATTTTCCTGTACCACACAAAAATGTGTTGCCGTTTGCAGTTGCGTGTGGGTGCCATTATTTCTTAATGACACCCCCATGCATCTAGCAAATGCGCGTATGTTTGCGCTCATTAAAAAATGGGACGTGTGTAAACACGCAAAAACGCTTGTGCTCGGATGCAACTCCTGGTGTGAACGAGCCCTCAGACTGGTGTGGCGTGGGACTGTTCTAAAGGGTGCCTTGACTGAAAAAAGGTTGGAAAACACCAAAATCGTCCTGGAAATCTGGTTGTTATTGTGACTACCTACTATGCATTTAAAAAAGAAAAAGTGTAACTTGCGATCATTACTATTTCTAGTAAACAAGGCCGGGAAAAGCTTTGCCTAATGTACCTTGTACAGCCTTTGAAAAACAAAATATGAAACAATGTATTTCATGTACTACTTATTAAATGTTGGGGGAACCAGAGGAATAATCAGAATGATATTGCTGTACCTGGTGCTTTTGATAGAGCTGTGCCGTTCCTCCTTGGCAAATTATATACAAGTATTCTTAAAACCTAAGACATGGTTAAAGCTGCAACATCGATTAATAAACAGTAAAATAAAATGTAATGGAGAATAAATAGATGGCCAACAGATGTGCTTTGGCCAATGTGTTAAACGAATGAAAAAATATATTGCACAGGTGGAAGGAGCTGGCGCTAACTTTACATGAGTCATAGGTTTCATTTTTTACGAACGCAAACACCTGAAAAGTAGATGTAATAACCCCGCCACTAAATAAGATGGAGTGCTCCTGCCTGGAGCCAAATAGCAAACATTGTAGACAATGAGGCTAAGCTGAAATTCAAAACTATGCAGTATATTAATAAAAAACATAAAAATATAAGAAAGTGCATCAAGTATCTGTTTCTCGCTATTCCTGGCCTTAGCAGGTGGTTACTTTCTTTTTCTTTTTTATTTACATATTTTTAAAGGGGAGTTAAAGTGTATGTAAGCCCTAACAATAACCATCTTTTTTGGGCTTCCCTTTGGTTGGTTAATTACAATGTTAAAAGCTTTTGATATAACTTCTGGCCCAAGTTACGACCAGTACAGAACACCTCCTTCATTATATGAAGATGAGGAGAGAGGGAAGAGTTCTGTAGCCCTAATACAATTCCTAAAGGGACATTGTTGACTTTTGCAGTGAATGAGCATTGTCACCCCAGGACAGGAAGTGTGTTACTTGCAATATCACCAGGTGAAAATAAAGGATAAAAAGTCCCCAAAAAAGAAAATGATTGCAGCCAAGCTGCATTTTTGTTCTTGGATTTTGATGCTTTTTAACCACATCAAGCACGTCCTATAGGAAAATTATGGCTGGGCGGTGGCTCTCCTGTTCTGACTGGACGTCGTATGTCTTTCAGAACAAGCTGCTAATGCGTGGCCCCAGGGGCGTGCAGCGGGGGCGATCGGTAGTGTGGTGTTACGCTCCGACACACCGCATCCATGATCACGGTACAGAGCCTATGACGTAGGCTCTTTACCATGTGATCAACTGTGTCTAATTACAGCTGATCACAATGTGACTAGGAAGTGCTGGTTATTGGCATTCCTCTATTCACACAGAGCATGAGTAGAGGAGAGCCGATAAGCAGCTCTCCTGATGGGGATCTGCACTGATAATCAGTGCAGTGATTATCAGTGCAGCTCCATCAGCAATGCCCACCAGTGATGTCCACCAGAGCCCACAAGAGATAGCCAACCAGAGCCCAACTATGATGCCAATCTGTGCCCATAAGTGATGCCTGTCAGTGCCTCCTCATCAGTGCCACCTATCAGTGCCCATCATTGCTGCCCATCAATGCCCATCATTGCTACCCATCAGTGCCGCCTATCAGTGCACATCAGTGCCACCCATCATTGCCGCTTGTCAGTGCCCATATAGGCTGCCAATCAGTGCCCCCATATAAGTGCCCATCAGTGCTGCATATCAGTACCGCCTATCAGTGCCCATCAGTGCCTCATCAGTGCTCGTCAGTGCAGCCTCATCAGTGCACATCAGTGAAGGAGAAAACATACTTAATTACAAAATAACATACAGTAATTAAGAAAAACATATTTTTTCCCAAATTTTAAGACTTTTTTTATTTGTTTAGAAAAAAATAAAAAACACAGTGGTGATTAAATGCCACCAAAAGAAAGCTTTAAGTGTCTCAAAAAAATTGTAAAAATGTAGTTTGGGTACAGTGTTGCATGATCACACAGTTGTTATTCAAAATGCCACAGTGCTAAAAGTAGAAAATTGGCCTGGGTATGAAGGGGGTGTCCTGTATTGAAGTGGTTAACCCTTTTTTAATCCATTCTTTGGGGTTAAAATCACTCCGCTAGCGGCAGAAAAGTACTTTCACACTGAAAGTGCCGGCCATTAGCAGTGAAACGCTGCTCGCTTTTCGGCCGCTAGCGGGCGATTTTAACCCCAAAGAAGGGGTTAAAAAACCCCGTGTTGCAGCCCTTCCGAATCGCTTTTCAGGCGATTCGGAAGCACTGCCTATTCATTGCAATGGGCAGGGGCATTTTGGGAGCGCTCTCAAACCGCCCCAAAGATGCTGCTTGCAGGACTTTTCCTGGTGATTATGTCGATTCTAATCGCTCACAGATGTTTTCAACTCGACCACTAATGGTACACATGTTTTGGCCATTAGGTTAAACTGTTTTGATTGTATATATGTGTCGGTTTGTATATGTAGCATCTAGCTAGGACTAAGCACCGTGCCTGGTGTGAAACGCATCAGAGGCTGTACAGTTAGTCTGTACCCATTTGTGATGCTTTGATGTGCATTTTTATACAATAAAGATAGGCGTTTTTGTCGCCTTCCTTGTCGCATATGCTGGTCCATGTTGATTCTACAATACATGGGATCATTTTATACGATTATGGTATGTTTTGTAGCACTTGGTGTCTTTTTTCTAGCAAAGATTCTTTTATATTTATATGCTTTGATATAAAGTCTCTTCAGTGGGGGGCACTCTTTCGTTCAGTAGATTCTAGACGCTCACAGGTGTTTTCAACTCGACCACTAATGGTACACCTGTTTTGGCCATTAGATTAAATTGTTTTAATTGTATATATGTGTCTGTTTGTATATGTAGCATCTAGCTATGACTAAGTACTGTGCCTGTTGTCAAACGCGTCAGCGGCTGTACAGTTAGTCTGTACCCATTTGTGATGCTTTGATGTCCATTTTTATTCAATAAAGGTGAATTTTTTGGAGTGCGGCTATCCAGCTATTATTTTTTCCTATCACTCCTGTTGCAAACAGAGCCTGCACCCTGCTTGATTGTGGAGACAGCTGAATCTAGGAGAGGTAATTAGCTGTGAGCGGTGAACTTCCTCATGGTGGCTGCATTTGTTTTAATTTATTTCTTCTATTTTCACCTGATATTTCAGCCAGTAAAACACTTCCTGTCTTAGGGTGGCTTCACTCTGGCTGTCGAAAGCATCGTACTAATGATCTGAAAATTGGCAGATAGTTTGTCGAATGAAATTTTACTTACGATTTTCATATGGTGTGTACTTGCCTTTAGACTAGCAGATTTAGAGGGACTTAACCAATTAAAGCTGAACTCCAGGCTAAAACTTTTAAGCAGTTAACCACTTTCAGACCGGACCAATTTGCAGCCAAAGGACCAGGCCCCTTTTTGCGATTCGGCACTGCGTCGCTTTAACTGACAATTGCACGGCCGTGCGACGTGGCTCCCAAACAAAATTGACGTCCTTTTTTTCCCACAAATAGAGCTTTCTTTTGGTGGTATTTGATCGCCCCTGCGGTTTTTATTTTTTTGCACTATAAACAAAAAAGAGCGACAATTTTGAAAAAAAAAAAACGCATTCTTTTTTATTTTTTGCTATAACAAATATCCCCCAAAAATATATAAAAAAACTTTTTTTTTCCTCAGTTTAGGCCGATACATAATCTTCTACATATTTTTGGTAAAAAAAATCGCACTAAGCGATTATTGATTGGTTTGCGCAGAAGTTATAGCGTTTACAAGATAGGGGATAGTTTTGTAGCATTTTTATTAATAATTTTTTTTTATTAGTAATGGCGGCGATCAGCGATTTTTATTGTGACTGCGACATTATGGCGGACACATCGGACTTTTTTGACACATTTTTGGGACCATTGTCATTTATACAGCAATCAATGCTATTTAAATGCATTGATTCCTGTATAAATGACACTGGCAGTGAAGGGGTTAACCACAAGGGGGCAGTGTATGGGGTTAAGTATGCCTAGGGGTGTGTTTCTTACTGTGGGGGGGCGTGGCTGTCAGCTAGTGAATACTGATCTCTGCTCCAATCACAGGGAGCAGAGATCGGCGTCACTAGTTGCTAGGCAGAACGGGGAGATGCTGTTTATCTCGGCATCTCCCCGTTCAGCCTTCCCGTGAGACGATCGCGGGTGTCCCCGCGGCGATCGAGTCCGCGGAACCCGCGACCGGCCTCACGGGGGTCCTGTCCGGCGTGCTCCCTATGGCACGGCAGGCATTAAGGAGGGACTTATATATACGCCCTCCTGCCTGTCCGTGCCATTCTGTCGATGTATATCTGTGTGCGCCGGTCGGGATTCAGTTAAAAAAAGTTTTTTTAATTTTTTTTAGAATAATAATGTAAATGGGAAAAAGTAATTGCGCTAAACTTGTGAAAAACAAAAATGTGCTGAAATAATAAAGCTGCTACACTAGAATGTGACAAAAATTCAAAGTGCAATGGGGGTGAGAGTGTAGCGCTGAGATCAAAATATAAATAAATATACTTATAAAAAAACAAATAAATAATAGTGCACAGAAGTGACTCTGTGTGATAAACTAATCATAAAAAGTCCAATGTGATGAACCAAGTGATAAAAACACAATCAAAATGAGAAAGTCCCAAAGAACAACCAGTGGTAATAACAGGACACAGGTATCTTGAAAGATCTTCTCATGAACACTTTCTGGGATACAGTAATGACAGATATGCGCTTACCAGATCCAATGGACCCCCTGTCAGCGACAGAGGGTCAAACAGGCATGGGAAGGCTCGAACAGCCGACAGCCTGGACATTCACTGGACTTCTGAGGATGAGCTGGTGGGATCAGCAGGTCTTGTCTCGGTTCTCCCAAGGCGATAAGGACCGTCAAATCCAAGTTGGCCAAAGTAGTATACAAACCACAACTTGACAGCTGGAACCGCAAACCCAGAAGGAGGAATCCACAGCAAACTGGAATGGTGTTCTATTATCACATCAAATGTGGTAAGAACTCACACCGGATACTCCCCAGGTATTTATCAACCAAAAAAGGAAAGAAGAAAAAACAGGGGGCTCCAATGGTGCAGGTCAAAATGAGAGGGTTTTAATGATAAAAAAACATCACAATTAAAAAGGAGAGCAATGTGGGAATAGGTATAACCTGTCCCGAAGCGTTTCGTGTAATACACACTTCAACTGGGGCATAATAGAATTTTACATACCGGTAAATTATATTAGCTTGGTCTGTTAAAGAAAGCTGAAAAACAACAGACTTACTGGCCGATCAGCAGGTGAAAATAAAGGATAAATTATTCTTGTTTTTGGGTTTACCATCGGCTTTAGCACTGGTTCACACAACGTTGCGGCTTTGAAATTGCGCTACTTCAGCGTGATTTTCAAAGCTGCACATTAGTGCCATTGACACTGCAGATTTCATTGCGGCTTGCGACTTCATTTAACAGAATTCTATGCAAGTCACAATGAAATTGGCAAAAATTTTAAGAACCTCTTTCATAATTGCTCTAAGGCCCCTTTCACACTGGGGTGGTTTGCAGGCGCTATTGCGCTAAAAATAGCACCTGCAAACCGTCCCGAAACAGCTGTTGCTGTGTCTTCAGTGTGAAAGCCCGAGGGCTTTCACACTGAAGCGGTGCGCTTGCAGGACGCTGGAAAATGTCCTGCAAGCCGCATCTTTGGTTCGCTGTAGGAGCGGTATATTTACCGCTCCTATAGCGCCCGTTCCCATTGAAAACAATGGGGCAGCGCTCCGAACCCGCCCGCAAAACGCCGCTCCAGCGGCGGTTTGCGGGCGGTATTAACCCTTTTTTTCGGCCGCTCGCGGGGGGGTAAAACCACCCCGCTAGCGGCCGAAATGCGCTGCTAAAACGACGGTAAAGCGGCGCTAAATATAGTGCCGCTTTACCGCCAGCGCCCCCAACGCCCCAGTGTGAAACTAGCCTAAAGCAGTGTTTCTCAACCTTCTTTCAGTCAAGGTACCTTTTAAAATTATGGACAGTCTCAAGACACCCTATCCTAAAATGTAAAAAGCTATTCTAATACTTTTACATAACACATCAACATCCACACGTACACTTCTGCCTACTGGTACTGACTAGTATTTCAGTGTTTCTCTTCTTCCTCAGTTTTTCTCCATCACTCAGTTAATGTGATCCCAGCACTGACGGAGAGGGGCAGGGGAGAAACAAACAAGGATGCTCTGCAGACAACCAACATCCTTCTTATCAACTGATGATGTCATTGGTTGTTCATTGTTAGGATGCCAGCGGCAAGAAGGTTGTAATAGTGCACAATGAAAACCTGTGGCTCTGTGTAATTAAAAGGCAGGCTTGATCGACCTGCTGACTGATTTTTGGGCAATTTTTAGGCATTTTGCCAAGGCACCCCCTGAAGAAACCTCAAGGCACCCCAGGATGCCTGGGCACCCTGGTTGACAAAGGCTGCTTTAGAGCATGAAATCCAGTTCTGTCTTCTTCACATTCAATTCTTTGCAGACTTTCTGTTCCACCACAATGCCATCTTGTGTTTGGTAGACGGTTGTCTCTTCCTACTTACTTGTGTGGGGTCACAGCCTGCAGGGAAACTGTCCTGAAGCCTTGTGTGGGATGTGCGACTTGTATCCCAGTAGACAACGGGCAGGGCAAGTGGCCTAGGCAAGTTTTTTTTTTATGAGTAAAGATCCGCTTGAAGCTTTAAAAAACACGAAAGGTTGAAGATACACTGGTGTTGATGCAGCTCTGCATAGAAACCCATTAGCTTCCAGGATTTTTATTTTTTTTGTCAAAGCTTAATTGCACAAGCTGAAGTTAAAAGCTGATTGGCTACCATGCACAGCTGCACCAGTTTTTGCACTCTCTAGTTTTAGTAAATCAACCGCACTTATGGATTCTCTGGATTGCTTGCCGTTTTATTAGGAAAGTATTATTCAGAATCAGATGCTCCTTTATATACTTACATTTTTGGAGGCTTTTCACATTTCACAGACTGCATGGTGGTGAGAAGCTGCAGGCACCTTCAACATCCTTACTCACTTCCTAAAGGAAAGTGTCACCTTGCCTTGGGATACAATTTGGGTGTTTACACCCTTTACTGTGGAATCCTTTTAAACCTGAGTGCTGCAACGCAGGAAATTTGCGCCCCAATCTTTAGTACATTGACCAGCAGGAGGAGTTTTGAGAGACAGAAGAACTTTTTAGCTTCCAGTACTGCCCCTTTAGTTAGGACCTCCTTGAATTTAGGAAGGTGTACAAAGACACTTTTAGTAGGGATGCAACGATACCTGTTTTGTACCGGCAGATACGAGTACTGATACTTGTACTCAAGTGCTCACTGATACCAATTAACAATACTTTTTTGATGCGATTTCTGAGCCCATACAAAATGAATGGGCTCAAATCATACTGCAAAGAATCGCATGTGATTTGAACATGAATCTGGTGCGATCCGTATCCCAATCATATGTAGTTTCCCTCACCACTCCTGTGTGAACCCAGGGTGAAGTCATTATGACAAGCCTGGGTTCACACAGGAGTTGTACAGGATATCACATGTGATTTGGACAGGAATCGCACTGCATTCATGTATAAATCACATGCAATTCTTTGCAGTGTGATTTTACCACATTTATATTGTATGGGCTCAAATTGCACTGCAACGTTATCGGTTTTAGGTGTCGGAGCATTTGCATGAGTACTCATGCAAATGCTTAGGATCGGCACCAATTAAGATACCAGTATCGGTGCAACCCTGACTTTTCAAGGTCCTTTCATTGTTCGTGGTGTCGTAAAAAATTGTTATCTGTCACTGCTTATTGCTTATGCCATTCCGTATGTTGCTATGTTGGGAGTATTTCCCAAATAAACCCACGGTATTTAGCTCTGGGGTGTCAGAGGATGTGGCATTGCCAGAAAGTTGTCATCTGGAACTAGGGTACCTATACATCAGCGGCTCCTGTGGGGGTTCGCTACGTGGAGGTAGAGCCATTTTTCTGTGATGGTTTGAATTTCTTTTGTTTAGCCTGTGTCTGTAAATGGCCAACTTAGGTTCACTAGTGTTTTCATCCTTCTTGAAGAATGAATCTAATACTGAGATAACAAAGGCTCCTGTTCGGTTTATGATTATGTGTGAAGCGTACAGGTATGTCCCCCACCCTTCCGCACTGGTGTGATTGATGGCCAGCTTTGCAGTCGTTTATTAACCTAAAACCATTGCAGCCTTGGTGTGAAATGTTTCTGTAGTTTGACTATGCCCTGGTGTTTGCTTGTCTGCACATTCACACACATCCAACAGGTCTATTACCGACTTTTCTCAGGACAAGCCACAGAGAGCCTGAGAACCCAGAGACATTCCACATGGTCTGCAAACAGATTGCCTACCACACATGGCATATCGCTGTGTAGACCTTGATTTCCTCTGCCCTATGCAAACAACAAAATACAACCATTATTACTGAATGTAACACCAGCAACAATAATACAAATAATATCAGGGGTAAGACAAGTTGTATTACATAACTGCAGTAGAAAAAATGTCTAGCCTTGCTAGACAGGGTTTACTGTGTGGCAATGATGTATAAATCTCAGGACTGGATGGAGAGAAACATAAATTCTTTGGCAGGTAAAGCAGCTCAGGTATATGTATTTCATCTTTTTTATTTAGCTCTTTGCCTGGAATTTAACTTTAGGGTTTATGGTTAGGTTAACGATAGTGTAAGGTCTACAGCTAAGTTCAGGATAAGTTTTAGGTGTAGCTTCAGGTTAAGGATGAAGGTTAGGTTTAGGGCTGGGTTCATGTATAGCAGGGGTATTGAATTAAAATTTGAGGTCCAGTCTCTAAAATTTTCTTCCGGCCGAGGTCCGGATCTCAAGTCTGTGAAAGATCGTACGCATCTACTTTCCTTTTTTTGGCTGAAGCCACGCTCTCTGGCACTTTTCTTACCATTTCCTCAACACACTCTGGTAATATTCTGTAAATGTTAATGTCCCCATTAGTGTTCCCCTTACATAAGGTGCCCCACCAAGGTAATTCAGTACATTGGGTGCCCCCATCAGACTACTACCATAAATCAGTTGCCACCATCAGCGTACCCTCTTACATCAGGTATTCCCATCAGAGTGCCCACTTACATCAGGTTTCTGCATCAGAAGGCCCCCTTACATCTGGTGTCTCCCATCAGTGTGCCCCCTTACATCATTTATCCCCATTAGAGTGCCCCATTATATAAGGTTCACTCATCACAGTGATCCCTTACATAGGGTGTCCCCATCAGAGTGCCCCCTTACATTAGGTGTCACCATCAGAGTGCTCCCTTACATCAGGTGTTCCCATTACATTAGGTGTGCCCATCAGAGTGCATGTTTACATCAGATGTCCCCATCAGAATGCTCCTTTACATCAGGTGTCCCCATCACAATGCCACCTTACATCAGGTATTTCCATCAGAGTCCCCCCTTACATCAGATGTCCACATCACATCAGGTTTCCCCATCAGAGTGCCCCCTTAACATAATGTGTGCCCATCAGTGTGCCCCCTTAACATATTATGTGCCCATCAGCGTGCCATTAACATAAAATGTGCTCATCAGAGTGGCTCTTAACATAAAATATGCGCATCAGAGGTCCCCTTATGATAAAATGTGCCCATTAACATGCCCCTTATTTTATGTTAAGGGGCACACTGATAGGCACATTTTATGTTAAGCAGCGCTCTGGTGGGCACGCTAATGGGCACATTTTATGTTAAGGGGCACTCTGATGGGCACAACAAAATGTGCCCATTGCTGAAGGGGGCTGGGCACACACATGATGCCATACACCTTGCAGGCAGGAAGTGAGAGCCGGAAGCGGCAAGATGACGAGAAGCAGGGGGCAGGACAAACACATGACTTCAATGGTTGCTGGGACACCTGCGGTCCCAGCAACCAGTGATTGCTAATCGGCGGGGATGTGCACTTTAGACTGGCGAGCTGCCGGTCTGGACAGGAGCGTCGCTCAGCCCATGTTCGGACCGCAGTCTCCCATTTAATGACGGCTGTTGTATAGGATTTTATTAAGGGGTAGATTTATCTTTTGTGATAGATTTAAAAGAGTGGGTCAAGTTGGAGATTTGGGGCATCTAGGGATGGACCTTTCTGCACCAAATACAAGCCTACATTTTCCTGTTATCATGCATGCCTTCCTAAATAAGCACAATGCATGGCAATAGCTTTTTCTTATCCATTTTTTTTAAGTTGGTTCTTATCTTGCGATTAAGGAGCACTCTGTAAGTACACCATACATATTCTGTGACTTTGCCTTGTGATACGCCATTTTAGATAAATTGTTGTGATTTCTACCTTAGATCACACCATATTAGTTGCAGCGCTATCCCTGAAGAAAGAGCTAGTTTGACTCTGAAACGCATCAGCTACCTATGTGATCTCTGAATGTATAATCAGAAATAAGTGATGACCTTAAAGTGAATAACTCAACACTAAGTTCACTGTATGGACCACTTATGTATTTATACATTTTATACATGTTGATGATCATATCCCCATTTATCTCCTCTTTTCAAGAGAGAATAAATTCAGTTCCTCTAATCATTCATAATAGCTGAGCTCCTCCATGCCTCTTATCAGTTTGGTTGCCCTTCTCTGCACTTTCTCCAGTTCCCCATTATCCTTTTTGTGAATTGGTGCCCAAAACTAAACTGTATATTTCAGATGAGGTCTTACCAGTGGCGGAAATACCGCCATAGCGACCCATGCGGGAGCTATGGTGTCCGCAGCCAAGGAGGGCCCGGTGAGCGGGCGGTGGGTGAGACGCCGAGCTGCCCGTCCACCCGGCGCTCGTACAGTCACACTGACTGTACGAGCGGACGCAGCTGGGTGGCTCGGTGGTGGCGGAAGGGGGGCGGGAAGCTGCCAGCTGGGAGGCTAGTTGGGTGGACAATCAGCGGGCGATGGAGCAGTGAGATGACATCATCTCTCACCGCCCGGCGCCTGCCCTGCTTCCTGGCAGTTGCACCCTCACTGTGCAGGCAGCAGAGAGATTACATCTCTTTAGCATTATGGTGAGTTGAACTATTTCATTTTCTATAACAATGTAATAATAGAGATAATGTGTTTCAATCATCCCGACACCATAACAACCATGGTGCCATGATGATTGAAGCGCCAACATCAGTCATTGCCCCGATAAATTGCCCCCAAAAAAACATATTTTCTGGCAGTGCCCCTCCCGAGACTAGACTCTGGATCCGCCCCTGGGTGAGGGTGGGGGCCCATATAACATTTTGCTATGGGGCCCTGTGATTTCTATTTACGCCCCTGGGTCTTACTAATGATTTGTACAGGGACAAAATGATATCTCTCTCTCTCTCTGGAGTCCATACCTCTCTTAATACAAGAAAGGATTTTGCTCGCTTTGGAAACCAAAGCTTGGGATTGCATGCTATTATTAAGTTTATGATTAACCAAAACCCCCAGATCCTTCTGCACTATGGACACCCCCAGTTGTACTCCTCATAGTATGTATGATGCATGCATATTCTTAGCCCCCAAATGCATAACTTTACATTTATCAACATTAAACCTCATTTGCCCCATTAAACAGTGCATTGAGGTCAGCTTGTAAGTTGCAGACATACTGTAAGTATGTTATTCTACTGCATAGCTTGGTGTCACCTGCAAAGACTGAAATTGTACTTTTAATCCCAGAATCTATGTCATTTATAAAGATTTTAAAAAGTAAGGGTTCCAACCAGGGACGTGCACTAAGGTCAGTGGCTGGTGAGGCACTGGCTAGTATCAGTGCCAGACAGTGGCGTCGCTAGGGGGTGGCTTTTAGGGCTATAGCCTTGAATCAGGGGCCCATAGCCCTGAGTCACATATTCGCAAGTTACATATTTGATTCTCATTATTAGTGTGCACCCTGATAACCATTTAGTGAATAAACCCCATATCATCATTTAGTGAAAAAAACAACATCACCATTTAGAAAATAAACACCCACATTATTTAGTGAATAAACCCCACATCAACATTTAGTGAATAAACCCCCATAGCATAACGATAAGATTATCGTACGATGACCTTAAAGGTGGTATTTTTTGTATGATTTTCTGATTGTGTGTAGGGGCCTTTAGTGTTATAATCAAGGTTTCATAACCTCCTCTAGGTGGAGGCTAGACAGCCTCCTGACCCTAAAAGAGATACAAACTGCGGTCAAGTCTCTGCAGTGCAGGAAGGCGTCGGGCCCAGATGGGTACCCGGCGGAATTTTTCAAACAGTATGCTGATGATCTTCTGCCTACATACCCAGAGGTGCTTATAAAAGCCTTAGAGCGAGGCGAGCTGCCCCCGTCTATGTCTGAAGCAGTGGTAGTGGTCCTCCCTAAGCCTGACAAAAACCCTGAGATGTACTCATCCTACCAGCCAATTTCTCTCTTGTGTGTTGATTTAAAAATACATGTTAAAGTATTGGCCGGCAAATTGAAATCTGTAATCACGGCTTTAATCCACCCAGACCAGTCTGGGTTTATGCCGGGCAGAGGGACAGATATAAACATACACAGACTGTTGACCCATATAAACAGGGCTGCGGAGGACAGTCTGGGGGCAGTGGTATCCCTGGATGCAGAGAAAGCATTTGACTCGGTTGAATGGGAGTACCTCTGGGCTGTCCATCACAAGTTTGGGTTTGGGCCCGTTTTTATCAAGTGGCTGCATCTGATGTATGCCTCTCCCAGGGCTTGGGTGCGCACCAACAACTCACTATCCCCGGCCTTTCCACTGGGCAGAGGCACCAGACGGGAACCTCGCGGTGGAACCCTTGGCATCGCGGATACAAGCTGAGTCTGCGGTCAAGGGAATCCAAGTGGGGGTGGCGGAGAAGAAAATATCCTTATATGCAGATGACACTATCCTGTATTTGAGCGATGTCTCCTCTTCCCTCCCAGCGGTCCTACATCTAATTGATGTCTTCGGATCGTATTCGGGAATTAGGGTTAACTGGGATAATTCCCTCATATATCCCTTAAATTCCTCACAGCCTAGACCACCTATGCAGAGCCCGTTAGTCTGGGTGGACAACTTTAAATATCTAGGGATATGCATGGGTGGATTGGCCACTGGGTACTTAAACCTCAACCTGATACCCCTGCTGACGTTGTTCTCACGGTGCTGTACAGACTGGAAGTCACTCCCCCTTACTCCGGTAGGCAGGGTAAATTTAATAAAAATGATTTTTCTCCCTACATTTTTGTATTTCTTACTGCTGCCCTCTCCTGCTCCCGGCGTCGTTCTTTAAAAGACTAAAGTCCATAGTGATGTCCTTTATCTGGCTAGGTAGGGTAACTAGACTGGCGATATCCACACTGCAGCTATCAGTACGAAAAGGTGGACTAGCCCTCCCCAACTTCCAACAGTATTGCTGGGCAGCCATCCTAGTGACGGTCCGCTGGTGGTTCTCGCAGCCCAAGGACAATCCAGCAGTGACATTGGAGGCAGCGTTCCTGGGGTCGTAGGATACACTCAGCAACCTAGTGTTCTGCAGGGTTAAGGCCCACCCTGAGTTAACAACTTTAATGCGTACAACAGTAACAGTCTGGCATCGAGCTAGGGCGTCGTATCGCACTTCGGAAACCTTCTCTCCCCACACCCCTCTGTGGGGTAACCGCAATCTCCCTCAAATGTGCAGTGTTCCTGACCCTCAGGTGTGGGCTTCTAGACAGGCCCTGGTGACAGGAGGTAGGTTGAGTACGTTTCCACAGCTTAAAGCAACGTATAATCTTCCCAACTGGATGTTCTTCAGATATTTACAGGTGAGACAAGCCTTCCAACACCAAATTCCCAGTGGTATCACCCTCGAGTCAGACCCAGTAGAGCGGGTGTTGTCAACTAAAGTCCTGATAAGCCCCTTGTCCACACTATACTTCCATCTCACGGTGTCCCCATCTTCTAAATTGACTAAGGTCTATACAAAATGGCAACGGGATATCCCATCCTTTTCTGATGAAGACTGGGAAAGCTGTGTTTCCTCCTATGTTACCAATCTGATCTGTGCTAGGGATCGTTTCATACAACTAAAATTTTTACACAGAGCTTACTATACGCCACGCAGATTGGCAGCTATCTACCCGGATAGATCCTCAGCCTGCCCATGACCATTATACATATGGTATGGTCCTCCCCCCTTCTGCAGAGCTTTTGGGAATGGGTCTGGGGGGATGTTAACCAGGTTGCAGGGACAACACTCCCACTGACTCCTGAGGTCATGTTGTTGAATGGAATCACCGACCCCTCGGTGAGAAAATATGCCAAGTTATTCATAATATATTCCACGTACTATGCTCGCAGATACATTTTACTGAAGTGGAAGGCTGAAGTGCTACCCACTGTCACCACTTGGCGGAATACCCAGAATAATGTTTTACCTTTATATAAAATAACATATATCAACAGGAACTGTCCGAGTAAGTTTGACAAAATATGGTCCTCCTGGATAGATTCCTGGGGCTCTTTACAGCTGGAGACTTTTCCTCCCAGCTTGGAAGCAGACCCTTAGGTTTATCTACAATACTGGAACGGGTGGACCTTAGCCTGGTTGTCATCGCCCCCCCCTGGTTTCTCCTTCCTCTCTCTACATATACCCCGCCATGCCCCCCCCCCCATGTCCTCTCCTCTCTACTCTGTCCCCCCCTCCTTCTTTCTCACCTTCTTTCCCCCTATGCCCCCCCTCCCCCTGTGGTTCATAATATTTTTTCTGTGTAAATTTATTTTTTTGTCAAAAGTTTAATCATTAAAAAATCAGAAGCCTTATTTATATGAGATAAAAAATATATACTACAATATGACAGTACAGTAATACAGCAAAATTAGTACTTACTGCATATAGACAGTATTTCTGCCACTATATAAATCAATAAAAAAATGTATTAATAATAATAAATTCCCTTTAAATAATCTGTAAGAGGGATGCCAGGGACACTGTGGAGAACAGCGAAGAGCTAAATTGATTTTTCTAAGCTTATTGGTTCGAATTTAGATAAAGGAAAACCTTTTCTGAAAGGAAGTCCATTGAGCTCAGCTATTCAACATACTGTATTGAACCCCAATATTGTATATGATCAATATGGCAGAAGATACAGCACAGCTCATGCGGGAATAGAACTAACTATGCAACAGAACTTTTCAGTAAACAGAGTTTAAAGGATTTCGCTTTATCAATTTAGAGAAACATACTAATTGGTGTTGTCCTCCAGCACAATGACACCTTTGCAGGTCAGCCATTGTTTTAGTATTTAGTAAATGGCAGAAAATAACTGTCCAGATGGATAGAGACAGTTGTGTGTTGTAGTCACAGCTGAGTGTCAAGTTAATAAAATGGCTACACATTGACTTCATGGACAGTAAGACGTGCCTGCTTACAATGCCCCCTTGTACAAGTTTGAATGTCCTTTGACCCCTATGCAGCTTGGGAATCTATCACATGTGTTAACAAGAGTTGATAAAGGCTGCAAATTGTCATTTATTAGGCTGAGAGCTTTTGTCACTTGTACTTACTTAGGTTATTAGTTATACAGTGATAATGATGATGGGGAACCATCTGAGTTTCTGTAGAAGAGTTCTCACTGTCAGGTATTTGTTAGAATCTCCCCAGGAAGAATAAATTAGAAATTCTTTACATGTAATAGATTGTGGCAAAAAATAATTATTATTACACAGAATAGCCCACACTTTTGTTTTAGCGTGGGATTGAGACGGGAAGGGATAAAAATCATATCAGTTTTCCCTGCACTTCCTGTGTCAGAGACAAAAGAGGAAGTTAGAGGAAATCTTCCAAATTCCCCTCTAATGCCCCGTACACACGATCGGAAATTTGGCCAGCAAAAGACAGAAGAGAGCTTTTGGTCGGAAAATGCGACCGTCTGTATGCTCCATCGCACTTTTGCTGGCCGAATTCCCGCCAGCAAAAGATTGAGAGCATGTTCTAAATTTTTCGGTCGTCTGTAGCAATTCCGACGCGCAAAATTCCTACGCATGCTCGGAAACAATTTGACGCATGTTCAGAAGTATTAAACTTAATTTTTCCGGCTCGTCGTAGTGTTGTACGTCACCGCGTTCTTGGCGGTCGAAAGTTCAGAAAACTTTTGTGTGACCGTGTGTATGCAAGCCAAGTTTGAGCGGAATTACATCTGAAAAAAAAGATTTTTCCAACGGAAAATCCGCTCGTGTGTACGTGGCATTACACAGCTGTTTTGAAAACAGGTGTCCCCAAACAGAGGATTTCTCCTTGCCTCTGGTTCTGAAGGCAACTCCAACAAGTTGGAATCTATTACATTTTCTTTCCTGTAAGGGCTCTTGCACATGGGTTGAAGTGCCTTCCACCCTCTGCAAAGCAATCCATGGTGGATCACTTATAGAAGGCTGTAGAACAGAAGCTGCCAGAAGGTGAACCTGGTGCCTCCTGAATATCTGTTTTTTTTTATTATCCCAAGGGGGATTTTGTATTAAAAAACTGCACCACAGCAGTATGCTATATGTTTTTTTTTTTTTTTTTTAAATTACTATGTTATTTTGCTTATATGTGTGAGTGAAGTTCGCTCTTCTCTCTGTTCCTCTCTAATGTACTCATGAACCGCTTTAAGAACAGCCGCCGCAGTTGGCTGGTTGGCTCTCCTGGGCGAATCGTCGTCATTGTACGTCTGCCGCTTTAAGAGCTCTAGGGGCGCGCGCGTGCCTGCGGCGCGACTCTGGAGCCAATGTGCGTGGCCATGATGTCTGCCGGCCACCCGCGATCACTCCACAGAGAGCCAGAGCCGGGATCTGTCAATGTAAACAGACAGATCCCCATTATGACCGGGGAGGAGAGACAGATCTGCTGTTCCTAGTGATTAGGAACCGCAATCTCTCTCCTCCTCCAGTCAGTCCCATCCCCCCCACAGTTAGAAACACCTCCCAGGGAACAGCTATTGAACTCAGGTGTGGACAACCACAGTTATAGTATGTTTTAACAAGGGGGGCAATCACTTTTTCACACAGGGCCATGATGGTTTTGATTTTTTTTCACCTTTAATAATAAACACCTTCATTTACAAATTGCATTTTGTGTTTACTTGTGTTGTCCTTGACTATTGTTTAAATTGGTTTGATGTTCCGAAACACTTAAGTGTGACAAACATGCAAAGGAACAGGAAATGAGGAAGGGGGCAAACACTTTTTCACACCACTGTAAATGTCAATGGTCCCAGAAAAGTGTCAAAAGTGTACGATCTGTCCACCAAAAAGTCGCAGTCCTGCTAAAAATTGCAGATCACCGCCATTACTAGTAAAAAAAAATAATAATTATAAAAATGCCATAAATCTATCCCCTATTTTGTAGCCGCTATAACGTTTGCGAAAACCAATCAATATACGCTTATTGGGATTTTTTTACCAAAAATATGTAGAAGAATACATATTGGCTTAAACTGATAAAGAAATTGTTTTTTTTTATCAGTTTATTATATTTATTATAGCAAAAAGTAAAAAAATATTTTTTTTTTTTTCAAAATTGTCGCTCTTTTTTTGTTTATAGCGCAAAAAATAAAAACCGTAGAGGTGATCAGATACCACCAAAAGAAAGCTTTATTTGTGGGAAAAAATACGTAGAAGAATACATATTGGCCTAAACTGATGAAGACATTTTATTTTTATTTTTGGGGGATATTTACTATAGCCGAAAATAAAAAAATATTGTTTTTTTTTTCAAAATTGTCGCTCTTTTTTTTATTTATAGCGCAAAAAATAAATAACGCAGTGGTGATCAAATACCACCAAAAGAAAGCTATTTGGATAAAGTGTCACACGACCGCACAATTGTCAATTAAAATAACACAGTGTCGTATCGCAAAATATGGCCTGGTCATGAAGGGGGGTAAATCTTTCAGATTTGCAGTGGTTAAAGGGTGTGTTTGACAGGTAGCACTACCTGTCAAACTCTGCTAACCAAGGTAAAATTGCCATGGTCTTGAAGTAAGGCATGAAGTAAGGCATGGAGGCCATGGCATGTGCACATGCCCCATCTGGCAGTAAGGGTAGAATTTAGGAGGCCAGTTGGGAACAGTAAAACCACGTTTTTACCACTTTCCCCTATTGGTCACCAGTGCAAGTAGTGTATGGAGACACAGACAACAATCAAAACATTATAAAAAGTCTAACTCTTCCTCACTCTGTCCAAAACTAAAAAAAGATTTGCCTAGGGATATATATTAAAGTAGTACTATAGGCTTAACCACTTCAGCCCCGGACCAATTGGCAGCCAAAGGACCAGGCCCCTTTTTGCGATTCGGCACTGCGTCGCTTTAACTGACAATTGCGCGGTCGTGCGACGTGGCTCCCAAAAAAATTGGCGTCCTTTTTTTTCCCACAAATAGAGCTTTCTTTTGGTGGTATTTGATCGCCCCTGCGGTTTTTATTTTTTGCACTATAAACAAAAATAGAGCGACAATTTTGAAAAAAATGCAATCTTTTTTGCTTTTTGCTATAATAAATATCCCCAAAAAATATATAAATTTTTTTTTTTCCTCAGTTTAGGCCGATACGTATTCTTCTACATATTTTTGGTAAAAAAAATCGCAATTAGCGATTATTGATTGGTTTGCGCAAAAGTTATAGCGTTTACAAAATAGGGGATAGTTTTATAGCATTTTTATAATTTTTTTTTTTTTTTTACTAGTAATGGCGGCGATCAGCGATTTTTATTGTGACTGCAACATTATGGCGGACACATCGGACATTTTTGAAACATTTTTGGGAACATTGTAATTTATACAGCAATCAATGCTATTTAAATGCATTGATTCCTGTATAAATGACAGTGGCAGTGAAAGAGTTAACCACTAGGGGGAGGGGAGGGGTTATGGGCTGTGACGTGTGTGTGTTTTTTTACATTAGGGGGCGGGGCTGTCGTCTGACGTCATTGATCGGCTTTCCCTATGACAGGGAACAGCCGATCAATGACAGGCAGAGTAGGAAGCGCGGGGAGAGGTTTGTTTACACAGAACTCTTCCCGTTCTTCAGCTCTGTGACCCGATCGCAGGACACCAGCGGCTAAAGGGGCCGCTGGTCCCGCAGCCGGGGTCACGGAGCTCCCAACCGGGTCGCGAGCGCGCCCCCGGGGGCGTGAGCGCGACCCCGGCTAGGCTTTTAAAGGGCCACGTACCGGTACGTGGTTTTGCCTAGCCGTGACATTCTGCTGACGTATATCGGCGTGAGGCGGTCGGGAAGCGGTTAAAAAACTTTTTTTTTTTCGTTGGATAGAGCAAGGGAGGGTTATATGCCCTGTCAGATTTTTTTTTTGCCACCTGTGTGCCATTGAGGAAATTTCCCTTAACTTCCTGTTCCATAACCAAACAGGAAGTGGGAGGAAATCCCTACAAATTAAGAGAAATCTTTGGGGACCCCCAGGTTACCATAACTAGTGTCCCCATTGGATGATTTCCCCTCTATTACTTTTCTGGGGACAACCCAAAATTTGGGATTTTCTTTCACTTTCGATGATAGAAGATGATAAACAGAACAAATCAAGAGGGGGAATCTCCATAACGGGGGGCACAGACAGCAATAAAAACTGACAGGGGGTCTAATTACTCTCCACTCAAAAAGTTTAGTTTAATTCTTTTGCATTAACTTCAATAGGCCGAGTCGGGTTTCCGCTTGCACCCTTGGAAGTACCCCTAGAGGTTCACGTATCATGCTCAGAGAACCATAGATCATAGAAACATATTGAAACCTTATAGATTTTTTTTTTTCTGATTTCTGATCCAATAGCAGTAGTCCTTGGAGTCATGTGCTCTTCTCTCTGCTCTGTGCCTGGATGATATACTGTATATTCAGCATGGCCATATAATACACATGAGTTTATTACATCAAAACATCAAAACATAAAATAAAGCTTTTGGAGATCAGTATCCAGTAAAGAACTGGTGAGGGATATTCTAGCCATACATTTATCAATTTTGGTAAAAAAGTAGAAAAGTTTTAATCTAACAAAGCCACTGCAATTCCAGTGCAAAGTATTTTAGACTGGTTTTCTCACCAACTTCAATAAAGCAAATTTAAATTTAAATGTTTGTCATCTGTTCCCATTCACATCATGCATAAAAATCAATATATATGTTTATTACCTTTTAGATGTTTCTCCGGTGGAGGTGCCATATTTGACAGGGTTTTTGGAACAATATTAGTGAGTTTGTCCTAAAGCTGGGTTTACACAAAAAATCATGTTAAGAACATTTGTTAAATTTTCTCCTTAGTGGGATTAAATTGTCATCTGTTTTTTTAACTGTAGTGGGGAAGAAAATTTGAAGAAGCAGGAGAGAAATATTTTCTCAATTGAACAAATTTCAAACAGTGTATGTGGTTTTAGATTGGTAAATTGCCTTCATTCCAAAATCGATTGTTAAAAGCAAATGAAATTTTTAACTACTTTTGAACTACAGAATATATTTATAGTATGTTGGATAATTTCTAGAGACAGATCAACACATCCACATACCTGATTTAGTATAAAAGAAAAATATAAGCGAGAGGACCACTCCCTCAAAAGGTTATGGGGGGTGTGTTATAACTGTCACTGAGGCAAGCATAACCCCAAAAGTTTATAAAAATTATTTAAGATTTATTAGAAAGATACAGATATAAAATTACAATACAATAATATCATTGGTCATAGAAAATTGACCATAGTAGATACTTAATGCACAAGATGCGAAAAGATGCTTGTATATGCAGAGAAGCCGACGCGTTTCACAAACTGCTTCTTCAAGGCAGCTCAGCATGTATCTATGACATTGTATAAATTACAAAAAAAGTACCATTAATACCAAAAACTATTTCCTAATACCGGTAATACATTTACAAATATTGTATACAGAAGGTATGAGTGCTTACCAAACTTGTGTCATATATATAAATATCTAAGCGACTGCAACCCCAGGGAGACAACGGTGAACTACCCTATATCGATTGAGCGGTGAAGTCAATTGCCATAGGGTCATTCACCGTTGTCTCCCTGGGGTTACAGTCACTTAGATATTTATATATATGCCACAAGTTTGGTAAGCATTCATACCTTCTGTATACAATATTTGTAAGTGTATTATTAAGAAATTAATTGTTGTTGATATTAATGGTACTTTTTTGTAATTTATACAATGTCATAGATGCATGCTGAGCTGCCTTGAAGAAGCAGTTTGTGCAACGCGTCGGCTTCTCTGCCTATACAAGGATCTTTTCGCATCTTGTGCATAGAATCTACTATGGTCAATTTTTTATGACCAATGATATTATTGTATTGTAATTTTATATTTGTATCTTTATAATAAATCTTAAAACCTTTGTGGTTGTGCTTGCCTCAGTGACAGTTATAACACACCCCCCATAACCTTTTGAGGGAGTGGTCCTCTCTCTTACATTTTTCTTTTGAACTACATTCATCAAGTCATTGAATGTACTGAGAATTTTCATATTACATTTTCATTAGAAATTCTAATAGTGTATACCTAGCTTTAGTATGTTCTCATTAAAATACAATGCAAGAAGCCCCGCCTCTAAACCTTTAACCCTTTTTTTAAGGACACAATGGGGGAGATTTACTAAAACTGGAGAGTGCAAAATCTGGTGCAGCTCTGCATAGAAACCAATCAGCTTCCAGGTTTTTTTTTTTTTTTTTATCAAAGCTTAATTGAAGAAGCTGAAGTTAGCCCTCGTTTACACTAAAGGCAGGTTTGAAATTGTGCGAGTTCAGCCGAACTCGCACAATTTCAAACCCGCATTTCAGTGCAAGCTTGGGGGCGATTTGAAATACATCTGTGCAGGTTCATGCACAGATGTCTATTGAAATCGCCCCTGAAGTAGCCAAAAGTAGTGCAGGAACTACTTTTGGAAATCGGTGCGGCGCCGAAAAAGTTGACGTCGCACCAATTTGGGAGGTGGGGTTGCTGGCAATAAGCTGTGATTTGGCATGCGATTTGACATGTCAAATCACCCCCCATGTGAATGGGGGCTTAGAAGCTGATTGGTTACCATGCACAGCTGCACCAGATTTTGTGTGCATCAGTTTTAGTAAATATCGCCCACAGTGTTCAAATCTAGGTACAACTGGTAATAAAGATATGCCTGCACAGTACAGAAAGGGTTATTTATGGCAAACACAGCTGCACAGGCCCCCATAAGCAAAGAGAACTACCTAGGATTTTACAGTGCAGGACAGAGCATCTAAAAAATGTAAGCTGCATTTTTTAATATATTTGTTTAAGTTATGAATGGGGACATGTAACAAATATAAAGCAGGTGTTATCCTAATTTGGCTGCAACCATTTCCCACTTTCAGACTGGGAAATCATAAAAACCCTTGATGGCAGTTTGCTGTGATTGAAAACTGATAGCATCCTCCAAAGTTGCCTGTGCATGGCCAGCAATACCAATGGAGGAATTCTGAACAAGTGTATCTTCTAATTGTTAATAAAAAGATGCATTGGTCATCAGCCATATTGGCAATGCTTTCAAAGAAAAAACACACAACCAATCAGCAGAAAGCAAAGGAGACTCCTCCCTCTGTTGAGTTGATTACATTCACAAAAAATCAAGTTTTGCCCTATAAGACTATATTGACAATTTATGTTTGTTGAATAAAGCAGTTAGTTCTAAAAAGATTATGTTGTCTTTTAGTGAATGGATGCATATTAACCGCTTCCGTCCCGGAAGATTTTACCCCCTTCCTGACCAGAGCACTTTTTGCGATTCGGCACTGCGTCGCTTTAACTGACAATTGCATGGTCGTACAACATTACACCAAAACAAAATTGATTTCCTTTTTTTCCCACAAATAGAGCTTTCTTTTGGTGGTATTTGATCACCTCTGTGGTTTTTATTTTTTGCGCTATAAACCAACATAAGCGATAATTTTGAAAAAAACGCAATATATTTTACTTTTTGCTATAATAAATATCCCCCAAAATATATAAAAAAATATATTTTTTTCCTCAGTTTAGGCCAATACGTATTCTTCTACATATTTTTGGTAAAAAAAATCGCAATAAGCGTATATTGATTGGTTTGCCCAAAAGTTATAGTGTCTACAATATAGGAGATAGTTTTATGGCATTTTTATTATTAATTTTTTTTTATTATTAGTGCATGTTTTATTGGGACTGTGACATTATGGCCGACACATCGGACACTTTTGCCACTTTTGGGACCATTGTCATTTATACAGCGATCAGTGCTATAAAAATGCACTGATTACTGTGTAAATAGCAGGGAAGGGGTTAACCACTAAGGGCAGATGAAGGGGTTAGGTGTATCCTAGGGAGTGATTCTAACTGTGGGGGGGGGGGTGAGCTTCCAGTCACATGACAGCGATCACTGCTCCCAATGACAGGGAGCAGTGTTCTCTGTCATGTCACAAGGCAGAACGGAGAAATGCCTTGTTTACATAGGCACTTCCCTGTTCTGCAGCTCCGTGACACGATCGCGGGCATGGTCACGCTGGCGCATGCCTGCTATCCCCGCCTCTTAAAGGGGACATACAGGTATGCCCATTTACCCACTGCTGCCATCTCTGCCATTGTGCTGACGTATACCGGAGTGCGGAGGTCGGCAAGTGGTTAAAATGTACGTAAGCCTTAAACTGATACTAAAGTCTCCGTTTTTTTCTTTAAAAATAACAAACATGTTATACTTACCTGTTCTGTGAAATGGTTTTGCACAGAGCAGCCCAGATCCTTGTCTTCTCAGAACCCTTTGCCGGTTCTTCTGGCCCCTCCCCCCTCCAAGTGACCCCACAGCAAGCAGCTTGCTGTGGGGGTACCCGAGCCGAGCTGCTGCTCTGTGTGTCCCTTCATACACAGAGCCGCGGTTCGGTCCGCCCCCTCTCTCTCCTCATTGACTCACTGACTTTCGATTGACAGCAGTGGGAGCCAATGGCGTGGGGCTGCCATCTTAGCCAATGAGTAGGGAGAGTCCAGGGCATGTGAGACACTCCTGCAACATCGCTAGATCAAGAAGGGCTCAGGTAAGTATTGGGGGGGCTGAGGGGAGCTGCTACACATAGAAGGTTTTTTTATCTTAATGCATAGAAAGCATAAGATAAAAAACCTTCTGATTTTACAACTACTTTAAAGCTGAACTCTGGAAAATGATAAAGTTCTCCCTTGCAGTGAGGCTCTGACATTATCAGAATGAATGAGGGGACCATAGCCCTGCATTGGACAGAGGATTCTGGGGGACAGTCTACTACCTGTGCAGAGGGGAGCGCCGTTTGCTGGTAGAGCGGAGGATCGGTGAGTAAGAGTCCTCTTACTGCCACCTACTGTAAATTAAACAAGCAGTTAACTACAGTGCGGACACAGAGGAGCTTTTAGTTTTCCAGAGTTCAGCTTTTTCATTGAACTTCTCCTATTTGCTCGATTTTGGTCTGCAGTGTGTGATATCTGTTTGATAAGAGCAAACATTACCCATTGATCCTGCAAAAAATCTTATGAGCTGATAATTTTACGTGTAATCTGTCTAAGCTGACTGTTAGCATGTAGCTATCTCTGTGGACTACAAAACGCCCCCTATGTTTTGGAGAAGAAGTGAGCAGGAAGTGTTCTGTAGCCCTGTCCTACAGCTTCAGTGCTGTCCCTCCATAGATACAGTACAGTGAGTGAGCGTTGTTATCCTAGGACAGGAAGTATGTAACTGGTAGGATCACCAGGTAAAATAAAGGAAAAAGCCTGGAAAAGGAAATATATTGCAGGTTCCAGATCTAAGGACTATAAACTGCAACGTATTATTTTTTTATATTTTTCTGTTGGAAATACTTGAAAGTTCTTTAAAGTGCTCTTTGAGGAATAGATTGTTTAAGATGAATATATATATGAAATTATTTTACCTTGCTACAAAGATATTCCCCAAGTCTTTTCTTTTCTGCACAAGTCAGTTCTGACTTTCTTTTCTCTTCCTCAATAAAGCCGGTCATAGATGGTTTGAATCTCAGCCTGTTCAGCAGGAACCGGCCAAGATTCAAACCATGTATGAGCAGGCTAAATATACCCAAGTTGATCGATCGACTTGGGTACAACCAGCCTGATGGATTTTACATATGATTATCACTAGCTGCTAGCAATAACCACTGTGTTTGCCCCGCGGGGGCGGCTTCCCCACTGAGACAACACAATAGCTCGTGGGAGGGATTACCCTGTCAGTGCTGTCTGTGTTGATAGGGGGGATCAAGCACATTTCTTTCCTGCAACCTGTGATTGCAGGAAAGAAATTCGGTCTGTTTTGGCCAGCCTTAATCTGGGCTCTCTGTAAGCCACTGCAAGAATACAGAGAGCACCTCACAGGGTTGAAGCTGGTTGGTCTTATGTCTCTCTTTCATTCCTATCTATCCAATCACATTCAAGCTTTCAAGGTAGGTTTCAATGTGATTGGTGGCCATAAAACTTTTTTTAATATTATTTTTTTTACATCATTACATTTATATCATTTGTGAGTGAGAAAAACTAAAATGATATATTTTACACAATACGTCTTTGTATTATGTACATAAATAAAAAAAAAATATCTTGATAAACTTCTAGTATAAAACAAATTTATTTTACACACCATCGTTAGGATGGAAAAAAAGCTAAATAATAATTTAGCATGCATAAGTAGAGGTATTTCTTTATAAATACAATATACAAAAATACAGAATATAGTCATAATATCTCCAGCAGGTTTACCATTCATGAAGTAAACATATATAGAATAAGCACTAGTCGTTGGACGCAATGGACCCACTATCTGTCCTTAGTGTCAATATTCTTCTTACAGGACGCAGGTGGGATAGAGTCTGTCTAACTTATCTCCAGCTTTTAGGGGACTTTTATGGGAAAGAGCTGAAAACCTCACTGAGAGTCTTTGGAAAAATCAAAGAGTGGGGCTAATGGCACCTGAGCAAGACGTGAAGGTCTCCATGATGAAGGTCAACTTAGTTCATTTTGGGGGAAATGTTCTCTTTATTTTTCATTCTTTTCTAAGATGTAATGAAAGGGAGTCTGGCTCCCATGTACAATACTGCAGCGGCTTGACAAACCTTGGCAAAGGCCTATGAGGGGAAGGAAGGGGGCACTGCCCAAGTCTCAGTGTAGCTGATTGCTCTGCTGTTGGCTGTTGTCCTCCTCCTCAGATGTACAGTCAGTCGAGTGGTGGTAGAAGTGCTTATCATCTCGATGTTCATCATCCTCATCCTCATCTCGGTCCTCCTCCTCTTCGCTGTCTGTATAGTCCCTGCGAAGGCGGCTGCCTGTTTTCAGTGACTCTCGTCGGTAGGACGGGCTCTTCTCTTCCTGATTGTCTTCTGTGGACTTGTCCTCAGAGTTGCCCTTGTTTCCTTTGTGTTGTTTCTCTGCATCTTGGACAGCCTGCTCCTTGGCCTTCTTGCTTCTCTTCCACTTCATACGTCTGTTCTGGAACCAGATTTTTACCTGTTGAGGAAAAGCGGAAATGGTTATCAATAGAACAAAAGAGCCACCACCTATTACATAGACAGCCATACAGAACCTCACAATATGGATGGTGATTGTGGCAATCCTGTAGGTTTTATGATTTATTTTTGAACTATGGGAAGTATTCACCAGTTATTGGCATCTGAAGTGAAACTATAATGTATTTTCATTAGGTTCACTTTATAGCAGCACTATATCGTATCTGATAACCACAAACCAAAATCACTATTTTTATTCATTTTTAATATTCTAAGCGACCCTCCCCATCCATCCATGTCTCTATGCTTTATTTTGGTGGGAAACCCCCCCCCCCCCCGAGCCTTTCTAGCTGCTGCCATCTTGAGTAAGGGCAGATTATTTATGTAGCCTGTACTTCTTGGAATTCATCTGCCCTTAGCTCAGGTAAACAGACAGGAGGGTGTGCTTAGCCGAGAAAACCCCTCCTCCCCTCTAGAAAACTAATGAATGCCGCGTACACACGGTCGGAATTTCCAATGGAAACAGTCTGATGGGAGCTTTTGATCTGATTTTCCGACCGTGTGTAAACCTAACGGTCTTTTTCTGTCGGCATTTCCGAGGGACTTTGGATTGAGAGCCTGTTCTTAATTTTTACGATGGAAAACCTTTCTATCGAATTTTTTCGATCGCGTGTATGCAATTTTCGACGCGCAAAATTCCGACGCATGCTCGGAAACAATTCGACGCATTCTTGGAAGCATTAAACTTCCCTTTTATAGTGCCATTGAACGTGTTGTATGCCGTGGTGTTATTGACCGTCGGAATTTGCTGTGACCGTGTGTAGGCAAGACAGTTTGAGCGAAATTCCGTCGGAATTCCGACGGGAAAACCATCAGAGCTTTTTCCGACGAGAATTCCGATCGTGTGTACGCGGCATAATGGGATGTATGACATAATTTGCCTAGGCCTGGAAACCAGGAAGCAACTGAAGAAATGTAAAAAAAAAAGTTAAAACCTTCCTATATGTTTTCTAATGCTAGCAGCATAAGGATTAAAAAAGATTATGTTGATTAAGAGAATTTAGTCCTAAGAGAGTTTTAGTCTAACAGTAAAGTACAATTGTTATGCACTGCACTCTGGGCCAGAGGTACAGCATTTAACTGCAATGAGCATATATGACTTATGGGTTTTAAAGGCATTAAAGGAAATATGTACCGAGAGAGATATGTAGAAAACTACTGCCAGTCTCCTTATGACAATGCTAGTTGTTTGGCTGTTGACTGATCCATTGAAGTTTTTTTTTTTTTTTAGTTTTAAGAGTTTGGTTAAAAGGCCAAGTAAGTAAACAAGTAGAATTGTTCATTTAGCTTACTGAGGCTTGAACTCTGGGAGCTGTGACTCTATAGGCCCCGATAGCCTAACCATTGTCTGTGCTCCCTCCACTCCCCTGCAACAGCTGCTCACTGACACAGGAGAGCCAGAGCTGTGGAATCACCTGAACGACCCGGAGAAGATACACACACCTTTTATATACAGGTTAGGCAGGGTAGTTAGGAGGAGGTGGGATGGGGGACATTGTTTGCTAGGTTTTTTTCTACTTTAACAACTTGCCAACCGCACACTGTAGTTTTACTGCTACAGTGTGGGCCGACTATGCAGAATCATATATATACAGTATCTCACAAAAGTGAGTACACCCCTCACATTTTTATAAATATTTCATTATATATTTTCATGTGACAACACTGAAAAAATTACACTTTGCTACAATGTAAAGTAGTGAGTGTACAGCTTATATAACAGTGTAAATTTGCTGTCCCATCAAAATAACTCAACACACAGCCATTAATGTCTAAACCGCTGGCAACAAAAGTGAGTACACCCCTAAGTGAAAATGTCCAAATTGGGCACAAAGTGTCAATATTTTGAGTGGCCACCATTATTTTCCAGCACTGCCTTAACCCTCTTGGGCACGGAGTTCACCAGAGCTTCACAGTTTGCCACTGGATTCCTCTTCCACTCCACTTCCACCCATTTGATGATGCCCTACAGATGCTCAATAGGCTTTAGGTCTGGAGACATGTTTGGCCAGTCCATCACCTTTACCCCCAGCTTCTTTAGCAAGGCAGTGGTCGTCTTGGAGGTGTGTTTGGGGTCGTTATGTTGGAAATACTGCCCTGCGGCCCAGTCTCTGAAGGGAGGGGATCATGCTTGGCTTCAGTATGTCACAGTACATGTTGGCATTCATGGTTCCCTCAATGAACTGTAGCTCTCCAGTTCCGGCAGCACTCATGCAGCCCCAGACCATGACACTCCCACCACCATGTTAGACTGTAGGCAAGACACACTTGTCTTTGTACTCCTCATCCGGTTGCCACCACACATGCTTGACACATCTGAACCAAATAAGTTTATCTTGGTCTCATCAGACCACAGGACATGGTTCCAGTAATCCATGTCTTCAGTAAACTGTTTCTTTCGAAGAGGCTTCATTCTGGGATGACAGCCATGCAGACAAATTTGATGCAGTGTGCGGCGTATGGTCTGAGGCTGAGCACTGACAGGCTGACCCCCCACCCCTTCAACCTCTGCAGCAATGCTGGCAGCACTCATACGTCTATTTCCCAAAGATAACCTCTGGATATGACGCTGAGCATGTGCACTCAACTTCTTTGGTTGACCATGGCGAGGCCTGTTCTGAGTGGAACCTGTCCTGTTAAACCGCTGTATGGTCTTGGCCACCGTGTTGCAGCTCAGTTTCAGGGTCTTGGCAATCTTCTTATAGCCTAACACCACATTTAACACACCTGCTCCCCATTCACACCTGAGACCATGTTACACTAACGAGTCACATGACACTGGGAGGGAAAATAGCAAATTGGGCCCAATTTGGACATTTTCACTTAGGGGTTTACTCGCTTCTGTTGCCAGCAGTTTAGACATTAATGGCTGTGTGTTATTTTGAGGGGACATCAAATTTAGACTATTATACAAGCTGTACACTCACTACTTTACATTTTAGCAAAGTGTATTTTCTTCAGTGTTGTCACATAAAAAGATATAATAAAATATTTTTGAGATACTGCGTGATTCTGCATTTTTTGGGTAGTGCTGGCTGTGCTGTCACTGGCTCCAGCACATGCCAATCAGTGTTTCCCGGACAATGATTTATGGCTGGAACCTGACGATCATCGGAGGGAGTGATAGGAGAGAGCTTTGTGTATGTAAACAACACAAATCTCTATTCTGACCAGTAGCGGCTGGTGTTTTCTTTTGGGGGGGTGGCAAACAACCACCCCCCGAGCGGCACCCAATCCCCCCCGCCCTCTGTTTACCCCATCGGCAGGGTGGGTGGAAGACAGCAGGCAGCATGGTGCAGCATCTCCCTGTCCTCTCTTCCATGGAGGCTTCCAGCTTCTCCCCTCCACCTTCTAGGCATCGAATAGGATCGCCTGTCCTTTCAGCCAATCGGTTGACCGGTGTCAAAACCGGCTTCCTTATTAACCGGGGGGAGGATGTGTGTTACAACAGCAAATATTAATTTGCTGTTGCAACACACCTGGGTGGGAACGGAGCACGCTCTCTGCGACCCGAGCCCACCCTATATTGAAGTCTAGTAGAGTCTCTGGCTCTAATTGGTGCTTCAAAAAAACAGCCCCCCCCCCCCGGATTGGAATCCATGTGCCAGTGTCCTGAAAGGGGCTGGTCACATAGATGGGGGGGGTGGCGATGGATGGGGGGGCAGTGCCCGTGTGCCCTTAATGGACGGGCCCCCCTGATTCTGACAGCGGCGATGGGCCATTTTTTTCGCCCTGCAAGGCAGGAGATAAAAACCTGCGACTTCACTTAGTAAAATCAGCCCACATTACACATAGTAAACATTGTTAGGCATACATTTAACCCTTTGAATGTCCCAGATGTTTACCCCTTTGCAGCCAGTGTCATTAGTATAGTTTCAGTGTATATTATTAGCACTGATCACTGCATTAGTGTCACTGGTGATGTCAGTGGCAGTTAGCCAGTTCCGACAAAGTGTCAGTTAGGGCTCATTTACACTTGCTTCGGCTTCAACACACATTAACGGCTAGTTTACACTTGCTTCAAAACATGGCTTAGGACACACTTTGTTAAAGCTCTCTGAACGCCAGTCAAAGCTCCTATCACTAAATAAAATGGTTAGCTTACAGTCCTGTTTACACCTGCTTTTTTGTTTCTTTTGCTTTGCTTTGCTTCGGCTTCGCTTCAAAAATTATACCCCACGTAGCTTCAGTGGTGCTTCAAATAATCTTTAAAGCCTCCATAGAAGTCTATAGCAAAGCTCGCTTAAAGCCCCACCAAAGCCTCATTGAAGCTCCAAGCAAAAGCAAGGTGTAAACAGGATTGTAAGCTAACCATTTTATTTAGTGACAGGAGCTTTGACTGGCGTTCAGAGAGCTTCACAAAGCCTGTCCGAAGCCATGTTTTGAAGCAAGTGTAAACTAGCCCTTTGGCCTCTTTTACACTGGGGCGCTTTGCAGGCACTACAGCGATAAAAATAGCACCTGCAAAGTGCCCTGAAACAGCCGCTGCTGTCTCTCCAGTGTCTCCGAGGGCTTTTACACTGGAGTGGTGCACTTGCAGGGCAGTCAAAAAAGTCCTGCAAGCCGGATCTTTGGAGCGCTGTAGGAGCGGTGTATTTATCGCTCCTAAAGAGCCCCTTCCCATAGAAAACAATGGGGCAGCGCTGCAAACCCGCCTGCAAAGCAGCGGGGCTTTGCTGGTGGTTTTAACCCTTTTTCGACCGCTATCGGGGGTTAAAACTGCCCCGCTAGCGGCCGAATAGAGCCGCTATAACGGCGGTAAAGCGCTGCTAAATATAGCACCGCTTTCCTGCCAGCGCACGCAACACCCCAGTGTGAAAGTAGCCTTAGTGTCAGATTGCCTGCCGTCCCACTATAAGTTGCTGATCACTGCCATTACTAGCATAAATCAAATACTGTATACCAGTATATATCTCATAGTTTGTAGATGCTATAACTTTCATGCAAACCAATTAATATACATTATTGGGATTTTTTTAACCAAAGACATGTAGCAGGATTCATTTTGGGATTTACAAAGCTCTGCCAGACAACAGAGCAAGAATAGTGACCTGACTTTTTCCTACTGCATTTAATCTTTGTTACCTTCCTGCCCCCAACTTGTTAAGAGACACGGAACTGAAAGCAATTGAATTGAAGGAATCAATCATCTGCTCCACCTGCAAATTCATGTGCATCTAGGACACCTGATTGGCCCATAGTGCTACCTCTCCCTCTCCCAGTCTGGGTTCTAATGTACAGAGGATGGCTGGAAGTGATACCTAGAATAAAGTAAAGGTCTTACACTAACTGAATCTTAACCCTCCTGACGGTAATCCCGGGTGTGGCTCGGGGTTAAATTTCAGTACCATTAGCGGTAACCCCGAGACACACTCGAGATTGCATTGCAGAATCCTGGTACAGCGTACTTATCTTGTCACCGGGATCCTGCGATGTCCCACCGCTGCGTCCCCTGCCGGATCCTCCGCCCAATGCTCTGTGCGCCGGGCTCCGTTCCCTGCGAGCATCGCAACGCGTGGGGGCGGAGCTCGGCGGCAAATTCAAAAAGCACAAAAAACATAACACATACAGTACACTGTAATCTTACAGATTACATTATTGTATTAAATAATTTCTCCTCCCTTTTGTCCCCAGTGCTTTTTCCAGTGACCTGCATGCAGTTTTATATTATATATACTTCTTTCTGCCTGGAAACTGGAGATTGTCCATAGCAACCAAAAAGTGTCCCTTTACGTCAAAAGTGGTTTTAGACCAGCTAGAAAACCGCGATAATAAATTAGAATTACTGACATATAATCACACACATAGGTTGGACTTGATGGACTTGTGTCTTTTTTCAACCTCACCTACTATGTAAGAATCACTTGCAGAATTGAGCGATAGTGAATCTATGGGGAAATTCATTTTATTATTAATATATTATTATTTTGTATAATTATTTATAGTTATTTATTATATTATAATTTATGATTTCGTGTTTCAAACTTTATCATACCCGGGATGCCTACTGGATTCTTGTTTGGACAGATTTAAGTGAGTTATTACTAAGAATTACAGGCCTACAATATAAAACGCAAAATTTCTATGCAAAACAATTGTACCGCTTTGAGATTCAAAAATCTGCCATAATCATACCGCCAGGGAGGCTACAGTGCATGTAATTAGTTTTAGTAAATAATAAAAGGAGATGTGTTTTTATGGTTTTTATATCTGCTTGGAGTACAGCTTTAAAAGAAGATAAATTATATATATATATATATATATATATATATATATATATATATATATATACAAATACAGTATAATCAAATTAATAAAATAGGCTCATGCATATAGAGCTATGGGGTTTGATAATGTAACAGGCTTGACAACAACAATACTATCTGTAGAATAATTATTTCCCAACGTTAATCATGCTGTAACATTGGGGTGAAATGTATTCAAGGTTGATGGCCGTACTGTAAGAACATCTGGTGTGAGACAGAGAAAGGATTTGGCAATGGCCGTTCTGAGCTACTCAAACTCCAATGCTTGGACTCCGGCCTAGTGTGACTGTTTTATTGAAGACGGGTTCATAACTGTCACTTGAACCAGAGTGAATGGTCTTTGATATTACCTCTTCGTCTAGGTTGAACACGGCTCTTGTCTGGCCAGCTTGGTCAATGAAAGACTCATAATAATAAATGTAATAATAAATGAATGACAAACTGTAGTTTAAAAACTAGTATTTTTTTACATCACAGAACTAATAAAGTTCAGGTTTAACAATGAAAGTTTGGGGATTAAATTCAGTAAACGCATTTTCTGCATTGTACTGCAGATTTTAAAGTAAATCAATGCTTTCCAAAGCAAAATCAACATTACCTAGGAATGACTAAATCGAGGTAGAAACTGCTTTAGCTTGACTAAGTTGTTTGTGAGTAGTCAGCAGTGGAAAAGCTTTGGTTTTGGCACCTTTGTTTAAATCCCTAGTTCTCTGACCGGAAGGAAAATATTACCAAACTGAAGTATTTTACCTAGCTAAATATGCTGTTATTTTGTCAATTTAGAAGAGACAGACCTCTGCAAAAGACAGAGTGGAAGCTGGGAGGATTTGTGGAGATCAGTTTATGCAACATATCTGTATGTATATCTATCTCCATGTAAACATACCAGTAAATTAATAGAATGCTTATTTTCTAAAAAAAAAACAATGTTTTTTCCACAAAAGTACCATGATGCACAGCAGCCAAACACAGCTCACTTTTCTGATGTCCTCTTACCGAATACTGCTATAAGACAATGCATGCTGTCATACTGCACATTGGGGTTGATTTACTAAAACTGGAGAGTGCAAAATCTGGTGCAGTTGTGCATGGTAGCCAATCAGCTTCTAACCTCAGCTTGTTCAATTAAAGTGCTTCTAAAGGAAGAAGGTGTTTTACCTTCATGCAGTGGCCCTTCCAGGTCTCTCTCTCCTCATTGGCTCACACAGCAGCGGGAGCCATTGGCTCCGGCAGTTCCGTGTTTACATGTGACCGGCTGTGATTGGACACAGGCGATCACATGGTTAAAGAACCGCGTCAGCAGCTCTTTACAGAGATCGGGGTCGCGCCGTGTCCTAGCTTTTCTGCTGTTGTTAGATGGTGCCAATAATATTCAAAATTTGAGCAGAGGCTGTTCACTTGGCAAAGTGTATGTTCACCTAGCATATAGTAAATAAGGTGAAGCTGTATGCATTGTACATACCCAATCACGTTCAAGGGAAACTAGCACATGATTGGACGATTGATGTGACCCCGCTCTGGTTTTTGATTACGTCAGAACCCCAGACCGCTAGAGTGGATTGGGGATGCAGAAGCTGCAGGGGTTGGTCTAGCTGTGGGGAGGAGCAGACGATCAGGTAAGTACAGGCATACCCCACTTTTAAGTACACAATGGGGTTTATTTACTAAAGCTGGAAAGTGCAAAATCAGGCTCACTTCTACATAGAAACCAATGAGCTTCTAACCCCAGCTTGTTCAATTAAGCTTTGGTAATAAAACCTGGAAACTCATTGGTTTCTATGCAGAAGTGAGCCTGATTTTCGCACTTTTCAGCTTTAGTAAATAAACCCCATTGTGTACTTAAAAGTGGGGTATGCCTGTATATTGTTTCCCTAGACATTTCTAGATTGTAAGTTCTAATGAGCAGGGCCCTCTGATCCCTCCTGTATTGATTTGTATTGTTATGCCCCGTACACACGATCGGAAATTCCGCCAGCCAAAGTCCGATGAGAGCTTTTGGTCGGAAAATGCGACCGTGTGTATGCTCCATCGAACTTTTGCTGGCGGAATTCCAGCCAGTAAAAGATTGAGAGCAGGTTCTCAATTTTTGGGTCGGAAAAAGTTTTGATCGGAAATTCTGATCGTCTGTACCAATTCCGACGCACAAAATTCCTACGCATGCTCAGAAACAATTTGACGCATGCTCGGAAGCATTGAAGTTCGTTGTAGTGTTGTACGTCACTGCGTTCTTGACGGTCGAAAGTTTAGCAAACTTTTGTGTGACCGTGTGTATGCAAGACAAGCTTGAGTGGAATTCGGTCAGAAAAAAACATCCAAGATTTTTCCGACGGAATGTCCGCTCGTGTGTACGCGGCATAAGTGTACTGTCTGCCCTTATGTTGTAAAGCGCTGCGCAAACTGTTGGCGCTATATAAATCCTGTATAATAATAATAGACATGAATGAGCAATTAACCGTTGCAGTGCAAGCACAGCCCCACAATAATTGACCTTTTTTTTTTTTCCTTAGTTGGCTTTAAGTTACATAAACATTTAGAACAGATTCCTTATTCCTTTAATAAATCAAAAAAAAAAAAAAAGAAAAGGCTTTCAACAGAAAATTGACAGCTTTCCAATAAATTTTCTTTTGATTCTTTTCATATGAATCAGAGAAACGAAATCATTCCATCATACGGCTCACATAGTTCAGAATTATCTCAAATCTTCAACCTCGATAAAATGCTTCCTATGCTATGCAATCTGTAAAAAGAAAGCTACTTAAAAAATGCATAGGAACACCTCCATTTTTCTTTCATGTCACTGACATAGTGAGAATTTTCAAAACCCCATAATAAAAATTGTGGGGTGCCTAAGGACTTTTCAGTAAGGAATAAAGCGTTAAAAAGGCAGAGAGCCATAGCAATCAGATTTCACCACCTAACTGTAAATATACATCAGTTTTTTTATGTTAAATACCAAGATTATGGATGCAGCTAGATGCCATAACCCCTGGTATCTTTTTTTTTTGTTTAGGTGGCTGGCATTTCAGTGGCAGATTCGCCGCAAGATCACTTTTATAGGCAGCGGGAGATGTGCCCCCTTCCGCGCTTCCAGGGCTAACGTTACTGATCACTGAGCCCGGGAACCATCCATCGTCAGCTGTGATTTGGCATAGAAACGAGTGATGGCTAGATGGCCACCGCTCATCTCTATGCCCTTGGAGGACCAGAGCAATGTTGACGTCTGGTTCTCGGTCTATGTGAACATTTTGTTTTTCTTAAAGCAAGAGATAATGTGAACATGTTTTTTTTTTTTGTTTTGTTTTTTTATTAAAGCAAGAGATAATTTATTTATTTTTTTAATCTCTTGCTTTTAAGGGTAGAGGAGAGATTTGGGGTCTTTTGGACCCCAGATCTCTACATAAAGAGGACCTTCCATGCTGTATTGTGTAGCAATAAAAGTGATCAAAAACATTTTTTTTTAAAGGGACAGTGAAAAATGTAAAAACAATATAGTAAAATAAAAAACCTAAAAAATTAAAGCGCCCCGTCCCCGCGTGCTTACGCCCACATATGTAAGCACTATTTGCACAACACATGTGACATATCGCCACAAACGTCTGAGCAAGAATAATAATTCTAGTACTAGACCTCCTCTGTAACTTTAAACATGTAACCTGTAGACATTTTTAAAACGCCACCTATGGAGATTTTTAAGTACCATAATTTGGTGCCATTCTACAAGCATGCACAATTTTAAAACATAACATGTTAGGTATCTACTTTACTTGGTGTAACATCATCTTTAATATTATACTAAAAAATAGGAGTATATATTGTGTTTTTTTTTTAGTTCATTAAAGTGTATTTTTTCCAACAAAAATTGCATTTGAAAAACCGCTGCATAAAAAAAACGTGTGACATAAAAAAATTTCAATGACCACTATTTCATTCTCTAGGGTCTGTGCTAAAAAAAAAAAAAAAATTAAAAAAATATATATATATATATATATATATATATATATATATATATATATATATATATGTATGTATATATATATATATATATATATAAAGGGTTGTAACTAATTGTTTAGCAAAAAAAATAATTTTAACTTGTAAGCAACAAATGTCAGAAAAAGGCAGGGTCAGCAAATGGTTAATAAAAGGAATTCAGGAATTCTTATTGGTAGCTATGTATTACTGCACATAACTATTTTTTTTACCTTTAAATGAAGCTGCATATCTGTATTCAGAATTTTTTTTTTTTCAGAAATGTATAAAGCCCCACGAGGGGATCTAAACTATCCCGAAAGCATGCAACTTTAATTACTTAAATCAGCAGTAAAACACTAAAACAAAAATGTCATATATTGCAATTTACCAATTCTTGGATGTGGTGGCTGCACTAGTTTTCTTCTTTTATTTATGTCACCTGGTGATCCGGCCAATAAGTCTATTATTTTTAAATTTAAGACAACCCATTTACCACTGATGGAAGTGCTTACAATTATCAGATTTTACTCATTTATGTACATCCTTTATCCTAAAAGGAAAACAAAAACTAAGAAGTGTTAGCTGGAGTTCAGCTTTGTTAGTAAAGTCCATCTAAATCTGCTGGTGCATCTAACACTCTCCATAGACTGACAATATTGCTGTCCAAGAACATCTCCATTACTGTTCCAGTGGAGTGGAGACACCCTAAAGCCGTGTACACACAAGCCGAATGTCGGGAGACATTGGGTGGTTAAAAAAAAAAAAAAACGTCCGACATTCAGGCCATGTGTATGTCACCCTGTCCAAACGGCCGGCTTCTGTCGGACGAGCATTCTGGAAAACCAACAGCCAACCGACCCCCAATCAGCATTCTCAGCCAATGGTGGAGAATGCTGGTTGGAGTGTTCTGGGAGGGGGGGTCACTGTACTAAATTAGCTTAGTTAGCACAGCGGCTCTGACCGATCGTTCAAACCCAAAACTCATAGTGTGTACCAGGCTTTAGGGCTCTTTCACAAAGGTAGTGGATGAGCAGTAAAAACAGGTAGCTGAGCCATGGTTTTACCTTCCACTGGCCAACCACCCAAATTCCAACATTACTGTCTGACAGGGCTGTACACATGCTGTGGGCACAATGCTTTGCTTTGTAACCTTGTGCCTGTCAAACTCACCCATTAAGATCAATAAGTCTGCACTTCAACTGTGAGACAAACACTTGGCTCGCATTTGTGGCACAATCCTGGAATGCAAAAATGGCATTAAGCAATAAAAAAATAAGAAAAAAAAAGACATCAGGGGGCAGCAGTAATGCCTCCTGAACACCTGCTAGCTCCTATACCACCCTCTGAAAAGTTATCCACCGTAGATCACTTTTAAGATGGTGGTAAACCTTCCTGCAAGTGTGAAAGAGCACTTAGAAATGAAGTGTGTTACTGGCCAGACCACCAGGTTAGAAAAAAGAAAAAGAATTATAAGACCCCTTTCACACTGAAGCAGTTTTCAGGCATTTTAACGCTAGAAATATCCTCTGAAAAGCGCCTGAAAACTGCCTCCCATTCATTTGCATGAGTGCTTTCACACTCGTGAGGTGTGCTTGCGGGACATTAGAAAAAGTCCTGCAAGCAGCATTTTTGGGGCGGGTTTGGAGCGCTGTAAAAAGCGCTCCAAAAACGCCCCTGCCCACTGAAATGAATAGGCAGCTCTTCCGAATCGCCTTAAAAGCGTTTCGAAGGTGCCCCACAAAAAGCACTGCAAAAACAACTGGCGATTAAGCGCTGTGTTAGCGGGGTCCAAAAAAAGGAAACTAATACAACCATCACATCTGAGGATTGGTAAATTACATGCAATTGCTGGTTTTGGGTTTATTACTGCTTTAAAGCAGAGTACCAGGCGTTTTTGGATATTTTTGGTACCTTTTGGCTTGTTTTCTTTGGGACTTCCGAGTCGACACCATGTCGCCACAGCAAGGTACGTCACTTCCATGGTTTTATCAGTGCTCCTCCTTCCCCCCCCCCCCCCCCTTGCCTTCTGGGACCTGTGTGTGTCCCAGAGGACGACGGAACCATTCAGAAAGCGCCACACGACTCGCGTATGCGCAGTAGGAAACTGGCTGTGAACCCTGAAGGCTTCACTGTCAGTTTCCCTTACTTGCAATGCCGGAGCCTGCACTCGAAGCCGATGGGCGGATCAGCTTGGGGTGCCGACATTGCGGGCTCCCTGGACAGGTAAGTGCCCTAATATTAAAAGTCAGCAGCTACATCATTTGTGGCTGCAGACTTTAAATTTTTTTTCCCCCAGGCTGCAAAACCGCTTTAAGTTAACTTTCAGCATTAATCTATTGGCTAATGGTACAACACTCTACTGCTGTAAATGTTTAATACCACATTTTACAGATTGAAATTAGGGAAATTCAGCTACTGAAGAACACCTCCAATCACAGGCAAAGACAGCGACTACATGTAGGGGCCTTAACCTGGAAGTTTCCAGGTTACACTGGCACTGGTACAGAGTAGACCATGCATACCCAGTGCTGACCCAAATCTATGTCTATAGACAATATCCAACTTGTGCCAAACATCTGTGTGAATTGTCTAGAAGGATGTTCAGTGGCCACTCCATTGGGGGTTATTTACGAAAGGCAAATCCACTTTGCACTGGAAGTGCAGTCGCTCTCAATCTAAGGGGTAGATCTGAAATCAGTGGAGGCTCTGCTGATTTTATCATCCAATCATGTGCAAGCTAAAATGCTGTTTTTTATTTTCCTTGTATGTCCCCCTCAGATCTACAGTGACTTTACTTCCAAGTGCACTTGTAGTGCAAAGTGGATTTTCCTTTAGTAAATAACCCCCATTGTCTCTTTGGCCAAGGCAGATTTAACAAAACAATAATTGACCATAGAAAACCCAACTAAGCTTGTATTTCTAGTGCTGATACAGAATACAGAAGGCCACTGATATTTCCAAATTCATTTTTATTAAACAGTATTTTTTATATGGGCCCATTTAATCTATATGTTGTGATTTGCATTGATGCAATGTGATGCTCTTAAATTTGAAGCTTGGGCTAAAAATGTGAAAGACGGTGCAAATTAAAAAAAAATTATCACAAACAGTTGTGCTTGTTGCACTAATACGGCGACAGTCACCTCAATCATGAATAGTAGCCCAAGGCACTAACACAGTGCACATGTGTTAAAACGCACTGCAAACCATTGGGTGTTGCGGCAAAGGTTTTGGGACGTGTTCAATTTGTAGGTGTTTTGGTGCATTAGAAGCCCATTCATTTCAATAGGTCGCCTTAATGCATGTGACTTGACGCCCGTTAACGCACATACATTATTGCACCACACAAATGAAAATGGACTCTCCCAAATTATGTACAAAAAAACATTCTATTCTGCCAAGGGAACAGACTTTTTTTTAAAGCCCAGTTGTGTATGTAGTCTTAGTGTTTCTCTTTAAAAAAAAAAAATATATATATATATATATATATATACACACAGAACATAAACTCAAATTTTAAAATGCAGAACATGGGAAATTTATGGCATAGCTGTAAAGGAGGGATATCGCCAGGCACACAAATTTCAGGGACAAAGCCTAGAACAGCCCTTAGGTAACAGTGATAGCAGGCAGATATGTCACCGTAATTAATTCTAAAACATGACAAAAGCATATTTCCCATTTATAGGAGAATTTTGCTTTGTTTGTAGTTTTTTCACCTTTCTTGAATAAAGAAAATAAATCTATAAAATATCACTTCTTGGAATGTATACATAGACAATGTTACCTGCATACATTGCCCTGCAGCCTCTGCAAACCATAATATTCCCAATCCAAGAGCAGAACACATTTCACTGCTCTACAAGGAATCCAAATCTGATTTGTTGTTATGTGTTACGGCTCTGCTGACGTCGCAAGTACCCCAGTTCTAATAAGCAGGACAGTGACTTCTCAAAAACTGTGGTGACAACCCCTATAGCATTTCAGACAATAGTCAAATTAGAGACAGCCTCAGAAACATAGTGGGAGATTTACTAAACTGAAGAGTGCAAAATCTTGTGCAGCTCTGCACAGAGACCAAGCTTAAAGTGACACTAAAGGTTCGATTTTTATTTTTTTTAAATAACAAACATGTCATTCTTACCTCCACTGTGCATCTTGTTTTGCACAGAGAGGCCCCAAATGGTGTTTTCTGGGGTCCCCCGGCATCTCTCCTAGCTCCTCCCTGTCTCAGATAACCCCCTGGGAGAAGTGCTCTCCCGGGGGGTTACCTTGTGGGCGCGCTCCCAAGTCCTGCATTCAGCGTCCATAGCCGCCAAGTGCAAGACTCGGCCCCGCCCCCCAGCGCCCGCATTATTGGATTTGATTGACAGCAGCGCAAGCCAATGGCTGCGCTGCTATCAATCTATCCAATGAAGAGAAGAGCTGAGAAGCCGGGCAACGATCGAGTGCGGGATCGAGCGCGGGACTTTCCAGGGCTCAGGTAAGTAAACCGGGGGGCTGGGCGGGAATCATCAGATGTTTTTTCATGAACCTTTACAACCCCTTTAAATGAACAAGCTAGAAGCTGATTGGCTACCATGCACAGCTGCACCAGATTTTGCGCTTTTCAGTTTTAGTAAATCAACTCCACAATGTATAATATACTGTATGTTATATTTGTTTCTCTCTGTATTTCAAAGTATCTTATTTTAAATGATATCTGTAACTAAGTTTGATACAATATATAAAGATCTTCCAAATTTCATACAAGTATACAATGCAAATGACACACAATCCTTGCAACAGAATAAAAGGGTCCCATGACTCCCCAATCCTCAGATCTTCACACTAGGAGGCTGGGTTGTCATTTCCCAGCTGACAGTCCAATCTATTAGTGAACATTTTTATTATTATGGACAACACAGAGCTATACAAACTGGGTTTATCATTATAATTAACGGTTCACAGCTGCATGGAGGGATGTCAGTGTTATGTACACAACAAGCATACAAGCTTTGCACACACTGGTATGTATATCCAGCGTACATGGAACAGGATCTGTACTGTTGTGTCATATATCTCTAGGTATGAGCAAAAAAAACAAAAAACACAAATACAACCAGCAATAACTAAAGATTCATAGCCCAGACCTATTAAGTTGCTGGTGCATATAGCAATCAATAAAGTTCATTTATGATTTGATATTTGCAATTAACAAAATATCTTACTGACTATTGTCCCTAATCATGCAATTTGATAATTTTTGTTATCAATAAAGTTTTTCATGAATAGTAAATAATAATAATAATGCAATGTGGAGGGGATTTACTAAAAGCTTAATTGAATTGAACAAGCTGAACTTGGAAGCTGGTTGGCTACCATGCACAGCTGCACCAGATTTTGCACTCTCCAGTTTTGGTAAATCAACCCCAGTGTGTGTATAGTAATTTTGTTTTTGTGTGCATTTATCAGCCTAAAGTAACACAGTATTTGCAGCAGATAGTAACCAAGCAAGTGAATTATTTTTTTTTCATTTCCCAATCACATGACTATAGGCAATGTCTTCACTTTTCTCACAAGTGAACATCCAGTTTAATAAAGCATAGGTCACTTCAAAATAAAATAAAAACATATGCAGTACATCTCTGCAGTATGTGTACATTTCCCCAAGTTGTATCCTGTATTAAAAACTATGCAATTATAGAAAAATACCTGTTGATCTGCTAGAAATGCAATAAGCTCTTTTACCCTGTCCTAAGCTAATACCCAGCATTTTTGTGGAATAATTAGCCCTGCCTAATGTCTTTTGCTAAACCACTTAGCAATGCCCACACTTAGATCCCCACAGCATAAAGGCTAACCATTCTGTAGTCCTAGATAAGAAGTGAAGACTAAGCTAATTTATTAGTATATCCACCACTAAGCTCCTGTGTTTGCAGTAAATAAATCCAAGGGAAAGTGTATGTGTGTAACCAAACCCTATTTTTCCACTTTTTAGTCCCTATGTAGGAGGCTCCCACTGATCACCACTGCTGTGTCATTGAGTATACATTCTGTATATTGTACAGGTATGAAGGGATGATAGGTGGCTCTGTATTTGGGCAGCACTGACTCCAGGCAGCCTAGAACAAAGGGAGTCCATGTAAAGCTCCATCCTCCAGGTGTGATCTGATGTACTCAGCAGCTGTTCACATAATATACACAATGGGATGGAAAATCAAATGAATGTGATAAAGGGGTCTGTTACATTGCCTTGGATTGGATATAATATATATATAATAAAGGAGATTGGAATCTTAGCTCTCCAGGGAAATGCCTCCACCTGTAATCTAACTTTACAAGCTAGTGGCTCTATCTTTAATGCAGCTACCCCCAAGGGAATGGCTCCACCTGTAATTTAGTTCTCACAAATCATGGACCTACCTGTACTCTAATCTTCCAAGTAATATCTCCACCTTTAACTTAGTTCTCCCAAGGCATGGTCAACCAATAGTCTAATACTTTCAAGTAATAGCTCAACCTTTAACTTAGTTCTCCCAAGGCATGGACCTACCTGTAGTCTACTTTCAAGTAATAGCTCCACCTTTAACTTAGTTATCTCAAGGCATGGATCTACCTGTAGTCTAATACTTTCAAGTCATAGCTCTACTTTTAATTTAGTTCTTCCAAGGCAAGGAGCTACCTCTATTCTAATTTTTACAAGTAATAGCTCCACCTGTAATTTAGGCAATGGAATCCTCCCAAGGAATGCTTCCCCGTTGATATGGATCTCCAAAGACATGGCTCCACCTGTAATCCACCTAGCTCACTATGCTGATAGTTCTATAGACAGATGGGTGTAGTAGGTAAGGTAAGTCAGGAAAGTCATTATTGTCACATATCAGATATTATGCTGCTAATCCTATTCTGGACCCAGCTCAGCTCACATCTATAGATTTTAATGACACTTTCAATGATTGTTAAACTGGTCTGACCAAAAGAGCCTTTCCCAGACCAGTTCACTACTCATTTCCAAAAGCCAGGTCAGGGGAAATCTGTGTTCTATTATTTCCTTTGACTGGGGTAAACATTCCCCCTTAGTACATCTCTCCTATAATAGCAATGTGTGCTACAGCAAAGAAAACTGAAGCAAACCTGCATTAACTGCCCACAGTAACCAATCAGATTCTAATAAAATGAGCTCCAGTGTTTGTAAATCAGTCTACTCCTGTTCCTGTGCTGTTATATTATTATCTCTATTCAGACCTTAGACCTATATATTAATATCCTCACCATAGGTCACTCAGCTCCATACATTTGCTGTATCTCTGCCACACTGTCCTTTGGACTGATTTATGGAAACCCCATGCACAGGTAATGTAGCCTATTGGCAACCAATCAGTCTTCCTATTTCAGATAATCAAATAATATCTAGTGGGTTTCTATGAGTACCTGCTCCACTATCCCCTATTAGCTGATGTTTACAGCCGACACACTCAATAAGAGGTGGGCAACTACAAAGCTCAGCATGCCCAGGTAACAGACTGGGCTCCCATCCATAGTTTCCAGGAGCATACAATATTTTCAGGAACCTTAATTCTGATGAAAAGTAACAAGAATTGCCTGGGCTCGCTATATCAAGGTTCCCCTATATCCGGGCCACTTGCCTTAACTCCCCCCAATGATAGATTCAGGTAATGGGTTCCCCCCTCTGCTCCTCTCTGATAACCATATCACAGATGCACTTTCTCTTTCTCTTCTTTCTTCTTTTCTATTTCATCAATATGTCTTCTATATTTGTGGTTGTATTAATATTTTGTTATATTCTTAAATTTTGTTTTTGATAAACCCTACCGAAGGGCCATGTTGGCTCCCGGTTGGGGAGATTTATTATTTCAATATTCTGTTATATTGCTGAAAAAATTTTCAATAAAAATATTGAACAAGAAAAGTAACAAGAATATCCATTGATAAGTGTTTAGATGGAGAAATTCCTAACTAAAATAAAATAATATGCCAATTATAGTTCAACTAACCCTTAAATTTCAGGGATAATTCTGAAGCCAAGGACAGGCATCTGTGTTTTAGTATTACAAGCTCACCTCTTCTGTTGTATATACTGCAAGTAAAATGTGCATTTTCTATAGTAATACCTTGAGGATGATACCTTGTATTAGACATGTGCGCCTTCAATAAATTTGTTTTGTTTCGTTCCGTTTCGTATTAGAATTAATTCGTATTTCGTAATTCGTGTCCAAAATTCAATTTGGATTCACATAAAATACGAATTTTCATTAGGTTCATTACTTTTCGTAACAATTACGAATGTTCGTTATGATGAATTTATCATGATGAGGGGCTCCCACCATCCCTGTGCTGACTTCCTGGGTTTTTAACTTGTAGGTTCGTTAACTTTTCGTAACAATTACGAATGTTCGTTATGATGAATTTATTATTATGAGGGGGTCCCACCATCCCTGTGCTGACTTCCTGTTTTTTTTTTAACTTCATCATAAGGAATAATCGTAATTAACGAACATTCTTATTTTGTCCGATTCTGAATCTCCCATCGGCTACCAGTACCAGTCTCCCACTCCCATATTAAAAAAGGTCATTTTCCCAACCCTCACTCAGCAGCAGAAGAAAACCTCTGATTGGTCAACAAAACACCAGTCACGTTTCTGTTGTAACGGAATTTGCATCCGAAATTCGTAAACAAAATTTCGTATTTCGTACAAAATTCTGAAGCATAGCAATTCGTATTTCGGATCCTTACGAATGTACGAATTTATGGAAATGATTAAACTAATCGCAAGTGTCTACATTAGGCTGGAGACTGCACTATATATATTAAGCTGGGGACTGCACTATATATATATTATGCTGGGGACTGCACTATATATATCACACTGAGGTTGTATATATTACATAGGGGTTTATATATATTGCACTGGGATTACAATGTATATATTACACTGACCTAATATGTAATTGTACATTGGGCACTGCAGCTAAGCAGCACACAATGGAGTCGTTCCAGCCATCAGATACTGAACTGAAAGTACCTGGGTCTCTGTGAGCATCAACGATGTGGCCACCTCGAAACGTTTCGGTCTGGAGAGGTATTTGTTCAGCTTGAACTGGTGTTCCAACTCCAACAACTGCTGGCTGGTGAAGGCTGTCCTCGGTCTTCTGCACTTCCCCAGCAGATTGGACTGAGCCTGGGCTGCGGGGCAACAAACACACAGCAAGAGATGAGAGCAAGAAGAGCAAAAACTGCAAGAATGACAACAATAACATTTCATAATAATAACAACAACAGCGGTAAGAATAAAATTCATCATCATCATAGTAATAATAACAGCAGCAGCAATACTGCCACTACTACTACTAATACTAATAATAATAAATATACATAGTGGCAATAGTAGTAATAATAACAACAGTAATGATATTATATATAGTGGCAATAGTAGTAATAATAACAACAGTACTAAATAAACCCCATTGTGTACTTAAAAGTGGGGTATGCCTGTAATGATATTATATATAGTGGCAAAAGTAGTAATAATAACAACAGTAATGATATTATAAATATATAAATAATATCAATACTACTACTAATAACAAAAATAACAATAACAGCAATACTACTACTACCACAACTATTATTATTATTATATTTTGTTTTATTTTGTTAAGCGCTCCGCAAACTGTTGGCGCTATATAAATCCTGTATAATAATAATAAATAATAATAATTATTATAAATAATAACAAGAAGAAGAAAAAAAAGAATACAATGAATACTAATAACACTAACATAACAGTAGCAATAATATAAAAAATGTGACATATTACATAGCAAAACATTATCTGGTTTAATTTATTTTGAGTTTTTCTTTGGCATACTATCCTCTAATGTTTTTAATATAATACTAATTGTCCTATTCTACTACTATTCTAGCGCTATACCATTCCAATGTTGTTATAATAAAAACAATTTCAATAAAGGAAAAGATTTAAAATTACAATATATATATATATATATATATATATATATATATATATATATATATATATATATATATATATATATATATATATATATATATTGAGAGATGTGTGGTGGGGTTGCCAAGTGTAGTTTTGGCGGCGGTTTGCCCAGCGCTGGGAGTACAGCCGGTCGGAATGTGTCTGCAGGCCATTATTAGAACATAAAAGGAGCAATGTGACGAGGCTTTGATTTGTAATCGGCCTGATAAGCGCTAGAGCCTTGTTGTAAGATGTAATTCCCTTTATCTGATAAACAGGGTGTTTGTTTTAACAAGGATCCTTGGATTTTTCTGCAGTTATCTCATCACTGCAAATATCTGCCCTGGTAAAGGGACAGCACATATGACATGGGAAAGGAGGGGGGGGGGGGGTTGGGGGGCAATAATGAGCACATCCTAATATAACATAGTACAAATACCACATCTCTAATCTCTATTCATTGTACAGGAAAGCGATTTTTTTTTCTATATTGTGTAAATACGTATTTAAAATAAAGAAAAATATGGCAAAATACATTGAAATGTGTTTATTAATTTATTTTTTTATTATTTTTTAGTAGGGAAGACTATTATCCCTTTTAATTTCCAGCACCTCATCTTGATAAATGATTTAAAATAAAGAAAACGTGGTCAAATATAATAGTTATTTTAGATTATTCCTAGGGCAGGCTAATTATCTATTGCAGCCCCCCCCCCCCCCCTTTAGTTGCCTTAATACATTACAGATTTAATTAAAAGCAATAGACTAAAGTGTCACATTGGGAATGATACACAGCGCTGCAATAGGCAGTCGGGTGGTCTGCGGTAATGTTCCATCATTAGGCCTCCCTACGGGTCAATAGAAGAGACAGATATATGTTTATACACAATATATATGTATATATTATATACACACAAGTGTACACACTGTTACTGGATTGCTGAAAGAATTATTTGTCCCACAGTGTGTGTGTGTGTGTTACAGATCAGAAATGGGGATAAAACCCAGAAAATTCTCTTTATTTCACACAAGACTTAAAATTATTCCTGCAGGAAATAATGTTGTATTCACAGCCTGGAAGCCTTCACACAGCTATCCATATATTTATAAAAAAAATAATCAAATAATTCACATAAGTAGTAAAAAAAATAAAAAATAAATAATAGTAATAAAAAAAAAAAAACTCAAATACCCCAGATATCCCTGTGTTAACAATCATACACTATCAAATAATAAGATCCTAGTTATCTCCACCCACATCGAACCCGGTTGTATTAATTAAATAGGAACCCATATCATAAAATGACCCTTATATTAATAAAATAAGAACCCATATCACCATGCTTATAGTAATAAAATAGTAACCCATATCATCATACTTATAATAATAAAATAGTAACCCACATCACCATGCTTATAGTAATAAAATAGTAACCCATATCATCATACTTATCATAATAAAATAGTAACCCACATCACCATGCTTATGGTAATAAAATAGTAACCCATATCATCATACTTATCATAATAAAATAGTAACCCACATCACCATGCTTATGGTAATAAAATAGGAACCCATATCATCATACTTATAATAATAAAAAAAGGAACCCATATCATCATGCTTATAATAATAAAAAAGGAACCCATATCATCATGCTTATAATAATAAAAAAGGAACCCATATCATCATGCTTATAGTAATAAAATAAGAACCCATATCACCATGCTTATAGTAATAAAAATAGGAACCCATATCACCATGCTTATAATAATAAAATAAGAACCCATATCATCATACTTATAATAAAATAGAACCTGTGCCATCATACTTCAACTAATAAATAAGAACCTATATAATCATTTAGTAGCCTTATATAAATTAAGTAAGAACTCGCATTTCCATCCAGTTATCCTTTTATTAATACAATGAGAACAAATATTAACAGACAGCTATCTATTTATTGATAAAATAAGACCCCATTGTCATCATTAGCCATGTTTTAAAATAAGAACCCAATAATCATATAATCATTCTTGTATTGGTCAGAAAGGACCCATATGATTACACAGTTACCCTTGTATTAACAAAAGAGAAACCCTTATATTTACAAGTCCCCCATACACTATAACACCAATACAAACGAAATTTAAAGGGGACGTCCATCTCTTGGAGCACCACACATTAATGTCGCCATCTATGTGAAAGTGTATAATGTGTGCTGTCCCATGGTGACCCAGCCTGTATGGTGACCCCCTGACCACTGGAAAGCTGGCCTGGTCTTGTGGTCAGAGGCAGGGTGTCATGCTGGAGGGGAATGGGTTGCAGGGAAGAGTACATGACTGGCCTGTCTTCAGAATCTCTCACCTCGGTGACATCTCCCACTACAAACATTACCAGCTGACAGTCAGCGCTAAATGGCCTGTTATAGGCTGCTAAATAGAAGCACAAGGGACAGAGGAAGCCTGTCCGGAAAGGAATTCACAGTTTATGGAGAAAAAAAAAGCTACAATATCACCAAAAGTCCCTGAAATCTAAAGGAATGACGTCAGACGTAATGAAACAGTCTTCATCGTGTTCTATTGCGTCACTATCTATCTATCTATCTATCTATCTATCTATCTATCTATCTATCTATCTATCTATCTACTGTCTATCTATCTGTCAATAATAGATAGATAGATATACAAACATAAATATGTCTAACAGACGAGATATCAAAAAGCCTATAAATATAAACACAAAACTGAAAAAATGGTCATAATATATTAACTACTGAATTATCTTGATATAGTAACTAAGCACACTAAACTGTATTAGCCGTCAGAATGTATGTCATTGTGCTAAACTGTAATGTGTTCATTTATATCTGTTAATAAAATAGGATTAGCAATAAAGTAATACAATGTACTACTACTACTACTACTAAAAAAATTTATATATATATATATATATATATATATATATATATATATATATATATATATAGTAATAAAATGCACTACTACTACTACTACTACTACTACTACTACTAATAATAATAATAATAATAATATTATATATATATATAGCAATAAAGTAATAAAATGTACTACTAGTACTACTACTACTAATAAAAAATATTATATATATAGTAATAAAATGCACTACTACTACTACTACTACTACTAATAATAATAATAATAATAATAATATATATAATATATATATATATATATATATATATATATATATATATATATATATATATATAGTAATAAAACGCACTACTACTAATACAAACAATAACATCATATGATATCTATCTATCGATATAGATCGATAGATAGATAGATAATATAATATATATATTATATATATCATTGTTTTAAATCAGGTATAAATCCATTTGGGCTGATTTACTTTTTTTTTTTTTTATTTAATAAAGTGTGTGAATATTGACTTCGATGATCCAGTCCATGCAGAGGAAATAAGAATCTGCTTAGATGGATGATGTGAATTATCGCACAATTTATTACATGATTTCAACTGCTTTATTATTATTATTATTATTAATAATAATAATAATAATAATAAATCCTTATTCCTCAATAGTTCCATTTTCTAGTCATCTAACAATATAGAGAAATATAATTTGTGGATGATTTCTATTAAATCCTAGGTAGTTTTTGGTTGTTGGATATTTAGTGTCTGTCTTATGGTTAATAATAAAAGTAATAATACTATTAGATGTAATACCTGCATTGGTGGGCAGAGATCCTTCTCTAATATTCCGTACATCACATTTTAGGTCTCTCTCTCAGTAATAGGTGGTGGTAGATGGCACGGTGGCAATTATAGTTTAGACCTATCACTTCCACCATCCCTGGCTTGGCTGCTCCCCCTCCACTGTAGTGACACTGGTGACACTGGTGACAATGTTGGCAGTTTTGCCATCATAGGTGGTGGATGGCACAGTGGCATTAATGGCTTAGACCAGATCCCCCCTCCCCTCAATGACACCGGTGACAACATTGGGGTACTTACAGTTGAAGTCTGCCATCTTGGGCAGCATCATGCCAGCGGTGGAGGCTCTGAGCCATTGGTCCAGCTGGAAGGTGCCAGCACTGATCTTGATGGGGTCCATGTGGTGGGCATGGTGGGCCCCCTGGATCTGGGGGTAGGGGTAGGACAGGGCAGGGTGCTGCCCCGCTGCCAGGGCTGAGTAGCTGTAGATGGGGTGTCCATAGAAAGCCTGAGTGTGGATGCCCGCACTTCCCGGGGGGTGTAAGGTCATCATGGAGCCGGGGTGCTGGTGGCTGCTCAGGAAGCCCGGTTTGGGGACCAGTCCACAAGTCCTGGGGGGGGAAGGGCTGTCCGTCCTCATGTCGGGGTGATCAGAGGGAGGGCTGCCCGAGGATGAGGATAACGAGGTGACCAGAGCCAGGGGGGACGTCTGAGCCTTGGGGGGCTCTATGGCCAGCAGAGCGTCGATCCGGAAATTCTTCGACTTTTCCATCAATTCTCCTGGATGGGAGCAGACACTCCGACCGACCGACACACACACTGACAGATCGACTCACAGTCCGGTCCAGAGAGCTGAGCACACACACAGACACACCGACAGAGGGACACACAGCACAGTCCACAGTCCGGCCAGGTGAGCAGACACAGCCAATGCAGCCAGGTGTCCCCGACTACTGCATGACTCTCCACACTTCAAGGCCCGGCTGGCCTGGCTATTGGTCACCTCCAGCCCGATGTGTGATTGGTGGACACAGGCTGCTGGGCGGGGCGCTGTGGTCAATACTCACATCCCCTCCTGTCAATGAATGGAGAAGAAGAGAAGAGATGGGCAGCCAGGGGCCACAGTCACGTGTTACAATCAACAGAAACCCCCAACATACAGAGATATCCAATTAATAATAGAATAAGACACCCAAGGATAGATAGATAGATAGATAGATAGGTATGAAATAGAGATACAAGCTGCGAAAGAAAGTAGAAAAAGAAAAGAAGGGAAAAGAAAAGAGTGGAAAGAATACATAAGACGTGAAAAAAATCAAAAGATAGATCGATAAATAGGAACAAGAAAAAAATGAATCAGATCATTAGATAGAAAGAAAGAAAGACTGATTACTCTGTACTGTAGATGCTGATTCTCTGTCTGTGGTATACAGTATACATGGTAGCTGGGTGACGATCTTTGTTTTCGTTTAAATTATGTTTATCTAGGAAAAACGAAGAGAGAAAGAGAGAGAGCAGAAAGAAAAGAAAAGAGAGAGAAAGAAAGAAAAAAAAAAAAGAAAAAAGAAAAGAAAAAGAAAAATGGTCTTGTAGAACACAAAACTTACTAATAAAGCAGTGCAGAAGGTGGCACAGCTGGCACTATGGAGGGGAGCACACTGACTGTTGGCACTATGAAAGGGAGCACACTGACTGCTGGCACTATGGAGGGGAGCACACTGACTGCTGGCACTATGGAGGGGAGCATACTAACTGCTGGCACTATGGAGGGGAGCACACTGACTGTTGGCACTATGAAAGGGAGCACACTGATTGCTGGCACTATGGAGGGGAGAACGTTGTCTGCTGGCACTGTGTGGGGGAGTACACTGACTGCTGGCACTATGGAGGAGAGCATAATGAATGCTGGCACTATGGAGGGGAGCATAATGACTGCTGGCACTATGGAGGGGAGCATACTAACTGCTGGCACTATGGAGGGGAGCATAATGACTGCTGTCACTATGGAGGGGAGCACACTGACTGCTGGCACTATGGAGGGGAGCATGATGACTGCTGGCACTATGGAGGGGAGCACACTGACTGCTGGCACTATGAAGGGGAGCATACTAACTGCTGGCACTATGGAGGGGAGCACACTGACTACTGGCACTATGGAGGGGAGCATAATGACTGCTGGAACTATGGAGGGGAGCATAATGACTGCTGGCACTATGGAGGGGAGCATGATGACTGCTGGCACTATGGAGGGGAGCATACTAACTTCTGGCACTATGGAGGGGAGCACACTGACTGCTGGCACTATGGAGGGGAGCACACTGACTGCTGGCACTATGGAGGGGAGCACACTGACTGCTGGCACTATGGAGGGGAGCACACTGACTGCTGGCACTATGGAGGGGAGCACACTGACTGCTGGCACTGTGGAGGGGAGCACACTGACTGCTGGCACTGTGGAGGGGAGCACACTGACTGCTGGCACTATGGAGGGGAGCACATTGACTGCTTGCTCTGTGGAGGGGAGCAAACTGATTGCTGGCACTGTGGAGGGGAGCACATTGACTGCTTGCTCTGTGGATGGGAGCACACTGATTGCTGGCACTGTAGAGGGGAGCATACTGACTGTAGAGGGTTAGTGTTGGCTGAGAATAGTCGTTCCCCACACCTGTGGAGGAATCACTATCCAGTTTGCTATAATGAACTTTTATGGAGATCTGGGGAGACAAAGAGCACCCTATGTACATACCACCTTCTCACACATCACCTTCGATTCTGCTGATATCTGTGTTCTTTACAACACCAATCACTACAGAAATATTTTTATATGAAAGTAAATTGAAGGACGGACCAAGTATATGTCTAAATACTTTATACAATTTATACAATGTTGCCATTATTATAATAATAATAATAATAATAATAATAATACGTATTATTATTATTCATAATAATAACAATAATAATAATTCATAATAATTCATAATAATAATAATATTGTTATTAGTAGTTGTAGTAGTAGTAGTAGTGAAATATACATAAAGTTTGGAGATTATTAGTGATATTCTTAATTGATCAACACGGTACAGCACCCTACTAAGGGTATATCCTCCAGAAAATTGAATATACAGTTACAAAGATATCTGGAGTGTAGGACCGTCCATGTAGTATGTAAGAGCTCATAGGTGCGATGTGTGGACAGATGTGATATTCTGTGGGAGAACACAGTGCTATCATTCATCAATCAATCTAGAAAAATTAAAATAAAATAAAAAAATATATAAATCATTTCCTTTTTGATCTTGCAGGATTTTACCCCCCTTTTTGGCCTAACCTTAAGTGGGACAATTCTCCTGTCTGAACTTCTGATTTTAGCTGGTGGCCCTTATTACTGAAGCATTGGATTATTATTATATTACAGGTTTTATAGCGCCAACAGTTTGCTCAGCGCTTTAAAACATGTGAGCAGACAGTACAGTTACTATATAATTTAATACAGGTGGAATCAGAGGGATGGTGTTTATATACTATCATGCCATTTTTTTCAAGGTCAGTCTATGGGCATAATAATTCCCCCTTCCTTTCCCTCGCTGCCCCCTTCTCTTCTCCCACCCTTCCTCTTGTTTTCTCTCTTCCTACCCTTCATCAATTTAGGATGGTGATACCCTTGCATTCCCCCTTGGTCTATTTTATCACATTTATTCGAGGCATATAATTTATATATGTCTAATAAATCTAGAAACTTGGTACAATGGAGAATCCGATAATCAATCCCCTCTGAATGTCCTTCTTGCACTCATGACAGTAATTTAGGTAGGAGAAGAGACTCGGTGACAGCTGCCATTCGGTAGGTGACATGCCAGATCCCCTCACTATAAAGTGGGATGTGATCTTTGGATATTCTCTCAACCCCTGACCCCTGTGGTCACCTGAGGACTGTCCTTGTGGTCACCTGAGGAGCTGAGGACAGGTGGTCATGTAGTGTGTGCCTAATTTGAAGTTGGTGCTATGAGCTCTGAATGGTCCTCCTGGGATGGGGCAGCAAATGTCACCATGGCTCTGTGCACGGTTCACAGCGTTTAGGTCCTTCAGATGAAGGAGAAGCGCTGGAGCAAAGACACTCACAACAAGGACATTTGCTGCCCAAGTCCCAAATGAGCACTAATGGGCATTTTCATGTATGTCATTTCCTATTATATGACACTGATGTCTGTATGGGCAAGAGGACAGTGCAATCCAACAATTCATAGAGAACGCAATCAAAATAATATATATATATATATATATATATAGCGTTATACTTTTATAGAATAGAAGGGGATATAACAGAAGAGACACCGAAAATAGACTAAAAAGTCTATCTACCTGTCCATTATAATATACAGCACAATATCCAACGGCAAATGCTACACGGGTATATATTACAATACAATACAATAACATAAAATAATGAATACAACATATACACTGCATTATTCCGGCTATTCTACTGGGCACAACAAACATTACTTCACAATACATAGCACTGTTGTTTTATATATATTGTATATACATATACTTACAGTACATACATAAATACATATATATGATTTTGCAACAGGTCGAGGACTTGGAAACTCTGTCATCCTATAATACAAGACATGAACTAGTAGTAATAAAATAATGATAACAAGCAACAACAATACTACTACTGATAATTATTGTTGTTATTGTTATTATACAAGACAAAAACGAAATGTTTAAATTAAAATAATAACAGCAATAATAATAATAATTATTTTATTTATTTATTATTATTATTCTATTCAACAACAATAATACTATTAATAATAATTATTGTTGTTATTACTATTATAATACAAGACATAAAGTAGTAGTAATGAAATCAAAATAAAATAATAACAACAATAAAGTTTATTAATAATAACAATAATTATTATTATTATTATTATTTTTTATTATTATTGTTCAGTGAGTAAATCAGTAGTAATAAAATAATTACAACAAAAATAAATAAATACTAATAATTATCATTATTATTCAATACGTAAGGCAGTAGTAATAAAATAATAATAATATTTGACTGGTTAAAAAGCCTACAGTATGATCCCAACCGGGGTGGGCGTGACCTGCCAACTTGACTTTGAATTGACTTGAATTTTGTTAATTGATTACCTATATACCTTTATGTACTACCGTAAGATATTAGTACTCAGATAACATATGTTAATGAAGAAATATGTGTTGTGTAAATTATTGTCTTGAACAATTGCTCTTTTTGTTCAAAACATTTATAAATAAAAAGTAAAAACATAATAATAAACAACAGGGACAACAACAATGAATATGATAAGATCTTCTTTTTCTTCTTCTTTTACTATTAGTAGTACAGAATACAGGATGGTGTTATCTCCCTATTCCCCCTCATCTATGCCACATGCAGGGTAAAGCTGATCATACTCCATGCGATTCTGAGGGTCACTATTAGTAGTACAGAATACAGGATGGTGTTATCTCCCTATTCCCCCTCATCTATGCCATATGCAGGGTAAAGCTGATCATACTCCATGCGATTCTGAGGGTCACTATTAGTAGTACAGAATACAGGATGGTGTTATTTCCCTATTCCCCGTCATCTATGCCATATGCAGGGTAAAGCTGATCATACTCCATGCGATTCTCAGGGTCACTTAGCACAGCCGCATGGTGGGCGTTGGATCTGATTGGATCTGATTCCAAGTTCTTTAAGTGAGACCCAGATGTTGAACAGCCATATTGTATGGGACAAGGAATGTGCCAATCATTATGGTCACTGATAGACAGATGTGGTCTGTGTGCTTTATAGATGGCACAAAAGATCCGATAACTGGTAGCAAATGAAATAATTAGGAGATTAGGTGTAAGCACATTACATTCATATCTGGGCATCCACACAAAGAATTTCAGAATTAGGTGGAGTCCAGAGAGCTGTTAATATAGCCTTATAGCCCTATAGCCTAGTTAAAATAGCCTTCTAGCTCTTAATATATCCTTGGGACTTCAGTACTGAGCTCTACTCACCATCGTTTCTGGTTGTAAGCCTTCCCAGTTTGAAGTCTCACTAAAGTCTTGCTGGCTGTTTCCAATTTATGGACTTGAACTCTTTATAATAAAATTGTTCTAAAATTTAATATCAAGAATGTGAGTGCTGAGACAGGAGTACAGAGCAGAGTCCTTATACAGGCATACCCCACTTTTAAGTACACAATGGGGTTTATTTACTAAAGCTGGAAAGTGCAAAATCAGGCTCCCTTCTACATAGAAACCAATGAGCTTCCAGGTTTTATTACCAAAGCTTAATTGAACAAGCTGGGGTTAGAAGCTCATTGGTTACTATGCAGAAGTGAGCCTGATTTTTCACTTTCTGGCTTTAGTAAATAAACCCCATTATGTACTTAAAAGTGGGGTATGCCTGTATAAAGTATCTATTGTGAGATGTAACTCTTAAACCTTTACAAAAAAAAAAGTGAAATGGGAGATTTGGTTGGATGAGATGCCTGGTGAGGATTAGGAGGCGATCAGAGATTCCAGACCAGTCCCCTGACCGCCTGTCCTCCACCCTCTGCTATCCGGTCACCAGACACATCGCCCTCCACTCTGTAATCTGTTAGGAAATGTAAAGTCTTGTCTTTATGTCCTGAATGTAAATGGAGTTAATGAATACAATCTACTATTGTCCTGCAATCCATTGTCCCCGCAATTAGCACATAACATGTCACACAGCAATGAATAACAATTAACACCCAATAAGAAGATGCTCCATTAACCCCTTCTTTCCTAGCAAGCAGAAAATGCCTGATGCCATTGAGTTGACTTACTGAAGTAGGGATTAGCTACTTAGCTAAGGAAAGTTTCAATAAGTTTAAAAAAAAAAAAACGTTAATTATCACATAAATACCCAATCATGTGGCAGATGAAAAAATAGGATTTCCGCTTGATTTAAAATAATTGTTAAAAAGGTTCTTTGTACAAACAAATGCAATCTTTGGCATGGCACCATACATGGCACAGCCACATTATTGAGTATCGGTTGTGATCTGTCACATAATATTCCAACTGTAATTGCTTTTTCTCCTCAAAATGTCAATTATTCCCTGACATTGTTTTTTTGATCTCTATATTACACTGATAAGACGAAATTAGTGAATATTTTGACATCTTGATGGATCAATATTTTATATTAAAAATATTTGTTAGTAATTTCCAACAGTCTACCAGAAGATATAAGACAATACGAATAGAGAGAAAAATCTAACTAAATTCTAAAGAGCTGTGCATCATAAACAATTGCCTTTTTAAAACTATAATACTTGTTTTTACATTTTTTTCATCCTTTGTTGCGTCTCCTGCAGCCTTTTTGCAGCCCCTTCATGCATACATGCACTTCAGTGGTGTTTGCATGGTATTTTGTAGATTGGGTGTCACAGGGGTTGATTTACTAAAGGCAAATAGACAGTGCACTTTGCAAGTGCAGTTGCTCCAGAGCTTAGTAAATTAGGTAAAGCCTCACTTTACAAAGAATACCCAATCACAAGCAAGGAAAAAAAAAAAAAAACATTTTTGCTTGCCTGTGATTGGTTGATAGAAGTCAGCAGGGCTTCTGCTCATTTACTAAGCTCTTGCAGTGTGCGACTGCACTTTGCAAAGTTCACTGGGGGTTATTTACGAAAGGCAAATCCACTTTGCACTACAAGTGCACTTGGAAGTGCCGTCGCTGTAGATCTGAGGGGGACATGCAAGGAAAATAAAAAAAACAGCATTTGAGCTTGCACATGATTGGATGATAAAATCAGCAGAGCTGCCCCTCCTTTCAGATTTTCCCCTCAGATCTACAGCGACTGCACTTCCAAGTGCACTTGTAGTGCAAAGTGGATTTGCCTTTTCGTAAATAACCCCCACTGTCTATTTGCTTTTAGTAAATCAACCCCATAGTGACAACAGAAGCTCTTGAGACAGCCACATCATGGTAAGCCCATGTGACAGGTTCACAACATAGGAGCACAACTGGGCAACATTGTCATCCTCAACAAGGACCTTAATGACCCTTCATGGCAAGATTATTTAAATGACCCTTCGTGGCAGGAGCACCAGAAATGATTTGAATGAAAACTACAGATTGTTAAATCATTTTAGCAAAAATTGGATGCACACTGATTTTAAGCAATATAAATCTGATGACATGAAATCACATACAAATATAGTAAAGAAGAGACCAGGGCTGGTCCATTTGGCACAGTTCAAATGATGTGTTCTCATTGCAGAGCCACTGAGAATTCCAAAATTCAAGCGTTGTCCCCAGAGCAAGAGGAGAGGGGACATCTTCAAAAGGGGACATGTGTTCTGGGGACAGCTGTTTGAATCTGGGACAGGAAGTGAAGAAAAATCCATGGGACACAGGCAGCAAAACTCTATCCATAACTAAGGCTCCATGCACACTGGCTTTAAAATCGCTGCTTCTACAGAAGTTTTGTGTTCTGCCTATAGAAGCAGCTCAGTGCTATCCTATGTGTCCAGGATGATTACAGGCATATTTTGAGCTTAGCGTTTAGAGGCAGGAAAAAACTATGGTTTGCATTTTTGATTAGAGCTTTCCGGCAGAAAAAACACGAAACTCTCTTAAATTCGCTTAACCACTTCAGCCCCGGAAGAATTTACCCCCTTCCTGACCAGAGCCCTTTTTTTTTGCGATACAGCACTGTGTCGCTTTAACTGACAATTGCGTGGCCGTGCGACGTTGCACCCAGACAAAATTGAGATCCTTTTTTCCCCACAAATAGAGCTTTCTTTTGGTGGTATTTGATCACCGCAGTTTTTATTTTTTGCGCTATAAACAAAAAAAGAGCAACAATTTTGAAAAAAAAAAGCAATATTTTTAACTTTTTGCTATAATAAATATCCCCCAAAAATATATAAAAAAACTTCCTCAGATTAGGCCGATATGTATTCTGCTACATATTTTTGTTAAAAAAAATTGCAATAGGCGTATATTGATTGGTTTGCGCAAAAGTTATAGCGTCTACAAAATAGGGGATAGTTTTATGGCATTTTTATTATTAATTTTTTTTATTAGTAATGGCAGTGATCTGTGATTTTTATCATGACTGCGACATTATGGCGGACACATCGGACACTTTTGACATTATTTTGGGACCATTGTCATTTATACAGCGACCAGTGCTATAAAAAGGCACTGATTACGGTGTAAATGACAATGGCAGGGAAGGGTTAACACTAGGGGGCGATCAAGGGGTTAAGTGTGTCCTAGGGAGGGACTCTAACTGTGGGGGGGGGGGGGCTACCATTGACATGACAGCGATCACTGCTCCTGATGACAGGGAGCGGTGATCTCAGTCTTGTCACTAGACAGAACGGGGAAATGCCTTGTTTACATAGGCATCTCCCCATTCTTTCGCTCCGTGACACGATTTCGGGCACCCAGCGGACATCAAGTCTGTAGGAACCACGATCTCGGTCACGGAGAAAGTGGCAGGGCGGCGTGCGTGTGCCCACAATGCCGCATCTTAAATGGGACGTACCTGTATGCCCATTTGCCCAGCCGTGCCATTGTGCCGACATATATCGTCGTGTGCCCAGCTGGCATGTGGTTAAACTGTGTACAAAATTCTCTACATGAGTGTTTTTTTCTGTCAAGGCAACTGGCGTTTTTTTAAAAGAAAAAAAAGAAAAGTTTTAGAATTACATGCATTATAGGGCTAGGTTCGAACTTGAGCTTCTTCAAGTTTTTGGAGCATTTTTTATGCCTCTTTGTATTAATTCTTAATAGCAACCCCACACATCAGGCACCTGCACCGCATTGGGTCCTGGAACTTCGGTCCCCATGTTTTATGCAGGTAGGGCAGCCAATTGAAATGAATGGGCTGCAATACCCATGATGTGCTCATGCAAATGCACAGGCACATTTGTGAACCAGGCCTAAAGAAGTAGAGATTGTTACTTTTGCTAAATGAAAGTTCATTTAGCCCTGGTTCACACTATAACCGGTATGTGAATCGCACAGGAACCGCAGCGCATTCCTGTACAATTCTCATGGGATTCAGTGCGGTGCGATTTAAGACCATTCATTTTGAATGGGCTCAAAATGCACTGCATTGCAACAAAAAAGTGCTGGCACCTTTTTTGGAGCTGCACTGCCGGATCCCATGGTTGTTTTGTAGCATGTGATCTGGTGTGATCCAGTGCAAGCAAACCACACTGCGTTTGTGATCCGTTTGCTGACACCCGCATCAGATCGCAAACACAGTGCGATTGCAATGGGGTATGGGAAACGCACAGGGATCGCAGCGTTTCCCGCACCACTTAGGCTTAGCTTTGCAAATAAGGTAACGTTTGTTCACGTCAATCATCCAATCATGTGCAAGCAAAACACATTTTTGAAAATTTTCACTTGCACATGACTGGGTATTGAAAAAGTAAAAATAGCTTTAATCGATTTACTATGATAAATGAACCATCTGTACTCCTTTAGTAAATCAACTCCAATGTGTAAGATATTCCAAATTCAGCAGATGATTGATTTATCCGCAGCAGCTAATTTGCTAAAAGTTTACATTTTAACCTGGGATATCTCAGCAGAGGAAGAGCTCTGAGATTTCACTGAACAGCTATAATGTTGAAATCAGCAGTGGTTAATGACAGGAAGGCAGATTTAATTGGTATATTTAGTGGTGCTGATACAGCTAAAAGTGCCAGCTGAGAGCTGTAACAGAGAGGCCTGGTGTCACCTATTACTAGGGAACGTCACTGCCATAAGAGTAACCCTTTGCAGTGCAGGCTGCCTGGAGATAATTCCTCAACATTTCATTAACACTTGTTCGTGTTTCAGGTTAAAATGCATTTGTCTTCTGCGCAGAATGCAGCTAAGGAGGACTAGGAACAAAGGACATGATATACTGCGGCTCAGAGATTTGCTCAGTTGGTCATCAATCCTAGTGATTTCATGGAGATGCTTTACACAGATATTCCATAACTAGTATTATCGCAATGGTCAAAAATTTGCAGATCCAAACACGCATCCCAACGCATCTCCCAGGATGGGCTAGACCTGGATTTTACATTAACATGTTAGAAAATTAGAAGTAGAACTAAAGGCAATTTTTTATTATTTTTTTAAACAGTTATGCCGCATACACACGATCGGAAATTCAGCCAGCAAAAGACCGATGAGAGCTTTTGGTCGGAAAATGCGACTGTGTGTATGCTCCATCGGAAATTTGCTGGCCGAATTCCCGCCAGTAAAAGGTTGAGAGCAGGTTCTCAATTTTTCGGTCGGAAAAAGTTTTGATCAGAAATTCCTACGCATGCTCCGAAACATCTAGACGCATTGAACTTCATTGTCTCGGCTGGTCGTAGTGTTGTACGTCACCGCGCTCTTGACGGTCGAAACTTCAGCAAACTTTTGTGGGACCGCGTTTATGCAAGCCAAGCTTGAGTGGAATTCCGTCAGAAAAAACATCCAAGATTTTTCTGACGGAAATTCCGCTCGTGTGTACGTGGCATAAAAGAGAGTTATAACCCTTGTCAGTTTTATTTTTGCCATCTGTGTCCCATTGGGGAGATTTACCTTCACTTCCTGTCCCATAGCCAAAACAGGAAGTGAGAGGAACTTCCTGCAAATTAAGGGAGTCTATTGGGGCCCTCCAGGTCACCAGAACCAGTGTCCCCATTGGAAGATTTCCACCTATTTCTTCAGCCGTGGACTGCAGTCCTGCACCTGCGCCTCTGGACCCAGCCTGAAAACAAATTGTGGCGGTATCGGCTCACTTCCTCACGCCAGCCATGGTCCTCAGGTATATGGACAGGCTAGGGCAATATATAGACAGACTAGGGTAGTATATGGACAGGCTAGGGTAGTATATGGACAGGCTAGTGCAGTCTATGGACAGGCTAGGGTAATATATAGACAGGCTAGGGCAGTATATAGACAGACTAGAGTAGTATATGGACAGGCTAGGGTAGTATATGGACAGGCTAGGGCAGTATATAGACAGACTCGGGTAGTATATGGACAGGCTAGGGTAGTATATGGACAGGCTAGGGTAATATATGGACAGGCTAGGGTAGTATATGGACAGGCTAGGGTAGTATATTGACAGGCTAGAGTAGTAAACGAACAGGCTAGGGTAGTAAATAAACAGGGATCAGTCCAAGGCAGCAGGGTGCAGTGCAGGCGGAGGCCTACAACCCATGTGTGTCAGTCATGGGGCAGTGAGGAGTGCCGTCTCCCGGGGGGTCTCATGCAGACACTCCCAGCTGCAGCCGGTGCGGAGTCGGGGCTCGGAGGTGTGTGTGTGTGTGTGGGGCAAGGGGAGACCGGTGCCGGTACATGTGTCACTGGGGATCCTCTGCGGGAGATCATCAGCTGTCACTGACACCTCTCACTCAGCTGTCATTACCTGGGATGCAGGGATCCTCCATCTGCCTGCCTGAGCTTCTCACGGCCGGAAGTCCCCTTTCCTTCTCAGGCTGTCCCTAACCCGCACAGCCGGCCAGGAGGAGAAGGCACCTCCAGCGCCCCCGACTGATGTACGCTCTAGGACGGTGCCTACCTTGCCTATAGGTAAGGCCGGCCCTGATTTGTATTTGTGCTAGAAGGGGAAATCTGGGAGGGGAGGGAGAATTTGTGCTATGAGGGTGGATGGGGGGATTTGTGCTGGGAGGGGGGATTTGGAGTGAGGGGGAGAGGGTGTGTAATGGGAGAGAAAACTTGAGTAGAAGATTTGTGCTAGGAGGAGTGATTTGGGGGCAAAGATTTGTACTGGGAGGGGGATTTAAGCAGGGGGTGGATTTGTCCTCGGAGGAGAGGGAAGTTATGCTTAAGGGGTAAGCATTCAGATTAATGCTTGTTTGGGGTGGGGGGTTATTTTTCTGACATATAATACTCAATACTCAATACTATAATACTATAATTCTCAATACTCATACATCTTGGGAGGTGGGGGGCGCAGTTTGACATGTTCACCTTGGGCTCTAGATAACCCTGTGTTCTGGAGTTCAAGCCTAGAGGGGAAAACTAGTCTAGGCCCCATATTATGCTGTATTTATAAGAAAAATGTCAGGCTCACAGTAGAGGTGACTAATTATAAGGGGATATTTAAAGTCTAGGTTCATATTTTGCACCAGGGTCCATAATTAAAGGATTTTGTTTTTTGTCAGGCAAGGACAACCTAATCACAGAGCACGACTAGGTAACGCAGCATAGAATTCGCCATTCATAGGCTCCCTTTAAATTGTTAATTTTCCAGAGCCAATCCTCTTAATACCACAGGGACAAATTACAGCCATAGCTCCAGCATTTCGGTGAAAGCTCCCATCCATGAGATAGGCCATTAATGTAATATTAGTAATGTAACGATAAGGCTTGGCTTCCGAAACAGTGATGTCATATCCACTTCATTTTCACAGAAATCCCCTTTATATTGTGCGGAGCAATAGATTGCATTACCTCTTAGCAGTGATGTGAGGGGCGGTGGGCTCCGGGGGGCCGTTCCACTGCCCTGCCAATGAGCCTAAGGACAAACACATTATTTATAAACCTGAAGGCCTGGCTGCCATTGATCACCCATTGCATACACATACACAGTAATCAGGCCTAGAGACTGTGCCCTGCACCTCTTACCAATCCAGTTAAGTGATTGTCAGCTATCTCTGGATTCTAATCACTTGTAGCTCTACCATATGCCGCTGATTTGTTTGCAGATGAATTGTGTGTACTCTGCTTGACACTGCCGCCTGTTTATTACTGGCTGCCTTAATCTGACTAATGAACTCGTTAAAGGTGCCCGTGTAACCCTGGACAGATCTGAGCTCTTTAGGGAAATTGCCCTGAAAGGTTTGTGCTGGTCTTGTGAGGCGGCCGTCCGTCCCTCCCCACTCTTGTTTCATCTACATTAAAAAAGAAAAGTCATAGTGGAGCTTGTTCCTTCAATTCATCCCCCTGGTGCACCCCTTGTAGCATCTGCTCCTTCCTGACATGTTTTAGGCTACAATCACACGGGCGTAATCATTTTACAGGTCTTATTACGCATGTTTATTATAGCACAAGTTCCTGCGTAATGATTACTAAATACTTGCTTTTTGATTAAATTTTCAAATGCGTAAAATTGTCCTATTTTTTACAATACAGCTCCGTACACACGATCGGACTTTCCGACGGGAAATGTTCGATGACTGGCTGTTGTCGGTAAATCCGACCGTGTGTATGCTCCATCGGATAATTGTTGTCGGACTTTCCGCCAACAAATGTTGGCTAGCAGGTTTTAAAATTTTCTGCAGACAAATGTGTGTTGTTGGACTTTCCGAGCGTGTGTACGCAAGTCCGTCGGACAAAAGTCCAAAGTACAAACACGCATGCTCAGAAGCAAGGACGAGCCAGAATCGGTCGGTCTTGTAAACTAGCATTCGTAATAGAGAATTAATATTTGTGATGTGGCAAATTATGAACTCTCCAAATGCAGCGCACAATTCTCTTCTTCTTTAATGGGATAATAATGAAGCTGCTTTGCTGGTGATACTGATGGAGTTATTGCAAACAAATTTTCAAAGGCTTTTTTTTTCTAGTGATATCAAGAATAATATTATTATGTTTTTTTTTTTTTTTTGGGCAAGTTACCACAGCACCATTATCCCTTGGTTTTTAAGAACAAAGATACAACTACCCTGTTTCCCCGAAAATAAGACCTAGTCTGTGATGGCTGCAATATAAGCCCTACCCCCCCAAATAAGCCCTACCCTGAAAATAAGACCTACAAGGACTTTAACTAGGGCTTATTTGGGGGGTAGGGCTTATATTGTAGCCATCACCGACAATCACGCTAGGTCTTATTTTCGGGGAAACAGGGTATATTGGTGTCCCTTGTCAATTTTACATTGTATTTTTTTTGTGTCATTTGAAGTAAAACACATAGCCAAGTATTATTTTACACAATTTTTTTTATTGTGCATTAAAAAAAGAAAACAAATAAAATTAGACATTCTATCTGCCAATAGAACTTAACCATAAAGTGCATTCTATCCATTTAAAAATATAGAAAATATACCAAATTAAATCATTCAACCAAAAAATAATGTCAAAGCAATAACTCCAAGGCCGATAATAAATAACACGTTATCTCCTCCGATTCAGCAACATGTCTGGTTGACGAACGGCCGTTCAGAAAACTGAAAAGCACGAACTGAAAAGTGCGAAATGAAAAGCGCAAAATGAAAAGTGTAAAATGTAAAGCACAAATCAACACTCACCAAACTTCTACTAACATGAAATTAGCAGAAGGAGCCCAAAGGGTGGCGCTTAAAAGCTGAAAAACCACCTAGTACGTCACTACATTCGTAATTGTTGCCCAACAATTGTGTGGCCGTGTGTATGCAAGACAAGTTTCGGCCAACGCCCTTTGGACAGAATTCCACGGTTTTGTTGGCCAACAATCCGATCGTGTGTATGAGGCTTAACTGTCTCTGGTATATGTGTATACGCTTATCCTTAGGGAGAATATATTTGGACAAAAACATGGATTTTATAGGCACAGAATACACAAATTTGAATAAAAAAAATATACATTATTACAAAAATTGAATGAAGAGGGTATGTGGCGCTAACCCTTATGTAAATCAATAAATAATCTAAAAATAATCTAAAATGACCAGTTTGCAAAGCTCAGAGTATCCGAAAGATGAGTGACCTTTCACATAAATAGATATATAAAAACATAAAATAATGAACTAAATAGATAAAATTCCTTAATAGCAATACACATAAAATATTGAATAAATATAAGACGTGTGTATAAAATGAAAAAAATGTTCAATAAAAGTGATGGTGCTAAAATAACCGTGCTGAAAATAAATATATGTGCTGGGGTAAAAATGATGATGGAGTTGGGTTAAAAATAGTGAACACGAAATCTTCTAGCAATAAAAGGTGCACAGTGCAACGTGCAAAATATGTGAATAAAGAACCAATAGAGAACCGATAAATTGATTCTGAAAGTGCAAGGGAATTGCAAGGAAATTGCAAGGGAAATTAATGATTGAATGTGCAGAAATATCCAAAATAATGACAAAGTTATTATTATTTTGGATATTTCTGCACATTCAATCATTAATTTCCCTTGCAATTTCCTTGCAATTCCCTTGCACTTTCAGAATCAATTTATCACTTTTATTGAACATTTTTTCATTTTATACACACGTCTTATATTTATTCAATATTTTATGTGTATTGCTATTAAGGAATTTTATCTATTTAGTTCATTATTTTATGTTTTTATATATCTATTTATGTGAAAGGTCACTCATCTTTCGGATACTCTGAGCTTTGCAAACTGGTCATTTTAGATTATTTTTAGATTATTTATTGATTTACATAAGGGTTAGCGCCACATACCCTCTTCATTCAATTTTACCTTTACAAGTGTGAGATCACTTATATGTTGGCTGCTTTCCTTTTCCATTTTTCTCCTTATTTGATTTAATAGTTTTTGGTTGAGCGCACTGGTTACCCCTATTATCTAGATTATTACAAAAATGTATTTAAATATAAAAATGTTTTTAAAAATAGCACAATATAGATAATGCTTATGAGATATATATCTAACACCATCAAAACTACCAAGACCCGTTCATAGTAGGCGTAAGGCATCCAAATAGAATAATAGCCAATATCCAATCGGGCTTGGTGTAGGTAAATATAACATGGTGCCCCTCTTATGCCCTGTACACACAATCGGATTTTCTAACAACAAAACCGTGGATTTTTTTCCGAAGGATGTTGGCTTAAACTTGTCTTACATACACACGGTCACACAAATGTTGGCCAAAAATTCCATTGGATATTGATTGATCTTGATATAGATTGAAGCCCAGTACACACTACTTTCCTCTGGGTTGAAGGGAAAAAAAACTCACAGCTCAGGTCCGAGTCATTGTAATAACAATCTGATGTTAGTACAGATAATACCCTACTGGTCTTTTGTGTTCTGACAAGAGGCCCTCGCCAGAACACGCCATTCCCTGAGAGCGCTGACCGGGAGATGGTTGGCAGACCGTTTTCGACCATGACTCTTTGACCCTTCCGAACAGCCAGCTTCTGTTGGACCGGCTGCCATACACACAGGCCGATTATCAAACGGTTTCTATTGAACCAGCCAATTTCGTCTGGCATTCGGCCCGTGTGTACTAGGCTTTACTAGATTTACCAAAACCATATAATAGGAGGTCAAACCTAAACACTTTCAATTTGTATACAATCAGGCAGGCCCTTGCACTACATAGTTGAAGGTAAAGAAAATTGAATAAGAAAATAGTATAGTGTATGGCCAGCATAAGACTGGTGCACACAGATTCTGTTGCATCTCTGCATAGTAACCAATCATCTTCATGTTTTTATTGACAAAGCTTAATTGAACAAGCTGAAGTAAGAAGCTGATTGGTTATTATGCACAGGTGCACCTGATTCTGTGTGCAACAGTTTTAGTAAATCTTTACTAAAGGCAAATAGACTTTGCACTTTTGCAAGTGCAGTTGCTCCAGAACTTAGTAAACGAGGCAAAGCTTCACTTTACAAAGAATACCTAATTACATGCAAGGAAAATAAAAAAAATAGCACTTGTGCTTGCACAAGATTGGATGATGGAAGTCAGCAGAGCTCTCCCTCATTTACTAAGCTCTGGAGCAACTGCCCTTTCAAAAGTGTAGTAGTCTGTTTGCCTTTAGTAAATGCCCCCCCCCCCCATAGCATCTATTACCATCTCAGTGCTGCAGTGCGGTGCCTTTTGAAAAATACATCATGCCATTTTTTCCCCCGCCATTTTTGGGCATTGGAGTCCCATGGAAGTCAATTGTAAGGCATCAAAATGCATATAACAGGTATAAACAAGCCTTGGCCAATGGCTTGACTATTACCCTATCCCAGTGATGGCGAACCTTGGCACTCCAGATGTTTTGGAACTACATTTCCCATGATGCTCATGCACTCTGTAGTGTAGTTGAGCATCATGGGAAATGTAGTTCCAAAACATCTGGAGTGCCAAGGTTCGCCATCACTGCCCTATCCACACCAAACTCCAAACCATGACCCCACTACTCAATGCAACTAAAAACTGCTGCATGCTAAAATGGTGCGTTTAGCGCGCGGGCAGTGTGAACAAGCCCTAAGACTTCATTCACACCTGTCTGATTTTACGCACATTGCCCAACACACGTGAATGTACAACAAGTAGGTCACCATTTTTTCTATATGTACACATGTTTTTGGCTCCATGGATTTTAATGGAAGAGCACAAAAAATAAAATAATGTACCATGAATTTTCGTGCATTTTAGTGCACGTCAACAAGCCCCCACCCCCAAGCAACTGCTATTTTGTTTGACTTTGATTAGTCTAATGAAAAAAAAAACGCACTTAATTTCAAAATGTGCACTGCGCTACTCAACAGATTAGGAAAAGCAAATTGAGTGGTTAATGAGAATATTAAGTGCAGCGCTAATCCATATTGTGTGTATATATTAGAAAATTGTGCAAGTAAGCAAACAGTAAAGCCTCATACACACGATCGGATTGTTGGCCAACAAAACCGTGGAATTTTGTCTGAAGGGCTTTGGCCCAAACTTGTCTTGCATACACACGGCCACACAATTGTTGGTCAACAATCACGAACGTAGTACGTACTACGTACCACCCTTTGGGCTCCTTCTGCTAATTTCGTGTTAGTAGAAGTTTGGTGAGTGTTGATTCGCGCTTTTCATTTCACGTTTTCCATTTCACACTTTTCATTTTGTGCTTTTCATTTCATGCTTTTCAGTTCTTTTCTAAACGGACGTTCGTCAACCAGCCATGTTGCAGAAACGGAGGAGATAATGTGTTATTTATTATTGGCCTTGGAGTTATTGCTTTGACATTATTTTTTTTGGTTGAATAATGATTTTATTTGGTATATTTTCTATATTTTTGGATGCATAGAATGCACTTTTTGGTTAAGTTCTATTGGCAGATAGCATGTCTAATTTTATGTGTTTTTTTTTTTTAATGCAAAATTTAAAATTATGGAGAATAATACTTGGCTATGTGTTTTACTTCAAATGACAGTTTGGGAGTAGGCAGTTACATTTAAAAGAATACAATGTAAAATTAACAAGGGACACCAACATAGTTGTATTTTTGATCTTAAAAACTATGGGATAATGGTGTTGTGGTAACTTGCCCAAATAAAATAAAAAATAATATTATTTTTGATATCACAAGAAAAAAAAAGCCTTTGAAAATGTGTTTGCAATAACTCCATCAGTATCACCAGCAAAGCAGCTTCATTATTATCCCATTAAAGAAGAGAATTGTGCGCTGCATTTGGAGATTTCATAATTTGCCCCGAATGTTAATTCTCCATTATGAACGCTAGTTTACAAGACCGACCGCTTCTGGCTCGTCCTTGCTTCTGAGCATGCGTGTTTGTACTTTTGACTTTTGTCCAACGAACTTGTGTACACACAATCGGAAAATCCGCAACACACATTTGTCCGCAGAAAATTTTAAAACCTGCTAGCCAACATCTGTCCAGGGGAAAATCCGACAACAATTGTCTGATGGAGCGTACACATGGTCGGATTTTCCGCCAACAGCCAGTCATCACACATTTCCTGTCGGAAAAAAAAAATCGTGTGTACGAGGCTAAATCGTGTGTACGAAGTATAACACAAGGGGGGTTATTTACTAAAGGAAAATCCACTTTGCACTGAAAGTGCACTTGGAAGTAAAGTCGCTGTAGATCCGAGGGGGACATTCAAGGAAAATAAAAAACAGCATTTTAGCTTGCACATGATTGGATGATACAATCATCAGAGCTTCCCCTCATTTCAGATCTACCCCTTAGATTTAGAGCGACTGCACTTTCAGTGCACTTGTAGTGCAAAGTGGATTTGCCTTTCGTAAATGAACCCCCATTGACTGTGCAAAATACATTTCAACATTGATTTCTACCTAAACACTTGTGATTTCATTTCACCTGTTTGGACTGTTTTTTCCCTCATGGGTTATTTATTCACAATTCCATTTCACATATATGGACATTTTAGTGATTTAAAATTATGAATTGTATTTATATTAATTTATTGCTGTTTGCACCTAGCACTTAAACGCGTGGCAATGTGCATTAATGTGCAGCAAAAACACACACAGCCCCAAGGGAAAATGGAGATGCAGAGGTATGAGCGGGGCCTAAATCCTAGTACACATGATCAGAAAAATCTGATGAAAAATACAGCTTTCGAAGCGATCGTACAATAATCTGACATTAGTACACAGCTTTCGTGAGGCGATCATGACAGTTCATCTCAAATTAAGGGACAAACACAAAAATATTCCTCGTACAATACCACAACGTACGATTTTTGTTTAATCATTAAAGTTTCCGTATCTGAAAATACAATACAAATGTCCGAATTTTTATTCTGTTGTACGCACTTTTTTGAAAATTGAGTAACCTCTTCATTTTCAATATGAGACTAGCACGCAAAAAAAAAAAAAAAAACGGACGATCAATCGTCCGATATACTCATTGTGTGTACGAGGCTTAAAACTCCTTTCGTATTTTTAAGTTAACATGTCACATGTGACAAAACAGGGCAAATATTGCCAGCAGCTCAGATCATTTATAACTGGCACAGGGAAGGTGGGTAGGGCAGTACATGAAACAACAGAAAAATTCCCAGTACTTCTTGTAACTAGTCAGCACAAAAATATCGAATTTTCTAAACGATATCAGTAGAGGGTGTTATAAACTACCGTAAATGCTGAAATGGTTTTATTAGGTACTTTTGTGCTGATGTAAGACAATATCAGTTTTGTACAGATGGATGAAACCATAAAGATATAAATTTCACTTTTAGGCTGGGTTCACGTATATGCGAAGTGGATGCATTTTTAACCGCACCCAATTCGCATTACCTGTGAATGTGACCGGCTTTCAATGGAGCCAGTTCACACATGTGCAGGGAGGCCGCAATGTGGTTTTGAAAAGGGTCCTGGGCGTTTTTGGGTCCGGTTCAGGTGTGAATTCAGGGAAAAATTTGCACCTGAATCGTATCTGAACCAGCAAACAGAAATGCACCGGACTCCGGACTGAAAACCGCAGCCGCATATATGTGAACCCGGCCTGACAATACATTTCACAACTGCCAAGTAATCAGCAGTAAAAAATCTGCAGTTTTATTTAGATCTCCGTCTTCAGTCCTTCTATACAGCTCATCCGTATCAGGATTAGTTCTAAAATTTACTGTGCACAGAATCATTTCCAATTATCTTCAGCATTCTGGCATAGCGTCCAGAGCTTAATGTTTGCAGCTTTTGAACGGATAACAATCTAAACAGAAGGGGGCGCAGTGACTGATTTTCTGCTTCTGATTGCTCGGCAATGGCTGTATTAAAGCAGTAAAAGGGATTTCTGTGTCGCAGTTCGCTGTACAAAACAGATTTTACTTCATAGAAATGTAATTGTTGGTTTAAATAAAAGAAAAAAAGTCTGATGTATTGAAGCAACCATGTGTTGCCTTAGAACAGTGAATAGCAGTGTTGCCAACTGCCCGTAAATTTACAGGCAGCCCGTAAATTTCAGCCTATTTTCGTGCTGCCTGTAAATGTCCGTCACGGGAAGCCGTGCCCGTTAAAAAGATGGCTGCGGGCCGACAGCGCAACTGCACATGCGCCGTTCCGAAGCCTGCAGGATTAGGGAGAACTTGCACACACTAGGATGGGCACCGTGGACAGGCTCATGCACAGTGATGTGATTTGAATGACAGGCGCCTCGCCACAGCAGGGGTCTGGGAAGGTCGATCTTTGCCTGTGCCTGGATTCTGGAACGGATCGCTGACTGAGGTCTGACTGACCTGGATGGATCATGGACATGTATTGTGCTGACCTATACTGAACCGAGGAGGGAGGAGGGAGGACAGAAAGACAGAGCAAGAGCAAGTCCATCCCCAGAGACAGCCCCCCCCTCTTGTATCATGTCCCCACATGTCGCTGACCCCCATACCATGTCCGCACGTCTCCGACCCCCATACCATGTCCGCACATGTCTCTGACCCCTGTACCTTGTCCGCACGTCTCTGACCCCTGTACCATGCCCGCACATGTCTCTAACCCCTGTACCATGTCCGCACGTCTCTGACCCCTGTACCATGTCCGCACATGTCTCTGACCCCTGTACCATGTCTGCACGTCTCTGACCCCTGTACCATGTCCGCACATGTCTCTGACCCCTGTACCATGTCCACGCGTCTCTGACCCCCATACCATGTCCGCACATGTCTCTGACCCCTGTACCCTGTCTGTCCATGTCTCTGACTCCTGTACCACCATGTCCATACAGCCTCTGACCCCCTCCTGTACCATGTAAATGGAGAAATATGTTTATTGACTTTTGTTTAACCTAAGTACATTGCTAATAGCACTAGCTACATGTTTATAGTGGAAATATTGATATTTGCACCGTTTAGCACTGAAAACTTGCATTTTAGGTACTTTTTTGCAGTGCCAATAAAAAAAGTGGCTCTGTCAGTAAATGTCATGATTCTTGGCAGTAAGAAATTGGTGGTGTTTGTAAATTTTGGTGTCCTACCAGTAAATTTCACTTCAGGGGGTTGGCAACACTGGTGAGTAGCCAAGGGACAAGCATGGAGACAGTGAAGTCTGAAAAGCCCTAGCTGCTGTCCTACATAGTTATGCCTGATATCCAAGTGATTTATTAGGCATTGAACTCGGGATCAACATGACAGTACTAGTGGTTCCACCTATTGTGGAAGGAAAGAAAATTGCATAATCTATGGCCTGCCTAACAAATGTATGTTAGGTCCACTTTAACCTTTTGCTGGCCTTGTATGTGCAGCAGCATAGAGGATGGGCTTTAATACTTTGTCCATGGGTGGCACAGGTTTCTGTGATGGGAGTCTCGTAATGATTGAGAGCTGGCGGGACTGAAACCCAATCATGTGACCACTGTGACAGCCAATCACAGTGGTCACATGACCAGGCAGCCCTTCCTACCCTCCTGCACTTTACTCTTAACAAAATAAATTAAAAGTCAGCAACTATAAATACTGTAGCTGCTGACTTTTCTTTTTAAAAAAGGACATTTATCTGTCCAAGTATCCAGCGCTTTTCTCACCCAGGTCTGTTCTTTTCTAGTCTTCCCCTTGTGGCTTCACAGCCGGCTTTCCACTGCGCATGCATGAGCAGAGCTGCACTTCTGAATAGTCCTGCAGCCTCCTAGGACCTGTGACATGTCCCAGAAGGTTAGGGGCAGGGGTGAGGACTTTTAGTCCCATCGCCTAGGTAGTCGGAGCACAAGTGGGAATGCGTACCTGCTAAAACTAGGTACCTCCACCAAAAAAAAAAAAACCCTCCGAAGGTGGGAGAGGAGGGGGGAGGCATTAAAGTGGAACTTCTCTTTTAGGGTTATGTTCCGCTTTAAAATATTATACAATAAAGGAAATTAAAAAAATATTTTTTTAACTGCAATACAGATTTAAAAAGGAAAAACTTTCGACATTGCTTCAATTTGTTCTACAACGTATGTTTTGCTTTGTTCTTAATTCCATGTGCCACAAACATGCTTAATGTATATGAACTTCTAATGGTGAAACAGTAAAATGTTATTTATACAAGACCCGTGTAAAGCTCTCTTGGGACAATTCATCCTTGCTGAGCCTAATAGAAAAAGTGAGCGGAGGAGGACAAGACAGTTTTGTCTCCCAGATGAGTGACCTGCAGAGTTCCCACACTATCATCACACTCATCGCCATCAATAATTAGACAATTGTTTGAAAGATTTAAGGGTTCATAAATTTCTGTACGAAAGCTTATTGTCATTTATTCTTCATCCATTCTTATTTTCACTTTTGTGATGACACTTCCATGAATCAGAATGTGATGAAAAGACCCTGGCGCACTCTGCAAGATTTCGGGTCTGTCTGCTCCACCAATGTCCTCATCATAATTTCTCATTCACATTTGTGTACCACAGGTAAGTCTGGTGGAGCGATTAAGGAGTGGAATGGGAACTTTTGGAGGACTGCTAGCCCTAAAACAGTATTTCCTGAAATGTGGCACAGGTTCCCTTCTCTGATACTGGGACATTGCAGAATTCTTGCTAACGACTGTCTGAGATAGAATATAGAAACACTTTTGTCAGCTACAGTGACTGATAGCACAGATAAAATAGAAAGGTTTCTATGGGTTGTATGTTTTTTGCTGGATATTTTGGAGAAGACAAGCTTTTCAGGAGGTACCTGAAGATGGCTCTAGATCTATGTCACTAGATTAGCCATTCTCAGTCAGGGTTCCATGGAACCACTGGGGTTCCTCCAGAGGTTTCCGGGGTCCTTTGAGCCTTAAATGATTGACCTCCCACCGGATGGCTCCTGCATAGTTCCAAGTCCAACACCACCAGCAGATCCAGTAGCATAAAACACAGGGATATTTTTAGCTGTCTGTAAGAGTGGGACACTGTTCACTAAAATAAGGGGGCATTCTTCCCCCTGACTACCAATGTAAAAAGCATTCTTCCCACTGAGTACCAATGTAAGGGAGGTGTTTTTCCCACTGATCACCAATGTAAGGAACATTCTTCCCACTGATAACCAATGTAAGGAACATTCTTCCCACTGATAACCAATGTAAGGAACGTTCTTCCCACTGATCACCAATGTAAGGAACATTCTTCCATCTGATCACCAATGTAAGGAACATTCTTCCATCTGATCACCAATGTAAGGAACATTCTTCCCACTGATCACCAATGTAAGGAGCATTCTTCCCACTGATCACCAATGTAAGGAGCATTCTTCCCACTGATAACCAATGTAAGGAACATTCTTCCCACTGATAACCAATGTAAGGAACATTCTTCCCACTGATCACCAATGTAAGGAGGCATTCTTCCCACTGATAACCAATGTAAGGAACATTCTTCCCACTGATAACCAATGTAAGGAACATTCTTCCCACTGATAACCAATGTAAGGAACATTCTTCCCACTGATAACCAATGTAAGGAACGTTCTTCCCACTGATCACCAATGTAAGGAACATTCTTCCATCTGATCACCAATGTAAGGAACATTCTTCCATCTGATCACCAATGTAAGGAACATTCTTCCCACTGATCACCAATGTAAGGAGCATTCTTCCCACTGATAACCAATGTAAGGAACATTCTTCCCACTGATAACCAATGTAAGGAACATTCTTCCCACTGATCACCAATGTAAGGAGGCATTCTTCCCACTGATAACCAATGTAAGGAACATTCTTCCCACTGATAACCAATGTAAGGAACATTCTTCCCACTGATAACCAATGTAAGGAACATTCTTCCCACTGATAACCAATGTAAGGAACATTCTTCCCACTGATCACCAATGTAAGGAGGCATTCTTCCCACAGATCATCAATGTAAGAAACATTCTTCCCACTAATCACCAATGTAAGGAACATTCTTCCCACTGATCACCAATGTAAGGAACATTCTTCCCACTGATCACCAATGTAAGGAACATTCTTCTCACTGATCACCAATGTAAGGGACATTCTTCTCACTGACCACCAATGTTAGGGAGGCATTCTTCCTACTGATAAACAATGTAAGGAACATTCTTCCCACTGATCACCAATGTAAGGAACATTCTTCCCACTGATCACCAATGTAAGGAACATTCTTCCCACTGATCACCAATGTAAGGAACATTCTTCCCACTGATCATCACCAATGTAAGGAACATTATTTCACTGATCACCAATGTAAGGAACATTCTTCCCACTGATCACCAATGTAAGGAGGCATTCTTCCTACCGATAAACAATATAAGGAACATTCTTTCCAATGACCACCTATGTAATGGGGCATTCTTCCTACTGACCACCAATGTATGGGGACATTATTCCCACTGATTTTCCTTAACTTTCTGTCTAATAGCCACAATAGGCATTAGAAGACTCCAAACTGAGCAGAAATCTTTTCTTAGACAGTTGGTACTGGAACAGATATCCCAATCTGAAGATTACTTTCCACCTCCTTTTCCAGCAACAACTGTAAAATTTTAGAAGATTTCTCTTTTTTTGTCCCAGTCTATCCAAGCTTGTCTGCGAGGTGGGGAGCTGTCTCCCCTTCATTACTTACAGCAACTGTTTCATACTTTCCTTAATGAAACATGTTACATAATATACAAACAGAACTTCTCCATAAACCCTAAAGCCTCGTACACACGATCAGATTTTCCGACGGGAAATGTGTGATGACAGGCTGTTGGCGGAAAATCCAACCGTTTGTATGCTCCATCGGACAACTGTTGTCGGATTTTCTGCAGACAAATGTTGGATGGCAGGTTTTAACATTTTCCGCAGACAAATGTCTGTTGTCGGATTTTCCGAGCGTGTGTACACAAGTCCGCATGCTCGGAAGCAAGCACAAGCCTTAAGCTGTCGGTCTTGTAAACTAGCATTCGTAATGGAGAATTAATATTCGTGACGTGCCAAATTATGAAATCTACAAATGCAGTGCACATTCTCTTCTTATTTAATGGGATAATAATAAAGCTGCTTTGCTGGTGATACTGATGGAGTTATTGCAAACACATTTTCAAAGGCTTTTTTTTTCAAGTGATATCAAGAATAATATTATTATGCTTGTTTTTTTATTTTTTTTGGGCAAGTTATCACAACACCATTATCCAGTAGTTTTTAAGATCAAAGATACAACTATGTTGGTGTCCCTTGTCAATTTTACATTGTATTTTTTTTTAGATGTAACTGCCTACTCTCAAACTGTCATTTGAAGTAAAACACATAGCCAAGTATTATTCTCCACAATTATATGTTTATATTGTGCATTAAAAAAAGAAAACATGCTATCTGCCAATAGAACTTAACCAAAAAGTGCATTCTATGCATCCAAAAATATAGAAAATATAACAAATCAAATAATTATTATTCAACCAAAAAATAAAATAAAAGCCTCATGCATGTGTCCTGCTTCTTACCATAGGGGGTCAACAATGCCAAGAGTTGGTGAAAGCAGGGGTCCGTTATCCGGAGATAATTCCGAAAATCATCTGGATTATTCTCCTGGAGCTCCCGCAGCAAAGGCATATGACATAATTGGTCACGATTAATAAAGCAACCAATTTTTGGTCAAAAAAATCCTCCTCCTCCTGTTCCTGGACTGGACCTGGGTCAAAGCAATAACTCCAAGGCCAATAATAATTATCTCCTCTGATTCCGCAACATGTCTGGTTGACGAACGGCCGTTCAGAAACAAACTGAAAAGCACGAAATGAAAAGCGCAAACTGAAAAGCGCTAAATGAAAAGCATGAATCAACACTCACCAAACCTTTACTAACACAAAATTAGCAGAAGGTGCCCAAAGGGTGGCGCTAAAGAGCTGAAAAACACACAGTACGTCACTAGGTTCATGTTTGTTGGCCGACAATTCCTTGCCGTTTGTATGCAAGACAAAATAGAGGCACACGCCTTCGGACAAAAGTCTGAGGTTTTGTCTGCAGAAAATCCGATCGTGTGTATGAGGCTTATGATTCAAGTTTGAATTCAATTTATGGTGATTTACATTACACATTATTATTGCTGCTAGAAAAGTAGAGGGGTGCCTTTAAGTCGAAACCTTTAGGGTTTGCAATAATGCATGTGTTATCACAATGTGCAACAACACACATCACATGTGTTCATCTTGAATGGCACCCAAACGCACTAAGGGCAACGCACATGCCTTGCAATGAATGGCAACACACCATAGTTTACAAATTGTTTGGTATGTCCAGGGGTGGGTCTAGTGAAGATGTTTACAGTGATAAAAATTTCATAACTAGTATACAGTTCATATATATATGTATGCACCTTTTTTTTATCGCTTGGGGCTTCCAAGTTTTTGCCCATCATACAGTACAGTTCGGGGCATTAAATATTCTTTATTATGGACTAAAGATGATGTTCCCTATTGTATTGGAGAACAAAGCACTATGTTTATTGCATCCCTTTGTTGGGATCTTCTTCTTTATGTCGTGTTTGATGTAACCATCACACTGTCAACCTACTCTGTTGAATTAATTTTTTCTATTAAAATAATTTTGTAAAAGAAAATGAAATGGCGATGATAGAAATAGTGTGTGATCTTCTAGAATCTCTTTCTGCCACATTGCTAGGAACTACGCCAATTCTTTCACAAATCTTACAGAGACCCTGGAATCCAGCAAGATACATTTCCCTAACACAGCCCCTAGCCTTCTTGTAATTTAGAGCCCTCTCCTATCCTGGGAGTGTCTAATTGCTCTCTGTGTTGGCCCAGCTCCTCTGCCCCTCCCTACACAACTTTTTATGTATCTCCCAGAAGAAGAACAAAGGGGGATAATTCAGACCATCACTTCACTGACAGCTCTGAGTCTGCCGGGGTTGCTGACATCACATCCAAGAGGCCGATGCCCCGCAGCAGTCTCAGGGCTTCTTGGTGTCTATAAATGGGAGGCTTTTATATGTAAATTACATGCATAAAATACTTCAACCACTTGCTGCCCGCCATATAGCAAAATTATGGCGGCAAAGTGGTTTCAATATCCTGACCGGACATCATATGAGGTTGCCAGAATATCAAGCCGCTGCGTGCCCCCAGTGGCGCGCATCGTGGCGTTCGTTGTTGCTGTGTGTCAGTCTGTCACACCGCAACACCGATCTAGGTAAAGAGTCCCTGACGGAGACTCTTTACCACGTGATCAGCCGTGTCCAATTATGGCTGATCACAGTGTAAGCAGGAAGAGACGTTGATTGGCATTTCCTCACTCGCGTCTGTCAGACGCGAGTAGAGGAGAGCCGATCTGCTGCTCCTCTGACAGGGGCGGTCTGTGCTGATTATCAGCGCATAATTATATTGATTATCAGCGCAGCCCCCCAGAGGATGCTTACACTGGACCACCAGGGACGCCACGAGGACAACCAGGGAGGTCACCACGAGGTATGCCACCCTAGACCACCAGGGATGCCAATCAGTGCCCACAATGGATGCCAATCAGTGCCCACAATGGGCATCACTGATTGGCAGGCATTATTGTTTGGCACTGATTGGCATCCATCTGTACCATCAATTAGTGTACATCAGTGCCACCTATCAGTGCCCATCCATGCCCATCCGTGCCACCTACCAGTGCCCATCTATGCCACCTATCAGTGCCCATCCTTGCCGCCTATCAGTGCCCATGCTTTCCGCCTTTCAGTGCCCATCAGTGCCCCCTATGTGTACCCATCAGTGCTGCATATCAGTGCCACCTACCAGTGCCCATCAGTGCCGCCTATCAGTGCCCCATTAGTGCCCATCATCAGTGCCCATCAGTGCCACCTCATCAGTGCCACCTCATTGGTGCCCGTCAGTGCTGCCTTATCAGTGCCTGTCAGTGCAGCCCCATCAGTGCCCATCAGTGAAGGAGAAAAAACGTACTTATTTACAAAGTTTTGTAACAGAAACAAAAAAAACATTTTTTTTTTCAAAATATTATTTTTTTGTGTTTTTTTTATTTGTTTAGCAGAAAATAAAAATCCCAGAGGTGATCAAATGCCACCAAAAGAAAGCTCTATTTGTGGGAACAAAAATGATAAAAATGTAGTTTGTGTACAGTGTAGCACGACCGCGCAATTGTCATTCAAAGTGCGACAGCGCTGAAAGCTGAAAATTGGTCTGGGCAGGAAGGTGTATAAGTTCCTTGTATTGAAGTGGTTAAATGTACATATACATTTATTGGAAGATTTATGTTGAAATGAATGATCTGGGACAGGTTCTCTTTAAGCCATATATGCTGTAGACCCCTTTCACTATTCAGCTGTTTACTACAAGGTCATATCCAGATCCTTTTTTTTACAAGCCTGGAAGATGCTGCACCTGTGTTAATAAAGTCTCTCAGGCAGGTGTAAATGGAAGGTTCAGTGGCTTTATCTTTAAGTCATTCAGAGATAAGACCATTCAGCTCATCTGGGTGGTCTTTTCATATTGCAGCAGTAAAATTTTCAGTGCTTAAAATAGTTAAAGGCCTTGAATAGGTTCTGAAAACATCACACTCATTACAGGAGAAGAATGTATCCATCTCACTCACCGATCAATCTTATAAATTCCAGGAGACAGTAGAGATTGATCCAATCCACATACTGTAAGGGTCCAAATTAGCTCGTACTTTGAAGATACTTTAAAGCTTAATTTACCATTTAATTAAATGGTACATGCAGCATCTTCTAAAAAAATGGAAGAAATCTATAGCACAGTTTAGGATCACTTATTAAGACCAGGAGCTATATAATCCTTTCAGACATAAACAGCTCTTTGTAAACCCTGCCTGTCTATATATTGATCCCCATGTTTAAGGTAATCAAGCTTAGCTTTAACATGTCACAGATTAATTAATTTGGTTTATAGGCTTTCCTGTACTGCATGGCGACATCGAAATGACAGGTCCAGCCATTCTAGAAACACAGGTGACATACCGTGAGTTATATATTTCTGCATGTGGTAAAAGGTGGCCACAGAGGGAAAGATCTTGCAGAAAACTCTGATCGGTACACACGACCGGACTTTCAAGGCAGACTAGGTCAGACGGAATTAGTCCCTCGGACAATCCGATCATGTGTGGGCTAATCCAATCGTTTTTCGTTCAGACGAACCTAAAAATAGAACATGTTTCAAATCTATCCGACGGACTCAATTCATATCGGGAAAACCGCTCGTCTGTTTGCTGGGCAGCTATTGGCTACTGACTATTGAACTTCCTTTTTTAGTCCCGTTTACGTCATCACGTTCAAAACGGACGGACCTTCGAACGGACTTAGTCTGTTCGTGTGTGGCCAAGTCTGTTCGGAAAGTCCGTCGGAACTCCGCCGAAAGTCCGTCGGGAAGACCGTCGGACCTAGTTTGCTAGAAAGTTCGGACATGTGTATGCGGCATGAGATCCGACCACTCTTGAAGGGCTACAGGAAGTGAGGGGAAAACCCACTACTGCTGTTAAGTTTATTGCAGTGTTTCTCTAACCTTTTTTCAGCCGAGGCACCATTTAAAATGATAGACAATCTCGAGGCACCCCATTATTAAATGTAAAAAAATATTCTAATAGCTTTACACAATGCAGCAACATCCACATGTAGGACGCCTAACGTTAGAGGTGATTTATTCTCCCAAAGCAAATACACTTTTGCACACTGGTTCTGACTAGTATTCCAATGTTTCTCTTTTCCCTCAATTTCTCTCCATCAGTCAGCTAATGTCACCCCAGTCCTGAGGGAGAGGGGCACAGGAGGGTCAAACAAGGATGCTGTGGAGGCAAAAGACATCTTCCTTATTAACTGATGACGTCATTGGTTGTTAGGGTGCCTGCATCTAGAAAGTTGTAATGGTGCATAATGAAAACCCATGGCTTTGTGTAACTAAAAGGCAAGCTTGATCCACCAACTGGCTTGTATACAATTTTTTTTATCAATTTTAAGGCATTTTGCCAATGCACCCCTGAAGAAACCTCAAGGCACCTCAGAGTGCATGGACACCCTGGTTAAAAAAGGCTGGTTTATTGGATCCTCCTTAAACTGACCCTAAATTATATGTGAGCATGTGTGATTGGGACCTTAGTTTGTAAGCTCCTTGGGGACAAGGACTGGTATCAAAGAATACATAGCTCCCACCTGTCCCTGATTTCGAGGGACTGTCCCTCATTCAGAACAATGTTCCTCTTTACTCCTGATTTGTCCCTCAATTTGGTCTGATCTATATAGTTGTATATAAAATGCATTACTTATCTATCAAAAAGTGTTTTGAAGTGCTAAATCTTTCATACAATTTCTAAATTGCTACATTTGTAAATTCCAAAAGCCAATATAATGGATAAATAGTGATAAAAAAAGCACTTGTGGGTTTAACCAAAAATTATTTTTGTACAATTATCCTTTAAGGGGGTGGGGGGCATGACAGGGGGTGTGTCCTATGCCTGCATTACTTGGGGATGTAATGTCCCATCTTCAGTAAAAATATACCTACCTGCCTGCTCGCAGTGTTCTCCGGCATGTAAACTGAGCTCAGTTTACATTGCTGGCATGGTCCCCCTGTCCTGGGATGACTGACTCCTGTCCATGCGCAGGAGTTATATCAACCCACGTTGACCAATGAAGAGGCCCACAGACCAGCACTCAGAAGAAGATGCCGATGCCAGGAAGGGACAGGGACTGGTGTCAGAAAGGTAAATTTAGCTTTGCTTTAAGGCTTGCTTGCACACCTGTAGGTGGGGGGTGCAGTGTGGTGTGGCGGCAATAATTTACACAGTCAGGTGCTATATAAAACCGTATTGAACAATAGTTCATAACAAACCTTTTTGAAAAACTGCCGGGTGCACTTACAGTTTCCAGCATGTAAACAGAGTGGGTTCCAGCCGGACTGACACGGTTTGTAGAGATGGGCAGAATGAGACCTGCCCATCTTGTGCCCAATCGGGAAGATGTCCAGAAGAGCAGTGACCCTATGCTTTCCCTCCTCGTCAGGAACCTACCACTAGAACCAGGGCTGCTGATAGAAATCACAAGGCCCTGTACAGCCTACCTGACAGGGCCCCCAATCCCTCCAGGGTGGTGTATTCATTCAGGATGGTGAACCCCCCCAATCACCATCCTGAAATAACACAACAACCCACCTGTGTGGAGGCAAAACGGCAGCACTGCAGAGGAAAGGAGAACACAGGGGTCCCAGGCGGCAGGGGGAAGGAGCAGATACTAGAACCGATCCCCCTGCAGTGCAGCCAGATCAAGAAAAAAATAGGACGAAGCTGGCAGCCCTGCACAAGAGTCACAAGTGTCAGCAATAAGGCAATACTGCTGGCCCTCCTGCCCTCCTCCTTAAAAAGGCTCTGCCTGACCCAAGATGGCTGCTTGAGTCACATGGGGCAGCATAATTCTATAAGATAGCTACCCCAGTGACCCAGGAAACCATAGAGGAACCCTGCTCCTCTTGACTTCCTCTTCAACTACATTGCCCCTGTGGAGAGAGCCACCTGCAGTGAAGAAAATAAACTGCACCTGCCTACAATGACCCCCCCCCCCCAACTACCTGTACTATCTAAGCCCATCCCTAAATAGTAAGAGACTTTCAGGTTTCTTAGAGTAATGCTGTGATCATCTGAGCTTGTAAAAGCTAACTATCCCGAAATGTATCCTTGATGCATTGCCATGGTAACAATCAAACAATATTGTGGTACATAAAGCTAGAGTAAGCAAGTTATGCTCAAAACATTTGAACACTTACAGATATCATCCTGTATATATATGGTCAGTGAGCCTAAGTGTGGCCATGAACAGCCCAATCCTGCCCCAACTTGTTATGTTGCTAGGGCAAGGATCAGACCTTTTAGGGCTAGACCAGGGGACATTAACCAGAACTTCTGAATATCAAACATGCTTTTGATTGCTCACACACATTTTCCAAACTGTTGAGAACATTTTAGGTGAGGGGGCCCTTTTAAACATGAGGAGTTGTGTCCCCACACATCTGCTCATCTATGGCCAACCTACCTCTTCAAACATGCACGCTAAATTTAATTTAGGTGAAATTTCAACAGCAATTGTTTTAAAAGCTACCATTTCCTTTTGTCGGGCTCCACAAAACAAGAAAATAATGAATCTACTGTCCAGATCAGCAAAATAGAGTAAACTAGAGGCAAGGGGCCAGTTATTTTGCCAAAAACGTTACAGAGAGACATTCAGCAAATGAGCAAATGATACATAAAGGCACATGATAGATGTGACATCGCTTGGATGTTCAGACTAAATGAGCCTTCCCCACTGACTGCTAATAATGGTGAGTTTATGAAAGCAATTTCAGAGCAGAATGCTAAGGGTCTCCAGGCTGCAATGAGCCAGCTCCATTTAATGGATGAGGGGGTCAGAACGAGAATTATTGACACTCGGCTGCCCTTAACCTGTTTCCCAATAAAGCTGATTAGATTTTGTCAATTCATCAGCTAACCACTCTCCCAGGGACTGCATCAAAGGCTTATTTGCTCAAGGGAAATCAACAAGTCACCAATCAGCCTCATTAAGCTGCAGAACTGCTCAGGAGAATTTCGGTAGAAATGACGGTAATGGATTAATTAGATGTATTTTCTATTTAAATATGAAAATATGTTACTTAAAGGGCCAATGTTTAATCTTGGCATTCACCATTTCCATTTGGTGGTTGCACTTGTTGAACACAGATTGTTGCCAAATCTGAGGCCAACGGGAGGGAATGTCCCTCATGCCAGTCTTGTTGAATGTAGGCTAGTAATGATTGAGAAAGAGGGCATCCTGTGGAAAAGTAAAGCCCAGTACACACTATAGGAAAATCGGATTAACGATCTTTCTTCAATGTTTCACAGCAGGTCGAAACCAAGGATGGTACTAATTGTACAAAAATTCTCAAACGACTAAGACCCCTTTCACACATTATGTCCATTTTTGACTAACTCTGTTTGCTCAGCGGGGATCGCTCCGTTGATCCCAGCTGAGCCGGAGGATGACAGGTCCACCTCTGCTCACTGTGTAGGGATGGACCTGTCAGATCTCCGCTCTCCGCTATGGGGGATCGGATGAAAACTGACCCGTCTGTCCGTTTTCATCTGATCTGCCACACAGATGGAAAATAAGGTTTCCATCCATTTGAATTTAGCAGGTCAGAGTGGATCAGATGTCAGCGGACATGTCACCGCTGACATCCGTCGCTCCATAGACCTGTATGTAAAAATAGTTTCTGATCATGCGCAGTCTTTCCTATCAAATTTTTCTTGTGTGAAAACTGTACAATAATAGTACACACACATTAAACAAAAAATGTTAGTTCTGTTCACGTACAACAACAATTTTGGAGTTCGTCCCTTTTCTTTTGGAAAATCTGAATCAGATGACGAAAGTTGTGTACACACTATATGAAAATTGAATGATAGATAGTTCCTCATATGGCACCCCACTTTAGAGTCCAGAAAAAAGACTTTACAGAACCCTTATGAGATCTGACGTGGAGATTTCGCTATACACTATACGTAATCAATCTCACCTGCGCTAATACGCACCCTTTCAGCCTTTTGGTATAATGCATCTCAATAAACCCGTGTCTCCCGCATTTCCCCAAGTAAACAGACATAGTCACCATCTTAGCTCCATCGCTCGACTGCCCTCTCCTGAGCACAGCCACTTGGTTTTTATTCATGGACAACCAAAGGAAATGATTAACAGGAAGTCATGGTCCCAACAGCCAATCGCTTCCTCTATGCAAAATGACATCACAGGAAATGACCACACAGGAAATGACACTAAAGGGGAGGGCATCCACAGGAGTGGGGGGGGGGGGAGAAGTGCACATGTCTCATCCACTTGAGGCATGTACACTGCCCTCCGCCCAGCCACATCCACCATCTTGGCCAGCATGGAGCCCACTCAATACTGCTCAGATTAACCAGTATCTAGAAAGATCGTTCTTACAGGCTTAAGATCTGTGGGGACATTGCTAATGCTGTTGTCAATATATGGTATGAGAATACCAACAAGGCGGATATCAATGTCCTCTTATAAAAGAAGATATGTATCCAAAAGGCATAGCGTAGCCACAACAGATATATAATATGTCTCTCTCGTTATGCGGACTTCACTTCTCTAATGTGCATAGACATTTGAAGGCAAGAAGCCCAGCGCATTGCGCTTGAGACTTACAAACCAGCAAACGCCCACACACACAGAGAACACGTCTCCAAGCCCATGAGAAGGTTTTCATACTGACGGTTTTACCGCTGGTCCCGATTCTGCTAGAGCGCTCCTTGGTTAAATCAGGCACAGGGAGACAGATGACAATCTATAAAACACACATAATAACATTTCCACAACAGATCCATGCATAAGCAGAGCCATGCTTAGCTTGAGAAGGATTGTTGGCACTTTATAAATCCTGTATAATAATAATAGGACTGCTTTACAATGAGATCATACTAAAAGAAAGATTTGAATGAAAAAAAAAAAGCTTTTTTAGAGGGTTGAATAATGCCAGATGGCCCAAATTTGTTGAGACCTTCTGAATACCTGGATATTCGATACTTGTTTGTTAGATTGTACATGACCTGCCCATCAATATCATGCTCATTTTTAGGCATATCTATCCATTGTAGGCATGACACTCTCCCATACTTTAAATCTGATCAAAATTCCACTTTGACTAGTAGAGAGGCCTCCCCAAGCTCCACTCAAACCCAACATTTTCAAATACCCTGTGGTTTTACCATTTGACTCAATAGGTCACTTTCAGAGAGGAGACAAAGGGCCTTGACAGGAAAAAATACTATATGTAAAGTTCTGTATATGTGACAATGACATTAGTACTGCAGAGCAGTGGTAATATCATCCGGGGCAGTCTCTAATGGGCAGTATGGAACATGACAATCTTCTCTCAATAAGCCGGTCTCTTTACAACAAGGCAGTGTCTCACTGGGAAATTCCCTCTAACAAGATTACCTCTCTCCCACAACGGAGTCTTTAACAGAGTGGTCTCTTATATGGAAAGCGCCTACAAAGCAGTCTTTCTCCAACATGGCATTTGATCAGGGCAGTCTCAATTCAATAAGGCAATCTATCAGTATGGTCTCTTTCCAGCATTGGAGTCTAACAAAGCTGTCTCTCTCCAGCATTGGAGACAGAGGAGATTCTTTTCAGCAGAGCTGTCTGTAACAGGCCAGTAGATGTGACCCACCTGGACTGATATGCACCTACAATTCCCCACCAGGACACTCCACCTCCCATGATGGTGATGAGTACCAGCGTCTTCCCAAACCAATGACCACCACCAAACTATTCCATTAACCATTTACCTCCTGAGTATCATGAGCACCCATGGACAGATGATAACCCATGATTTACACATTTACTGATGACTAACAGCTACCCCCTGGACCAATTACCTTTTACTCACCTTTGAGCCCTTAGCAGTTTCACAACCACCTGAACTGATGACTCCATATAACAGCCTCTCGGACAACAACCCATGAAAATCTTCCACCTCAATAGCAACAGAAACCCATTACCTCCAAACTTCCCTTGGACAGCCAAGAACCTCAACCTCTCCAGATAATGAGCATCTCCAACAAAGAGGGGAAGATCTAGAAAGAAAACTTTGGGAAATCTCACCCAGTAACAGTCAACTCCACCACATGGGACGCTCATAAAGCGTTCATTAGGGGGCTTCTGATAGGTAAAGTCAACTCCACCACATGTTCAATCTTAAGGTCTATAACAGAGAAGAAAGTCACCAGCACTCCAAAATTGTATTTTCATCATTAATTCAAATCCACTGGATCTCTGTGCTTCTCTATTCAATGTTGGCGGATCATAGCTGATGGGAGGGGCCTGCCTCAGTACTGCTCTTAAGAACCCTCAGCCCTGATGCAAGCAGTGGGCTGGCGCTTAGAAGGAGCTATGCAAATAGCAAAATGCATTGATGAGTTGGTCTCCATCTGGAGGAGTTGGAGTTTATAGGCAGAATGCATTTGCATTGAGATTGCCCAAGGTAATGCCCACATTGCATACTGATCCTCCATGATTGCTTGGAGCTATAGGCAGAATGCATTTGCATTGAGATTGCCCAAGGTAATGCCCACATTGCATACTGATCCTCCATGATTGAAAGAACCAAAATCCAGGAATGGACTAGCAGAAGCTGGATGTCCTCAAAACCAGGAAATATCCAACATGTTGCAGCTTCTAATGCACAGTGTGAGAAGTTCAGTGTGCAGTGAAATTAGAGTAAGCTATTTCAGTAGAAGATAAGCCTGTACAACTGCCCTAGACAAGTTTTTTTGTGCAGTTTGCACAACTTGCGCGTTTGTATGCATGGTTTTTGGGCTTTGGCGTTTTTTTATTAGCCAATAGAGAAAACTATTATCTGTTGCCTCATTTGTTACTAGGTATTTTTTTAGCTTTTCCATTAGCTTTTATTTCTTCTTTTATTATTATTATTCATTTATTATAAAGTTTTTTCGTTAGGGTAAGGGGTTTGAGTTCAATTTAGGTTAGGGTTAGGATTATTTATTTATTTTTATTTTGTTTTGTTTATTATATGAATAATAATAAATGAGTAAATAAATGTAAAATAAATACACAGATAAATAAAAATCATAAATAAAAAATAAAGAAATTCAATGAATGAATACTAAGTAACAATAAATAAATAATTAACCCGTAACTTTAACCTTTACCCCTTAAAAAATAATAATAAATATCTAAACACCCTAACCCAAACACAAAATAAATTATTATTATTATTATTATTATTAATGTATTTTTTTGTTTGAGTTTGGGTGTTTATTGTTATTTTATTATTATTATTATTATTAATAATAATAATAATAATAATAATAATAATAATAATAATATTAAAAAAATTATGATAATAAATATCTAAATACCCTAACCCTAACATAAAATAAACTATTATTATTATTATTATACATAATAATAATAATAATAATAAAATAACAATAAACACCCAAACTCGAACAAAATAACAATAATAATAATAATAATAGTTTATTTTATGTTAGGGTTAGGGTGTTTAGATATTTATTATTATAATTTTTTTTTATTATTATTATTATTATTATTATTATTATTAATAATAATAATAATAATAATGTATTTTTTTGTTCGAATTTGGGTGTTTATTGTTATTTTATTATTATTATTAATAATAATAATAATAATAATAATAATAATGCATTTAATATTTTTTAAGGTTAGAGGTTAATTATTTATTAATGTATTATTACTTATTATTAATTTATTTTACTTATTTATGATGATTTTTAGTTATTTGTGTATTTATTTTACATTTATTTATTCATATATTAATACCATTTTTTTAATCATTTGAGCAGAAAATCACGCAAAAACGCATTTTTGTGCGAATATGCGAATGTCGCGTTTCCATTAATTTCTACGAGAACAGAAACGCACCAAAAAACGCCCAAATCTGCCTGATTTCAGCGAAAAAAAGCTCCAGAACTTGTTTGAGCTCCAGGCATTGGGCTTCCGGTGACATGGAGTGGAGATGGGAACCTTCTCCATAGAAAATCATTGATTTTTTTCTCCTCCAGCATTTTTGAGCTTCAAGCTTCCAGCTACAAAACGCTCAGGTGTGAATGCAGCCTAATGCTGTTTCTGATAATTAGCACACATATATATGTAATATATTATAGTGCAGTGATCTGTTTTTATAGATTGCATGTTTATATAGGAGTTTTCTAATGTCAGCCACTGTTCAGACTTTCTTTAATCCACTTTGCAGTGTTTGTCAGGGGAATAATGTATGGATTGGAGGATTATGACTTAATCTGCTGATTTGTTGACTATTATCCCCTGGAGTCAATAAAACGATTACTGGCACATTATAACTACTAGTAACTTGGAACAACAGTTGTGTCCTAATATATACACCTATTGTACATTGTGAATATAATGTGAAATAATGTGCATGTAAAGCCCAATTTTTTTTTTGTTTTTAGTTTTGGCAGAGTAGGAAAGCATTAGACCCCTGTTACATTCCTCTGGGGCAATGCATCATCTTTATTTGCCCTGGTGATCTCTGTCCCTGAGATAGAATGTAATGAGAAATCACAAATTTTACAGTTGTGACAAGAACAAGAGGTGAGAGGAAATCCTCCAATGGGGGCACATGTTCCAGTGACAACTAATAGGTGAATTTCGCCTGAGCTGGCCATACATGGTTCAATGCTAAGTTTACCTTCAGGAGCATGCTACATGTTACACCCATATTTAGGGTGTAACATGTAACATGCTCCTAGTGACCCACCTCCCGATGCAAGTGCTCTCTGCTTTGTGACAGCGGGCAGGGGATCTTCTCCCTGCACCTGCTGTCACAATTTGAAAACAGAGAGGTGGTGAGGGGCTCTGCCCACACGGCCACATAATTCATTTACAGTTTCCTGTGAATAAACTAGACTACAAGTACCCTCAGCCTCTGAGGCCGACAGCTTGAAGTTCTAAATTGACTGCGAAGGTGCTGGTGAGCATCCTCATAGACCATTGATTCTTCCTGCCATTCAGTATCTGCCTGCCTGTATCGGAGGTACAGGCAGACAGCTTACTGAGTGTCTGCAGTATCCATGCGGTCATCTGAACGTGGGTGCAATGATTTAAATACTGCAATGTAAAAAAATAATGAATGCACATTGTTTTATCTGCAAAAAGATGTGCATTTGTTATTTTTTTTACAAAAAAGTGACCTTATCCTTTAAGATTTCTTTGGTTTAGCCTGCAGACTAGTCCTGCTGAACGGGTCACATTTTGATTCATCTATGGCTAGCTTGACTTTAGAGAAATTTCCTCTCACTTCCTGTTGTGCTTTTGGAAAAGTAAGCGAAGGGAAACCTCCCCATTGGGACACAGACAGCAAAAAATATACTGACAGGAGATTAAATCCTTTCATTAAAGATTAATTTGAGTACTCTTGTGAATGTAACACATATCAACAATGCTATTTTAATAGTAAGCATATCCTTTAAATGTTTTTTCTCTTTAATCTTTTTCCCAAGTTAAAAGAATGCATTGTGCGTACAACCAATTTATATTAGAGTAACACAAAAGATACAATACTACCAATAAAAAAAGACATCATGCCATCATGTTCGGAGAAATGTCCTTGATCAAATGTTCTCAGGCATTTTTAAAGGTGAATATCATGAAGATTTAAAACAACGCACATTAATGCAGTTATGTTTTAAAGAAAAACATTAATGTATTTTGAAATAGGACTGGTGTAAGTACTGAATCTGTCATGATGTGATGACTCCTGTCATCCACTGTACAGCAGCACTCAGACTGGACTCAGATGGAGGGAGAACACTAGAAGACGATCAGGCTCTGCTGCATGCATATGTGCTAAAAGGGAATATGCTGACAGGAGAAAAGAGCAGCATGATGACCTCAGGAGTGTTCTACTGCTCCTTCACTATCTAGTTGTGGCAAGGATGTGACTAGGCTTTATTGCTTAACTGCTGTAGACAAAAGTGCAGTCAGTGATCTGGCTTTATTGTCTGGCAGGTCTGTATAAATTGTGCTTTGAGGCAGAGATTCCTTTGAAATATTGCTGGTGCAATAAGGATCTTCTTCTTTATAGGAATCCTTTAATCAAGTTGGAAATATTGGTTAAAACCATGAGGTCCTGTGTTATTGTAATAGGAACACTGCTAGATTATAATCAGAGAGTGATACATGTATCATTTACATATTCTGGTTTTTGACTATCTGTGCCTAACTGGATGACCATGACCATGAACAAGTCAACGTTGACTTGTGATAATGGATCACGCTTGAGTTTTGTTGTGTAGGGCTTGGAAAATGCCCATAGGGCAGAACCCATAAAAATATACTATATATTGTCAGGTTATGTGCATACTTTTTATATTTGTTCTGTTTTGAGATTTAGCAGTATTTGTACACTGAAAGTTGCAATTTGCAAATCAATTCTAATTAGAAAGAATGGGCAGTGATTGCTGGATGGATGGCGTGCCATGGCCGGGGAACCTGTTCTGGTGTACTTGTTCCTTACATCTTCCTTTTCTTATTCCATTTACAGTGTGTAGACATGATCTTATAATGTCTTTCATTGTTATATTATTTCTCGTGCTTCCATTTTGTCATTTTAAATTGCTACAGAATACGTTTGAGAGCTATAAATGAATAAATTGGTAATAATGACACTCATCATACATATCATTTAATTAAATGTGACAGATCTATCACTGTCCTCTATTAAACCAAAACTTGCCAGGCCTAACACTTTTCTAAACAATACTTCTAAACCACAGGCGTACTGTGTTATTCTTCAAATTAAATTCTCTGTGCCTCGGCAGTAACTGGATCCTGGCCATGTGTTATATGTATGCAGGGGCGGACTGACAACTCATGGGGCCCCCCGGGCAATAGGAGATAATGGGGCCCCCAGGCAATCATATTATGGGGCCACATAGTATACACAACCACACAGTATACACAGACATGTACACACAGTATACACAGACATGTTTCTGTTGGCTGAAACGGTACTCGAGAGGTGGGGCAGCTATAATCTCAGGATTTTTAGACCAAAAGGATGTTGGTAAGGGACATTTCAGAGACAGATGTAAAACAAACACAGATTTTTACATACTGTCCCTGGTTTTACTGAGGCTGGCAACCCTGATGGGGCCCCCTAGTGGCCCGGGGGCCCTCGGGCAGTGCCCTAGTGGCCGAAAGATCAGTCCGCCCCTGTATGTATGCCATACACAGGATCCTGTGGGGGGTGGGTTTATTGCCCAGGTTGGTGCTAAGCCCTCCCTCACAATCTAATTTCAAAGTCTCTTCAAGATACTGCAATATTATGAGGTGGGTCTTAGTTTCAGGAGAAGTTGGCCTTAGAACTGACTTGGACAGAAATGGAGTTATTGTTGACAACATGTGCCCAGGAACCAGGGGTCCCGCAAACATTTGTCATCTTAAAGATTAACACAGGTACTTTCAGATACTACACAAAGTTCCCACAGTTTACCCTATTGTTAGTTTAGCATCTTTTTAGACCTGACAGGTTGAGTTTAAAGCAAACCTGAACTTTATCAATGTAAAGTAAAGCAACAGCTTCACGGTAAAGGTTACCCATCACTTTTTTCACCATGTTATGTTTCATCCATATTTAGGCTCAGCTCACACAACCTCATTACAGGCATACCCCACTTTTAAGTACACAATGGGGTTTATTTACTAAAGCTGGAAAGTGCAAAATTAGGCTCACTTCTGCATAGAAACCAATGAGCTTCTAACCTCAGCTAGTTTAATTAAGCTTTGGTAATACCTGGAAGCTCATTGGTTTCTATGCAGAAGTGAGCCTGATTTTGCACTTTCCAGCTTTAGTAAATAAACCCCATTGTGTACTTAAAAGTGGGGTATGCCTGTATTCATTCACAGAGATCTGAGAATGAATGATCTACAAGTCCCATCTTCCACCGCGGCAGAAGCCCAGACCTCGGTACAGACAGGGAGCTGGAGAAATAGTCTGCAGGAGCATGTGTGGACTTAGCCTTTAAAGCCTCCCTCCCCAGAAAAAACATACTCACCTTTCTTCCATGCCCTCACTGATCAATTCATCTGCAATAAAAATACCAGGTACATCTGTGTATGGAGGAGCATGTGTCTCACTACTCTTCACCAGGGGCAAGGAGACAGCCCTCAGCCCTAAGTAAGCTCTGAGTAGCACAACTCAGAGTTTGCATAGGGCTACATTTCCTGGCAACTGAACGTTGCGGTTGCATATCGAAGAAATGGTACATATTACTGCTTGGGAGGATGGTATTAAACTGAGCTCATTGCTTAACCAAACATGTACAAAGCACAGGTTCACCTTATTGTACTCAAAGGCAATATACAGAACTAATCTTTGTGTTAAAATTCCAGCCGCTTCACTTCTCCTCAGCCATTGCATTTACCCTACAGGTGGGTTGAATACCTGATACCCCTGCCGAACAGTGGTTCCTCCTGTAGGGACATACGAGTGAAGGGGGTGGGGGGGGGGGGTAGAACCACAATACACAGCAGGGGAGCAGCTATTCCACACACCTGGAGGTGTAGAATACATGCTATGGAGCAACAAAGAAGTGATGTCTCAACACAGGGGCTGCCAGGATGGTTAGCAAATTGTATAATTGTATAATGACTCTATGATCTTTCCAAAATGATTATAAACCCTTACATATACCCAGTGAAGTGAAATAAATCCTGCTACATAAATTGTACTTGTTTATCTGCAGCCATCTGTTCTATACATCCATTAAAAATGCTGAATTTATACAGCTTGTCCAAGCTTTCAGATAGCAGAGGGTGGTGAGCTAAAGTTACACTCCACATCTCAGTGAGGAGAGCTCTGAGAACTGATTGGAGGGAAGCGACCACCCCCCCCTCCCCCTTTACTCAGCACACAAGGATAGCGTTGAGGTGGTCAATTGCAGGCTGTGCGCTGCAGCTCCCTCCCCTGTCACCTTTTTACCTCTGGGTGTCAGGAAAACTTGTCAGAAGTGACTCATGCAGATAGGAGAGGAAGGAGGCAGCAGACAGAAATGACACTTAGTGGCCCGGATTGAGACAAGTACACACTATAGAAGGATATGTTTTGTTCAGATTTCATGCCAGAGGTTTACAACCACTTTAGGTTTAACTTGTTACCCAAGGAAGGAAACCACAAACCTCTTTAAGGGCTTATTCTTATCTAATCATTCACATCTACAAGCACACCTAAACTGCTGAATTCACGAGACGGGCACTCACCGAAACGTTAAATGCAATTGGTCCAGTTTTTGCACATGGTTACCATGCCTTGCACTTCTTTGCTAAAACAATTAGATGTGAAACAGTTTTCAAGGTATTTACTAACTGAGCTTCATTTACTAATGCTAAAATTGTCACCCTCACTTGTATTCACTTCAAATACCCAATCAGGTTCAAGATACATTTCTTTTCTTTCTTGTGTGTGAACAGACACTAAGGTGTAAATGGATTTGCCATGGAAGGCATCAACAGTTAGATAGACACATCCATGGTCCCTTTGGTCGGGATATGGTTAAACCATTGTATTTTCCCTTTAAAGAGCAACAGACGTTCCAACCCTCCCCCTCAATTTAATTTCATTAAAACAGCCCATGAATATTTCTATTAAAGCTAAAATGAAATATGAAGCCATTTAGACTCTGCCTGCACCAATCACCCAGATTTATAGCCTTTATGCATCACATCAAGAGCTGGGAAAATGAATTTTCCTCACCCAGGAAGGAAATAAAATCCCAGCCTTGGTCATTTCCAGAAAGCTGTTAATTTGACCATGTGGTAATTACCTTCACAATTAACTAAAATACAAATCAACTTGACAAATCGGGCTAGTTTATATATTAATTAGCTGGTTTAAATTTATTCATTATGAAAAGACAATTTAAGAGGACCTTCGGTGTCTGTTTTATTGCAATAAATTATTGTTAGGAAATTGATGTAATAAAATATCTTAATATTTTAAGGATACTGTATACAGGATAGGGAGCCCTGTTGACAATTTCACTTCCCAATTAGCAGTTTATTATAAGTGCGTGTACATTGTGAAGATAATTACAGCAATTCTCATATCAGTGTCCACTTTGAATATATAATTGTGTTCCTGTCCTGTCCAAAAGGGCTGAACCCTGCAATGGACAGGGTTGTATTAAATACAAGGCTTATATATGAGATGTGTCTGGCGAGTGCTGGGCACAATGGAATGGTAGGCACATTACCATATAGGTAGCCTTATAAGAAAGCTTTAGATTGTTCCATCCAAAGTGATTTTTTTTTTCATGTGATACGTACATCTGCAAGATTTTGCTAAATATTGTGATCTCCCCATAAAACGCAGACTCTGACTTATCACTTCTCAGCAGTGATGTAAGTAACTGAGTTAAAATAAACTGAGTTACGTAACTCAGTTACTTTAGAGGGTAACTAGTAATCTAACTGATTACTTTTCCCCTCATGGTAACTCAGTTCCCATTACTTTGGCTTAGTTACCACAATTACATCTACCGTCACTAGATGGCAGTAGTGTAATTCCGGTGTCCTGCCAAAAAAGTTCCCCCGCCGGATAAGGACCCCCTGTACTGCGCAGGCGCAGCGCTTGCGCAGTACTAAGGACTACGGAGCTTCCGAAAATTGCAGAACCTAAACAGCTCTGAGTGAACTCTACACAGCGCAGGCGCAGTTAACTTGTAATTGTATGAGGCGATGCAGCACCCTCATGATGCTCGTGCTACTCTGCAAGGGGCGTCTATCGTGTAACTAAGGGGCGGGTCTAGTATTACTGTAACCAAGGGGCGCATTTATTATTATTGTTATATATCGAGCTCTGCCCATTAATTTAACATTCGCCCTCTTCTGTAGAAATCCACCCCTTACACGATATAATAATAATAGACCCGCCCCTTGCTTACACGCTATAACAGAACTGCCCCTTGGTTAGAGTAATAATAGAGCAGCCCCTTGGTTACATGATATATAACAATAATAAATGCGCCCCTTGCTTACAGTAATACTAGACCCGCCCCTTAGTTACACGTATAGAATATTTTTAAAAAAAAGTCAGTTACTTTGCTGAGTAACTAATTACTTTTCCAATGTAGTAACTGAGTTACTAACGCAATTACTTTTTGGGAGAAGTAATTTGTAACTTAACTAAATTACTTTTTTAAAGTAAGATGACCAACACTGCTTCTCAGTCAGTAAAGATCATGCTGCCATCATTCTGTGCTCCATATTATTATTATTATTATTTAAGGTACTTATATAGCGCCGTCAATTTTACGCAGCGCTTTACATATACATTGAACATTGACATCGGTCCCTACCCTCAAGGAGCTTACAATCTAAGGTCCCTAACTCACATTCATATACTAGGGCCAATATTATATTATATATATATAATATATCATATTACATCAGATCTTACTACAATTTGATCTTCTGTGTAAGACCCAACAACGTTTAAACTAGAAGCTAAAAGGCATCTCAATGCACTGCCATTACCTTTGTTAAAAACGAATTCCAGGCATTGTATATACATAGCTCCCAACTGTCCCTGATTTCGAGGGACCGTCCCCCTGTCCCTCTTTCCTCCTTATTTGTCCCTCATTTTGGTCTGATCTGTATAGTTGCATATAAAATGCACTATTTATCTTTCAAAAAGTGTTTCCCAGTTCTAAACATTTCATCCAACTTCTAAATTGCTGCATTTGCAAATTTCAAAAGCCGATATAAAGGAATAATAGTGTTAAAAAAGCATTTCTGCGTTTAAGAAATCTTTTTTTATTTTTATTTTTTTGCATACAGTAATTCTCCTGTAACCTCCCTGGCGGTATGATTATGGCAGATTTTTGTTTCTCAAAGCGGTACAATTGTTTTGCATAGAAATTTGGCGTTTTATATTGTAGGCCTGTAATTCTTAGCAACACACTTAAATCTGTCAAAACAAGAGTCTAGTAGATATCCCGGGTATGATAAAGTTTGCAACACAAAATCATAAATTATAATATAATAAATAACTATAAAAAATTATAAAAAAATTATAATATAATAATAATAATAAAATTAGTTTTCCCACGATTCACTACCGCTTAATTTTGCAAGTGTTCTAATTTACTATCGCTGTTTTCTAGCTGGTCTAACCACTTTTGACATAAAGGGACACTTTTTAGTTGCTATGGACAATCTCAAGTTTCCAGGCAAAAAGAACAGTATATATAATAGTATATATCATATAAAACTGCATGCAGGCATTGGACAAAGCATTAGGGACAAAAGGGATGTGAAATTATTTAATACAGTAGAGTAATCTGTAAGATTACAGTGTACTGTATGGGTTATGAATTTTCTATTTTTTTAGAATACGCTCGCAGGGAACGGAGCCCAGGAAACAGAGGCATCAGGTGGAGGACACAGCCCACAGACACAGCGGGGGGACATTGCAGGATCCTGGGGACAAGGTAAGTACACTGCACCAGGATCCTGCAATGCAATCCCGAGTGTGGCTCAGGGTTACCGCTAATGGTACTGAAATTTAACACGAGCCACACTTGGGGAAACCGACAGGAAGGTTAAGGAGGCGTGACAGGGGGTGTGTCCTATGCCTACATTCTTTTGCTAATAGGTGTCCCTCATTCGCATCTCAAGAAGTTGGGAGGTTTGCATACCTGACCAATGCCCCTGGAAGCTGGAAATCCCTGAAGTAGACAGTGCTACTCCAGTAATCTCTATCTGCTTCCAGGTCCCATGCTGAGTGGCTGGCAAAGCGTTCTCTGATTGGATGAGGTGGAGAGTGTGACTTTACTGCCCCGTATCTCTGCCTTGTCCAGTCAAAGAACGCTTTGCATCTATTCAAAAAATGCAAAATTTTCTCTAAATGGGACCATTCTGTGCGGTTGACCTCCTGTGCTCACAATAAATCATGCCAGCCAATCAACATGGGACCTGGAAGCAAGAGGAGATCACAGAAGTAGCTGGACGAATATAACTAAAATGATACCATGCCGCCCTACTAACACAAAATCAGCAGAAGGTTTTGTTGGCGAACAATCCGATCGTGTGTACGAAGCTTTAGTGTTAAAATTTAGTATGGAATCCGCCAAAAAACATACAAAGCATTATGACACTCATAGAAACTTGCTTGGTACATATGGTAAGGAAGATGCCAACATGTTTCGGACTTTGGTCCTTTATCAAGGCAACTAGATATCCTTTAGATTCTCATCTGGGTGTATGAGAAGTCATAGGGTTAATATCAGTAAAATATAACATCATTATACTGTCAAGATATACATTGCTAGATATAGTTAGATAAATAGGTGGTCAGAGAGATACTCACATGTCCTAACGGTGCCTATTTATATGCAAAAAGAGAGGGGAGCCACTGAGCGTGGTGTCCAGGGGTGTCCACGTCAAGAAGTAGCTGGACGAATATAACTAAAATGATACCATGCCGCCCTACTAACACAAAATCAGCAGAAGGAGCCCAAAGGGTGGCGCTAAAGAGCTGAAAAACCACGTAGTACGTCACTACGTTCGTGATTGTTGGCCAACAATTGTGTGGCCGTGTGTATACAAGACAAATTTGGGCCAACGCCCTTCGGACAAAATTCCTCGGTTTTGTTGACGAACAATCCGATCGTGTGTACGAAGCTTTAGTGTTAAAATTTAGTATGGAATCATGGTGGAGTGTAGTGGGAGTGCCTTCATCCCAAAATATACAGAAGACGAAATGCCCTCCAAACAAACCCAAAGGACTATTATTGGCACAGCAGACAAAACGTGACTATATAACAGATAAAACTTTATTACAGAACCACAACAAATTGGACATATAAAATGAACATATAAAATAAGGGTTCAAATTTGCTTTATGCCACAAGACATGTGGGAGTGGATTTGCTGCTGAAGGCATAGCGCTATTTATCCGGCGTCGTGACGTCACCGACGCGGGAAGAGAACCGCCGACAAACCTGATGCGCTCCAAGGTATGATGTAAAGTCCGGATGGATAGCGCATGCGCAAATAGTTTAGCGCATGCGTACCAGATCTTACCCGCGCTGGGTAGCACAATGAGGGAAAGCAAGCAAAGTAGATGGGCATATATAGAAAAATAGAGGCAACATGGCAGAATAGGCAGGAGAGGACAGGTGAATAACTGGCATGACAATAAATAATGCGATTTGCAGTATTAGACGGCATAAACATTGCCACAAGAAAAGATAGACAATACCAATTGAGCGGCAGTTTACATAGTGTTTAGGGAAAAAACGTTGACCGTTAGGTAAACGTATGAAATGGATTTGGGTAGGTATTTGCAGTAATTACAATTGCCACATGGAAAGGTACCATTTGTCTCTGGGATTTATTACACTTTTGTATTCACTTGTAATGAGTTTATCACGGAGAGAAGGGGCACGTTGATCAAAGGTTTGGGCGGGACAAAGGGGGAAAGTGTCCTGTCTGTAGAAATGATGTGCCAGTGTTTAGACATGTGTAGAGTCATCTACAGAGCGTGGTTTAGATTTCGCTTTTTTTGTATGCGTTTTTGAGGACGCTATTTTTGTATCCACGTGCACGGAGTCTATCCCTCAGTGCTTTATGCCACAAGACATGTGTAGAGTCATCTACAGCTCACCTGCGGCAATGTCAAATATATTTAATCTTTGGGGACAGTGGAAACATCAAGATTCTGTACAATTGGTGTGGAAGAAAATGGCTAAAGCCGCCTATACTCATAAAATAATAGTTGCTTGATCCAGCCATTTGTGGGCTGAAATATGTCTATAAGGTTAGACTGATTATAGTATATAGAAAATGAGGGGAGGCCAACAATGGCACCAAATCCCGCGTAAAGACATATAAATTGAAAACTGGAATTATGGGACTTTTTCGATGCCACATATGTATGTGAAGATGATCTTTTGGCACCTAAAAAGTCCAATAATCCGGGTTTCCAATTTATATGAGGTTAAGTAGATGCCCACCATTTGACAGCTCATGGGAAGAAGAGTAGATGAGGTTAGGAACCCTCTGTAGATAACTATTCCCACCCCAAGGATAAGTAGAGTCTGGCTGTACCAATCTCCTCCCCCTTACAACAGAGATTACGGTAATATTAGCGCCCGGCCAAAAGTGCATTGCTGGAGTATGGGCGGCGGGGGGGTTTGGGGGGGGGGGATACAACTGCCCCCATATGTGCAATAGGTACCTAAACAATAACAACTCAGAACATCAATACATTTCCTCTCTTGACCTACAGCATCAAAATGCTACAAAAGATTGGCCTTTAACCTCTTCAGTGCCTAACATTAAGATAAAACCCATTGTACCCGATTTAACCTTATGCTGATAGAATCCAACTCTGCCTTTTTTTAGCTTGTGATCTTTATAAACGTTCTTGTATTAAATTAGAAAATCATTCTCTCCTCATCTAATTGTATTCTTTCCTTTCTTATTTCCAATTAATTAGTCCTATCGACGTTGCAGTATTTTAAATGACTGGAGTCCGTTTGCTGTTAAAATATATGGGTCAGCTCGTGCAATTTTATACTGCACGGCACTGTATAATGTGGCTTTTAAATACTCCTTCTTCATCACATCAAATACATCGGGCTGGAGAGCTGAGGAATTTTAAAGATGCCATAAGACATATAATAACGTAGCCATTAATGGCAGGAGTTGTAAGCTCACCTCTGTGGCGGCCAAGTGGTTAAGGATGGCTAATGTGCTTTTAGTAGTGGCTCTGTCAAGCTTAAAAATAATAGTAGGGCCAAAGCAAAAAAAGGGAATAAGGGATATTGAAATGCAACATCACTGTATAATTACTGTTATTTCTGATGGAATGCATTCATTAATATGAATCTCCTCTTTTTTTTTATTTATCTATGTCCTTTCCTATTGTTCTTCTCTTTCTTTTTATTGTCTTTTGTTTTGCCTTTGGGTAGATTCTTGCCCAAGTGAAATAATGGTTACTTAAGTATAGTTGTTTCTGTTGAACAGGTGATAAGATATATTTATAATGATCTTCGAAATCTTAGAAAAGATTGTCGTTCTCAAGCTTCATCAATGTTGTGATATATGGGATCAAGGCAATCCAGACTATGGGCTTTTTGAATGTAACCTTGCAAACTATTTAATAAAAATTAATATTTAAAAAAAAATGATGAATCTCCTCTTTGGAATACCCATGTTGATAGTTGATTACATTGTTATATGTAGCACATTTTAGAATTAGAATATTCTTTTAACAATGGACTTTTGCCAGCTTCACTATAACTAGGTAGCCCTTTACAGGTACACTGTTGGACCTTTTTTTCTAGATGTTTAGCCAGTACAATTTAAAGTGAATACATAACCAAAACTTTTTTTATAGAGTGGGGAAGGGTTAGAACCCCTGTCACATGTTTATAGCTGTCTGTCCTCTTTAGGAAGTTTCACATTGTGAATTTGTCTTGGAAAACATTGTTACTGAGATAGAAAGTGATGGGATATCCAAATTCACACAGCTGTCACCAGAAAAGAGGGTAAATCCTCCAATGGGGACAATTGTTTCAGTGACTTTTCCCTACTAATTTCCCTCACTTTGTAGAATGTTCCTCTTACTACCTCTTACTACCTGTTGGGTCTCTGGGATGGGAAATGAAGGAAAATCTTCCCAATGAGACACAGACAGCAAAAAAATAACATGATAGGGGTTTTAAACCTCCCCTATTCAACCATAATTTAACAAAAAAAGTTTTGACTATACATACATACACTTTAAATGTGTATACATGTTCCCAAGAGGCTCCCTATGCTTTTAGAGATTAAGTATAAAATATGAGTGTTTTCTTATTATTGCTATCCTTTGTAAAAACATTATGAGACGTAGCCAAGAAACCATAATATGTATCAGACCAGCTTACTTACAATTTTTTTTTTATTATTATTATTATTATTATACAGGATTTATATAGCGCCAACAGTTTGCGCAGCGCTTAACAAAATAAAGGCAGACATTACAATTACATTACAATTTGGTACAAGAGGAATCAGAGGCCCTGCTCGTTAGAGCTTACAATCTAAAAAGGAAGGGTCAATTGATACAAGAGGTAATAGCTGTGGGGGATGAGCTGATGGAGGAAGTAAAACAGTGTTAGTTAGAAGCGGGATAGGCTTCTTTAAAGAGAAAGGTTTTCAGGGATCGTCTAAAGATGGATAGATTAGGGGACAGTCGGACAGATTGGGGTAGAGAGTTCCAAAGGATGGGAGAAGCTCTGGAGAAATCCTGGAGGCGAGCATTGGAGGAGGTGACAAGGGAGCTGGAGAGCAGGAGGTCTTGGGAGGACCGAAGAGAGCGGTTGGGTTGGTATTTTGGGACTAGGTTAGTGATGTAGTTGGGGGCAGAGTTATGGATGGCTTTGTAAATGATTGTTAGTACTTTGAATTTTATTTGTTGGGTGAGTGGAAGCCAGTGGAGGGATTGGCAGAGGGGGTGGAGGACACTGAATGGTTGGTAAGGTGGATGAGTCTTGCAGCGGCATTCATTATGGACTGAAGGGGGGATAGTCTATGTAAAGGTAGTGCAATGAGGAGGGAGTTGCAGTCGTCGAGGCGAGAGATAACCAGGGAGTGAATTAGAAGCTTGGTGGTGATTGATCTCCCAATTGATGCCCAAACTAAGAATTATATTCTAACTCGTAGGGTCTTTCTGCTTCTTGCAGTTGTGAGATAACAGACCAAACGCCATCCACTTAACGCAAGTTGGTTTCTGGTCACTACAAGGCCAGTATCTACCAACTTAGCTTTATGCCATGATAACAAACTGACTACTTTTATCTTTTTATTGTCCTATTGGCCAAATGTTGCGGCCACCCTCACTGTCAACTGCATTCTTGTAATTAAAAATAAAATAGAAAAAAAAAAAACCTGTTGATGTGTCACTTGGTATCCATTACCATCGGATTGAGAAACTTTTGTTTTAGATCATTTCAGTGATAATACAATTGTATCCTGACCCAGAGACAGAATCTGCTTCAGCCTAAACCCCACTAACTTTGAGATTTGTCCAAATACTAAGTGGGAATTTATACCCCTTGGGCGCACACTGAGTATCTGTGTTTGTAATATTAAATGTAAACTGTATACTTTTTATTTGTAATAAATCTTTTTTACTTAATAAAGTATATCATTATTTTATCAGTACTGAGATAGTCCATTAATTCATTGGGCGGGAGCGCTACAGGGTCAGCTTCAGCAACTATGCCCTTGCTCCCACCCTCCCCTGTTTCTCCATACTAAGTGGGATTGGTTGAAGTGGGGAAGATTTGGTGTGTGGGTCTAGTGTTGCAAGGGAATTTACTGTGTGCCTCTTACAATTTTGGTGTACTATAAGGAATAACTTTCAGCAGTCAAGAATGTAAATCATATATCGGTTCACATAATTACCAATACCTTTGCACAGGTAAGTATAACATGTGTATTATTTTAATAAAATAAATAGCTTTTACAACAAGTTTAACAATGAATGGTACCACAATGTATTATGATGTGTGGTGCGGTAATGTGTAGTTAGGCAAGTGTTTTACTGCATGCCCGCGCAACATGAAGTTGTGAATGGGCTCCAATTTTTTTCCCTTAAATAGTGAAACTCTTTGGGGTTGATTCTATTGAAGGTGCAATTGAACCCGCTCTGCTGATTTCCATCATCCAATTATGTGCAAGCAAAAATGCAGGTTTTTTTTTATTTTCAAGATCTTTAGATTTTACATGATCCAGTATGTGACAGCGTGCCCCAAGCTCTGCCCATCAATTTCGACCACAATGTTTCAAGGATATGGATGAATGATAGACAGTGCTTATGTTGTTCTCTGTGCACTTTCCCTACGTAAACACTGTCAGTCTTAATGCATGGGACCATGTGAGAGGAGCCCTCACTGCAGCTATGAATATGTTTTTTTTTTTGTATCAAAACGCGCAACCTGAGATAACTTGCACACTGTATGAGTTGCTGGCTTGTCACCTCATACGCCCTCACTGCAGGGATGTCCCTTTTTTGTAAGTTATCGCTGGGCAGAGCTTAGGGGCGCGCTGTCCCATACTGGATCTTAGTTTCTAGAGCTCCTGGAAAGATAGGACAAAGGGTTTTATTTACTAAAGGCAAATCCACTTTGCACTACAAGCACACTTGGAAGTGCAGTCGCTGTAGATCTGAGGGGGACATGCAAGGAAAAACAGCATTTTTGCGTGTACATTATTGGAAGATAAAATCAGCAGAGCTTCCCCTCATTTCAGATCTTCCCCTCAGATCAACAGCGACTGCACTTCCAAGTGCTTCCACTTTTAGTGCAAAGTGGATTTTCCTTTTGTAAACCAACCCCAAAATGTTATATGTATTTTGTACCCTAGGGACTGGAGCATCAAATAAAATATGAAATTATAGTTCTTTAATTTATTCCTAGTAATATCAATGTACTGCCAACAGGTATCTAAAGCAGTATTAAACCAAAAAACTGAACTGTAATACACTGCAGTTTGAATTTAATAAATGGAAGCACACTATGTGGGTCCCTTCTATTATTACCTTTATACAGTATATAAGAGTCACAGTTTGGGGTGGAGGAACTTGACTGGCCTCCACCCGATAGAACACCTTTGGGATGAATTAGAGCAGAGACTGCGAGCCAGGCCTTCTCTCCAACATCAGTACCTGACCTCACAAATGTACTTCTGGAAGAATGGTCAAACATTCCCATAGACACACTCCTAAACCTTGTGAACAGCCATCCCGGAAGAGTTGAAGCTGTTATAGCTGCAAAGGGTGGGCCACATCAATATTGAACCCTACGGACTAAGACAGGGATGCCATTAAAGTTCATGTGCGTGTAAAGGTAGAGAAATGTGGGTAGCCTCTATAATATTGGGGTGCCTACCTTTACACGCAGAGATAAATAGATTGGATGCTTGGTCCCCAACCAAGCCTCCCAAAGGGACAGGGGCAATTGGACTATCTCGGTACCATATAGAAAAATTGATTCAAAGGTGTACACAGGTATAAAGAGAGTTCATTAATATAAAATGTAATAATACAAAATGAATGACACACACTAAATGTGTAAAGCAAATTATTATAAATATGGGGAGAACAGAGCAGAGCTGCTTACCCGAGACCTGGCACGTACAGGACACGGAGCGTCACCAAGATGGTTTCATTAATCCCCCCTAGTCACCACGGGGGGCCATCTTGGTGACGCCCTGTGTCCAGTACGAGCCAGGTCTCGGGTAAGCAGCTCTGCTCTGTTCTCCCCATATTTATAAAAATTTGCTTTACTGTTATTGACTTTCTGATATCAAATGCTGTTATCATTGTAGTCTAATATATTGTTACTAATCACTTGTTAATCAAATTACAGATATTCTCCTGACGAAGCGACATCAGTCCGCGAAACTAGTAGAGATGCAATCCGTGATCAACTATTCCATTGTGATCTCCCCTGTTTGGGGATTACTTTTTTGGTGATATACATGGATTGTTACCATGTTTTTAATTTGTATTTGACCATTTAGTCTGTGTCATTAATTTTGTATTAATACATTTTATATCAATGAACTCTCTTTATACCTGTGTATACCTTCGAATCTATTTTTCTATATTGTACCGAGATAGTCCAATTGCCCCTGTCCCTTTGGGAGGCTTGGTTGGGGACCAAGCATCCAATCTATTTATCTCTGCGTGTAAAGGTAGGCGCCCCAATACTTTTTTGTTTTTGGGTTTAATACCGTTTAAATGTCTCAGTGGCAGACAGTTACAGTGTCTTGTAAAAGTATTCACTCCCCTTGGCATTTTTCTGGTTTTGTTGCCTCACAACCTGGAATTAAAATGGATTTTTTGAGGATTTGCATCAATTAATTTATAGAACATGCCCACAACTTTGAAGATTTTTTTTTTTTTATTGTGAAGCAAACAACAAATAGGACAAAATAACCAAAAAGGCAATGTGCAAAACTATTTACGCCCCTAAAGTCAATACTTTGTAGAGCCACCTTTTGCGGCTATCACAGCTCCAAGTCACTTTGGAAAAGTCTCTATGAGCTTGCCACATCTTACCACTTAGATTTTTGCTGATTCTTCCTTGCAAAACTGCTCCAGCACCTTCAAGTTGGATGGTTTGCACTTGTGAACAGCAATCTTTATGTCTGACCACAGATTTGCTATTGGATTGAGGTCTGGGCTTTAACTAGGCCATTCCAACACATTTACATGTTTCCCCTTAAACCACAAAGTGTTGCTTTAGCAGTGTGTTTGGGGTCATTGTCCTGCTGGAAGGTGAACCTCTGTCTTAGCCATAAATCACACACAGAGTGGTACAGGTTTTGCTCAAGAATATCCCTGTATATAGCACCATTCATCTTTCCCTCAACAAACACACATGGTGTTCTTTGGGTGATGTGATGTGTTGGGTTGGCGACAGACATAGCGTTTTCTTTGATGGCCAAAAGGTTCAATTTTAGTCTCATCAGACTCAGACACCTTCCTTCATACATTTTGGGAGTCTCCCACGTGCCTTTTCGCAAATTCAAAACGTGCCATTTTGTTTTTTGCTGAAAGTAATGTCTTTCTTCTGGCTACTCTGCCATAAAGCCCAACTCTATGGAGCGTACAGCTTATTGTCGTCCTATGTACAGATACTCCAGTCTATGCTGTGGAACTCTGCAGCTCCTCCAGGGTTAGCTTAGGTCTCTGTGCTGCCTCTCTGATTAATGCCCTCCTTGCACAGTCCGTGAGTTTTGGTGTGTGGCCATCTCTTGTCAGGTTTGCTGTTGTGATATGTTCTTTCCATTTGGTTATGATAGATTTGATGGTGCTCCTAGGGATCATCAAAGATTTGGATATTTTTTTTATAACCTAACCCTGACTTGTACTTCTCAACAACATTGTTCTTTACTTGTTTGGAGAGTTCCTTGGTCTTCATGGCAGTGTTTGGTTAGTGGTGCCTCTTGCTTAGGTGTTGCAGCCTCTGGGGCCTTTTAAAAAAGGTGTGTATATGTAATGACAGATCATGTGACACTTAGATTGCACACAGGTGGACATCATTTCAATAATTATGTGACTTCTGAAGGTAATTGGTTGCACCAGAGCTTTTTTATGGGCTTTATAACAAAGGCACATGCCAATTATTATTTTGTATTTCTGAAAAATAGTTTTATGTATATATTTTTCTAATTTTACTTTACCAACTTAGACTATTGTGTTCTGATCCATCACATATAATTCAGATTAAAAAAACATTGAACTAAAGGCTGTAATGTAACAAAATAGGTAAAAAGCAAAGGGGGTGAATACTTTTGCAAGGCACTGTAAAATCGCCTGGTTAGCCTATAGACTGTCATGCTCAGTGAAGGTGTGAACAAATGTATTTGCCAACAAGTCAGCACAATGGTCCACTGTGTAAGCATTGTACCCCTGCCCACCTCTTAGCTCACCTATGAGGGAATTCTCAGCCTTGTTCTGGATGGAAGAGTTTACCCTGCAGGAAGACACAGTGCATTGTGTTCTCTTTATTGCTCTGCAGAAAATAGCACTTGCCGTCAATACTGTGTGACAAATGCACATTACCATCAGTGTGTTACAATCACTAAGGAGTGAAATAATCATGGAATGTACTGCAAACAAGAATGTAAACGTAAACTTTTATTGTGCCAGCATCATTAGTAAATTGAAACCTGGAAAGTCACTCTTCTATCTGTTCTATTGTGCCAAGTTAACACCCAACCACTAAACTTAGCACATTATTACATTCTAAAAATAAAGGATAGTAGCATTACTTTTATCACATAAACCTGCCCCCCAAAAAATACATGTGTGTGTGTGTTTGTAGAACTGAATATCAAGCGCAGAGCAATGACAGGCCTTTGGTTTGCACATAAGCACTAAAAAAAGTACAGCGTCGCATGACCGCGCAATTGTCAGTTTAAATAACGTCGTATGGCAAAAAATGGGCTGGTCATTAAGGAGGTAACAGCTTCCGGTCCTTAAGTAGTTAAAGTGATTGTAAACCTTTTTTTTTTAAAATAACAAACATATCATACTTACCTCCACTGTGCAGTTCGTTTTGCACAGTGTGGCCCGAACCTTCTGGGGTCCCCCGGCGGTGCTCTCGGCTCCTCCTCTACCTGGCGGTTACCTTGCGGGCGTGCTCCCGAGTCCAGCATTTGCACGCAAATACACAGAATGCCGGACTCGCCCCGGCGCATGCGTCATTGGATTTGATTGACAGCAGCAGGGGCCAATGGCTGCGCTGCTATCAATCTATCCAATCAAGAGCCGAGAACCCTGGGCAGAGAGGTAGAGTGCGTCTCGGACGAGGGAACGAACGGGCTAAGGTGTGTAAAACGGGGGGGGGGGGGGGGGGGCCGGTCAGTGTCAGAAGTTTTTTCACCTTAATGCATAGGATGCATTAAGGTAAAAACACGAGGGTTTACAACCCCTTTAAGGGAGTATGAAAAGTTTCATACTTACACTGGGATCACCGTTGAGATATTTGTATATCGCTATGACATCTCCTCTCAAGTGTCTCTTCTCCAAGGAGAATACATTTAGGGCTTGTAGTAGTTCCTCATAATTGAGGTCCTCCAGTCCCCATTTTCATTTAGTTGCACTTCTCTGAACTTTCTCCAGTTCCACACGTCTCTTCTTAGGATTGGTGACCAGAACTGGACAGAATACTCCAGATGCGGCCGAACCAGAGTTTTAAAAAGTGGCAAAATAATAGAGTAATGGAGTAATGGAGTAATTTCTCTTTTTAACCACTTCAGCCCCGGACCAATTGGCAGCCAAAGGACCAGGCCCCTTTTTGCGATTCGGCACTGCGTCGCTTTAACTGACAATTGCGCGGTCGTGCGACGTGGCTCCAAAACAAAATTGGCGTCCTTTTTTTACCACAAATAGAGCTTTCTTTTGGTGGTATTTGATCGCCACTGCGGTTTTTTTTTTTGCACTATAAACAAAAATAGAGCTTTTTGCTATAATAAATATCCCCAAAAAATATATAAAAAAACATTTTTTTCCCTCAGTTTAGGCCGATACGTATTCTTCTACATATTTTTGGTAAAAAAAAATCGCAATTAGCGATTATTGATTGGTTTGCGCAAAAGTTATAGCATTTACAAAATAGGGGATAGTTTTATAGCATTTTTATTAATATATTTTTTTTTTTTACTTGTAATAGCGGCGATCTGCGATTTTTATCGGGACTGCAACATTATGGCAGTGCATACTAGCCCATTATGCCTTTGCCTTACAGAGTTTTTTTTTCGGGGTATACAACTGCTTTAATTGGAAGAGTGAGCCTGAGTTCACATTAGATGCGGTGTGAATTCACAGCAAATTCACTGCGGATTCAGAACTGCATCTAAATCACAACATGTCCATGCGAACCGATTGCCGATTGTATGTAAAGTTAACAACACCCCGCAATCGGTTTAAAAAATGCAGTGCGATGCGGTTCTGATTCTGGTGCCGATAAAAAAAAAGGGTCCTGCACCAGTTTGGTGCGAATGCGGTGCGATTTGAGGCATACAAATTCATGGCTCAAATCGCACCCTAGAGACACTGCATATAATTCGCACAGAAATGTGCTGCGTTTCCTGTGCGAATTACATGCGGTGTCCAGCACCACATCAGTGTGAACCCGGGCTGAAGTTCCACTTTCAGTGACCCGTTCTTCTGCGAGTTGTTAGACCACTTAAAGCTAAATGCAAATCTCCCTTTTGCTTTAATGTTGGTATACAATGTAATTGATGCTTCTGATAAGAAGCCTTACATGTTCCTTTTCATCTCAGCCTCCAAACTGATTACATCTTGCTGATAGCCCCTAAGAAGGAGGGGATTAAAGGGATAACCTTTTTTATGACACTGAGAGTAAAGGGCCAAGGAGTGCAAGTAGCAAATAATAGAGTTTGATTAATCCTTGCAAAAATCAGCTAATCAATTTGCTCACCCTGGTCAGACAGAGCCATCTTTTGTGCTGGCCGGGATATAGGATGGATGGGTTTCCCCAGGAAAAAAAATTAACCTTCCCTGTGCACACAGACACATTGCTTTTAATTAGAATTATAAGCGTGGACTCCAGCATAAATGACCCTTATCATATTAAGGTACAGCAAAAAGGGCAAAGCTTAACCAATATTTGATATATACGTGCATCACAGCAAACATAATTCAGCGCTGCAGCATAGCACATTTAATTAAATGTCTGTTAAGTGATCTATATAAATTCTGGGCAACAAACCCCACATAGCAGGAGGTGAAATTACACTTATTGAAGACACATTATTTTAATGAGATGAAAGTCATTTGTTTTATACGTGTTATTTATTTATTTGCTACCTCTGTGTATTACTCAGAACAGTATTTGGAAGCAGAGAGAACCGAACCGAATGGAGTTATTGGAATTCCGCAGATTTCTGATATCATCTTTATATTTTATTTAACTTAAGCCCCGGACTAATTTGCAGCCAAAGGACCAGGCCCCTTTTTGGGATTCGGCACTGCGTCGCTTTAACTGACAATTGCACGGTCGTGCGACGTGGCTCCCAAACAAAATTGGCTTCCTTTTTTTCCCCCACAAATAGAGCTTTCTTTTGGTGGTATTTGATCACCTCTACGGTTTTTATTTTTTTCGCTACAGGTTGCAATACTACAGGGAGGGTGAGGGGAGGAGAAATTCCACTTAGATTGCCTAGGCCAGGGCTAGGCAACCTGGAGCCCTCCAGCTATTGCAGAACTACAGGTCCAATCATGCCTCTGGGAGTAATTGTAACTGCCAGCCTTGCAATTCCTTATGGGAAATGTAGTCCCACAACAGCTGGAGGGCCCCAGGTTGCCTACCCCTGGCCTAGGCAATCCGAGTGGGAGTAGGAGTGGGTTCCCTGTAAAAAACGGATCTTCACCCTTGCTGGGTATGCCAAGAGAGGGGAAGATGGCCCCCACCCATCCCCATAACATTTTCTTAAATGACAAAATTGTATTTCTTTGTTATTTTATTGCATTTTAGTGTAAATGTGAGATCTGAGGTCTTTTTGACCCCAGATCTCATATTTAAAAGGTCCTGTCATGCTTTTTTTTTTCTATTACAAGGGATGTTTACATTCCTTGTAATAGGAATAAAAGTGACACAATTTTTTTTTTTTAAAACTGTGTAAAAATAAAAAATAAAAGGTAAAATAAATAGGGAAAAAAAAAAGATTTTTAAACACCCCCCGTCCCGCTGAGCTTGCATGCAGAAGCAAACGCATACGTGAGTAGCGCCGCACGTGTTCAAACCACACATGTGAGGTATCGCCACCAGATCAGTAGAGCAAGAACAATAATTCTAGCCCTAGACCTCCTCTGTAACTTAAAACATGCAACCTGTAGAATTTTTTAAATGTCACCTATGGACATTTTTTAAGGATAAAAGTTTGTCGCGTGACATGTTGGGTATCAATTTACTCAGTGTAACATTATCTTTCACAATATAAAAAAAATGGGCTAATTTTACTGTTTTATTATTTTTTAATTCAAAAAAGTTTATTTTTTCCAAAAAAGTGCACTTGTAGGACCACTGCGCAAATACGGTGTGACAGAAAAGTATTGCAACAACCGCCATTTTATTCTCAAGGGTGTCAGAAAACAAAATGTATAATGTTTGGGGTTCTAAGTAATTTTCTAGCAAAAAAAATGTTTTTAACTTGTACATAACACATCTCAAAAAGCGGCTCGGTCCTTAAGTGGTTAAAAAGTGTAGCGGTAAAAGAGGTGTTAATGAGTAACAGAAACTGTAGCTGCTGACTTTAATAAACAGATACTCACCTTTTCTAGGATCCAGCGCTGCGCTCACCTGAGCCCTTTGTTCCACCAGTCTGCAGCCTCTGGTGGCTGCATCTCGAATGCGGGCACCCAGCTGTGACAGCTTGCAGCTTTACAGCCAGCTGCCCACTGCGCATGCATGAGCCGCGATGCACATTGTGAACAGTCCCGCAGTCTTTTGGGACCTCTAACCTGTCCCAGAATACTACAGGGGGGAGAGGGGAGGAGAAATTCCACTTAGATTGCCTAGGCCAGGGCTAGGCAACCTGGAGCCCTCCAGCTGTTGTAGAAGTCCCATCATGCCTCTGGGAGTAATTGTAACTGCCAGCCTTGCAATTCCTCATGGGAAATGTAGTTCCACAACAGCTGGAGGGCCCCAGGTTGCCTACCCCTGGCCTAGGCAATCCGAGTGGGAGTAGGAGTGGGTTCCCTGTAAAAAACAGGTACCTGTTCTCCCCCCCACTAAAAAAAAAAAAGTGTTATTTGATGTGTTAAAGCAGAACTTCCCCTTTTGAGTGAAGCTCCACTTTAAGGATTCAGAAGACGTGCGCAAGCCAATGATGATAAACGCATGCAATGTGTATCTTTTATCATGCTAGGCTACCAGTGTCATCTTCTAGCCAATTATATTGGCCAAATGTCTAATTAAAAAAATCACGCTCAGATTAGGGATGGAGTTTTTTAAATTGCACACAATAAATTTTTTGTTTCTTGTATTAGAGGGACAGTGTATTAGGAAATACATTTTAAATTGAATTTTAAATGGAATACACTTACTTATAATAACTGAAATGTATGGACCTGTACAACTGCAAAAATCCGCAATAACAAAAGTGGCTCGGGGGGGGGGGGGGGGGGGGGGATATATAACAGAACTGTATTATCACAGGGCTTGCATGATGAAATCACTCTTATGCACTAATTTATATGCTGTGGTAGGACAGGCGATTTCATTACATCATATACCACCTAAGTTATGTGTCAGCAACTAATACAGCACTAAATCAGTGCATTTCATTCAAATTTAAGTCCTCCTGCTAGCTATGGTATGAAGTATAAACTATTAAAACATGTAAATCATGGAACGTGACACTGTTTATGTGCTGTAAAAATGTTTTCTGTGTGTTTAGACTGCACAATATCAATAAAAAAATATAATTTATATAGCTATTTTATATAATTTATATACAGTAACATCTGTATCTTTTTTATTTTATTTTACTTTATATTCGTTTTTACGTTGCCACCAATTTATGTTATTTATCCATCAACGAATAGTATGCACAATGTATACAAGCATGTGAAGTGACCTTGTCGTATAGCTGCACTAATTCTTGCTTTAGATTTTTTAGCTCAGTTAAGTTGGCCGTACATGGATCGAAATTTGTCCGGTTCATCAGGAATTGGGTGAATTTTGTAAGGCCATGTAAGGCTGTTCATGAGAAGTCGATCTATCAATCAACTTCTCATAAACCAGCTTGTTGGAAAATTGTGCTTCAATCAGCATATGCATGCGATTGGCTGCAATGGTGATCAGTGCATTCTGACAATGGGGGAGTCCTGCTGTCAAAATACAATGGCACAGCCAAGAGGATTCCCCCACCCAGCTTAAATGTGTATAGGGGAATCAGTTCTGTTTTTTTTCATTCAGCTGGCTGGCTGAAAAACAAAAAAAAAACTGAACCATATATGGCAGCTTTAGGCTGTAAAAAGGCAAATTGTCTTGGGAACCTTTGGGAAGAGTTTGGTTCCCTAAGCTTTGAGCAGCCATACCCTACCTACCTATCAGTAACAGTTAACCTCCCTGGCGGTATGATTATGTCAGATTTTTGCGTCTCAAAGCGGTACAATTATTTTGCATAGAAATTTGGCGTTTTATATTGTAGGCCTGTAATTCTTAGCAATAACACACTTAAATCTGTCCACCAAGAGTCTAGTAGATATCCCGGGTATGATGAAGTTTGAAACACAAAATCATAAATTATAATATAATAAATGTGTATAGGGGAATCAGTTCTGTTTTTTTTCATTCAGCTGGCTGGCTGAAAAAAAAAAAAAAACTGAACCATATATGGCAGCTTTAGGCTGTAAAAAGGCAAATTGTCTTGGGAACCTTTGGGAAGAGTTTGGTTCCCTAAGCTTTGAGCAGCCATACCCTACCTACCTATCAGTAACAGTTAACCTCCCTGGCGGTATGATTATGTCAGATTTTTGCGTCTCAAAGCGGTACAATTATTTTGCATAGAAATTTGGCGTTTTATATTGTAGGCCTGTAATTCTTAGCAATAACACACTTAAATCTGTCCACCAAGAGTCTAGTAGATATCCCGGGTATGATGAAGTTTGAAACACAAAATCATAAATTATAATATAATAAATGTAGCACTGGCTCCTGACAAACAGGCGCTATTGTTTTTGAAAATTAAGTTGCCTGAAGCCACAGTTGGGCTTCAGGATAATTCTTCTAAAATTTCTGGTTTCAGTACCAGTCTAGCTGGGTTGCACTGGGTTCTCCTTGACCGTATGTGTCGCTGTCACTGCTGGCAAGAGTAGAAAGCAGTCTAGCTGAATGCATTAAATGCCATTTACCTCTCAGAACCAGCCCAGTGGGAGTGTTCTCCTGCTGTGCATCTGGGGGGGGGGGGGGGTATTTAAGGTACGGACACCATGTGACAAAAAAGTTTTATTCCTGTCCGCGTGGTTCTGGGGGTCCTCCTGACCCAGCCTCATGGCCCTCCTGGCCTGGGGTGCGAACCATGCATCCTGTGTCTCTGGGCTTGCTAGCCCGAGGAAATGTATCTGCAGGGGTAGGCCCGAGTGACTTCCGGAGCCTACTGATCCAAGGAAGGTCTGGTGCTGTCTCATTGGAATGGAGAGGCCCAGCAACTGAAGTACCCCAGGGGAGGACCCTTTCAGGAGAAGGCGGTGCGCAAGGCTGGCTTCTCTGAAGGAGCCTGGAGGCTTAGTTGAAGGACGCAACCTGGATCATCCCTCATATGGTATCGCCGGATCGGCTGAGAGAACCTGGTACCGTATGACAGTTATTTCAAGTTCATCTAACACCTCAGTGACACTAAAGTGTAACCTACAAGTCAGTGGCAGAGACTTTGCTGAGTATCTTACCGGCTGCTAGGCCTAGTGAGAGAGACATATCCGGGGAACTGCAGGAATCCAGTTGTGAAACAGTTTATTCTCTGGATTCGTCTAATATCTTCACCTTGCAATCTAAGTACCTGAACTCACCCCTAAACCCTCTACCCTTTATTAAGAGACTGTGTTCTATTTTTCTGAATAAATAACCTAAAATAGGATTCAGTGTCAGTCTCAACCTTTACTCTGGGTTACTTTCCACGGGATCCCCAAGATGGAGCTACAACAGGTGAGGTAACGGTAAGCCCAAATAAAACCAGCAGCTCCTTCGGGGGTCAGTGCTACATAAATAAATATAAATAATTATAAAAAATAATAATATAATAATAATAAAATTAATTTCGCCACAATTCACTATCGCTCAATTCTGCAAGTGTTCTAATTTACTATCGCTGTTGAAAGGTTTGACGTGAAGGTACACTTTTTGGTTGCTACGAACAATCTCCAGTTTCCAGGCAGAAAGAACAATAAATATCATATAAAACTGCATGCAGGGCATTGGATAAAGCACTGGGGACAAAAGGGATGTGAAATAATTTCATACAGTAAAGTAATCTGTAAGATTACAGTGTACTGTATGTATTATGATTTTTCACTTTTTAAAATTTGCTGCCGGGCTTTGGCCCTGCGCGTCGCGACGCTCGCAGGGAACGGAGCCCGGCACAGAGAGGCATCGGGCAGAGGCCACAGACACAGCGGGGGGACATCGCAGGATCCTGGGGACAAAGTAAGTATACCGCACCAGGATCCTGCAATGCAATCCCAAGTGTGGCTCGGGGTTACCGCTAATGGTGCTGAAATTTAACCCCGAGCCACACTCGGGAAAACCGCCAGGAAGTTTAAACCAGTGGGCTGTGCCAGAGCTGTTGTTGGTATATTAATATGAACAGGGTTTTGTTTTCTGAGAGAATATGTGTAGGCCATCAATCTCCAGCCAACCATGCTGGAGGAAAGTACGACAAATATACCCCACGTGCTGGATGGTAGGTGTGGCCTAATTGTGCTACCAGTGGGAATTTCCTAAAAACATAGCTCCCAACTGTCCCTGATTTCGAGGGACTCTCCCTGATTTTTAAGCAATGTCCCTCTGTCCATTTTTCTCCCTCATTTGGCCCTCATTTTGGTCTGATCTGTATAGTTGTATATAAAATGCACTATTTATCTTTCAAAACGTGTTTCATAGTGCTAAACCTTTTATCCAATTTCTAAATTGCTGCATTTGTAAATTCCAAAAGCCAATAAAAGGAATAGTAGAGGTAAAAAAAAAAAGCCCTTGTGGGTTTAACTAATCTTTTTTGGTTAAATCTCCTTTACGGGAGCGTGGCAGGGGGCATGTCGTATGCCTACATACTTTTGCTAGTAGGTGTCCCTCATTCCCATCTCAAAAAGTTGGGAGGTATGTAATAGGGCAATGTTAAATAAAACCTACTTTACTGAATTCATGGCACACATATGCCATTGTCATCGTACACACACATTATGATTTACTGTGGCACAACCAACAACCTAACAAACATATATAACTCCCAGCACACTCATTTTGTAAAATATGAAACTCTTCCATAGAATTTGTTTTTAACATTATAACAAAGTCAGCAGACATCATGCATAGAGTGCAGTGGTCAGATACTGTCCAGCATATGGAGCATGGTGGTCAGGAGTATTAAATGTACATCAAAATGTAGGCAGTGCAAGGCTCAGGAGTTCAACCAGCTGGTTGAACAGAAAAAAAAAAAAGAATAATGTATGGCAATTATTATTAATGTTACCCTAAGGTTAAGGCTAACTTGGAGTTAAGTTTATTGTTACCATTACAATTAGTAGTAGAATTACTATTAGGGTTACCACTGGACTTAGAGCCCGTTCACACTACCGTGAATTGGGGGGCGACTTGTCAGACTGCAAGTCGCCCCAAGTCACTTGACATCAGAAATGACATGTAAGTGAATGAGAGCCGTCTTAATGAACACTACTGAAGTCGCTCCGACTTCAGAAAAGGTTCCTGTACTACTTCAATCCAACTTCTAGGCGACTTGTACCCATTGATTTCAATGGAAGTTGCCTCCAAGTCGGATCCCCTGTCTTAACTGAAGCAACTTTCCAGGAAGTATAAATAGTTTTCTAGGCAAACCCCTCCCTCCCACAGAGCTGATTATTATGTGCCTGGGGACGACTTGAAGTTGTGTTGTAAATAACTCAAAGTCACGTCCAAGTCACGTCCAAGTCACGTCCAAGTCACGTCCAAGTCACGTCCAAGTCACGTCCAAGTCACGTCCAAGTCACGTCCAAGTCACGTTCAAGTTGCTTCCAAGTTGCCTTGCTAAGTCGAGCTGTAAGTCGTGTTGCCCCAGTGTGAACCAGCACTTAGTGTTCCTTTACCTGGAAACAGATCCACAATAATTAAAAGAAGCTTCTCCATTCCTCAGGAGCTATTCAAAGCCTCTAACATACCTTCATGTCATCGTCCTCATTGCCAGATGGTTCAGTCTCTGCCACAATGATCCTGATTTTGCCTACATTTTGGCAAATTGAAACCTCCTGATAGTGGTTAGAAGAAGAGGTGGAGATGGGGGTCAGATGTAGTGTTGAGGGGAGGGATGGGGGTCAAGCACGGTTGTTAGATGAGGGGTGGGGATGGGGGTCAGAAATTGTGCTTAGGGAGAGTTCAAGGATAGAGGTTAGGCACAGTGGTTAGAGGAGGAAGGAGTGGGGGTCAGGTACGATGGTTAGTGAAGTGTTTGAGAAATAAAGACAGGTGCAGTGGTTATGGGACAGGATTGGGGTCAAGTGTGGTGGTTAGGGAAGGGTTGTGGTTGGAGGTCGTGGTTAGAGGAGGGAGTTAGGTTGGGGGTCAGGTGTGATGGTTAGTAATTGGGATAAGGCCCAGAGAGGGGAATGGAGTCTGATGCAGTGAAAAAGAGGGTAAAGATGTTGTTCCGGAATGGCGTTTAGGGAGTGAATGGGGGTCAGGCACGGTGTTTTGAAGACAGCGTGGTGATGGACAGCAGGCACAGAGGTTAGAGGAGGTAATGGGGGTCAAGGTGAGGTGTTTAAGTGAAGGCATAGGAGTCAGGTGAGGGGATTAGAAGAAGTGGTGGGGATAGGAGGCAGGCATGGTGGCAAGTAAGCATTTAATATAAGGAGCAATATCAGTGCAGCCTGTCTACTATTCTGCATCTGTGGAATTAACATCATGTTTAGAAACATAGCTAAAAGAAAAACACTATAAGGTCTCATACACATGGCTGTCTACAGGCGAAGGGTACAGCCAGGTATTTGCGAATAGCTGAGGCAGCTCAGCCTGTACAAATTAATGACATACTGACACTGTCCATGGCTGTTCCCATGTAATTGCACATGGGATTTTTACATGGCTATCATTGGTCAATAAAACATTCTCAAGCTTCAGGTCTCTATGGATGATCCTTTTTCCATTTAAGAACTAGATAGCACAAACTATTTCTGCAGTGACATGCGCTGACCTCAGCCTTTAGATATCTGTTCTCATGAAGCAGGGTCCCATATCTGGCCAGCTCCATGATATAATACACACAGCTCTGTGTCTGGAATGCCATGAAGGGGGGAATAGGCATTCATTTGAGAGTTGAAGGACCCTGTTCTTGATCACAAGGTGCTTACATTCTGTCCCTCTTGGATACGATTTGTTGCCAATAGAATTGTTGCAAAGTCCCCTAGTCCAAGGATGCCATGTATAATCCATTTTTCAGCTGTCATGGCAACTGGGACTTCCCTCTGGATGGTAAAGGACTGACTGGGATCCAGTTTATCATCATTACACATGTGCACTACCAAAAAATTTGTTCGTTTTCGTTTCATTTGTTTTTAGTTTTTTGTTTTTTTCGTAAATTCGAAAATTCAAAAAATTCTTAAAATCGAAGATTTGGAAATTCGAACATTCAGAAATTTGAAAATTCGAGAATCAGAAAATAAGAAAGGAAATCCGAAAATTAGAAAGAACGAAAATCCAAAAATTCAAAACAATAACTAACTAATTAAAGTGGTTTTAAACCCTTGCAGACCACCTTTACCTACAGGTAAGCCTGGATTAAGGCTTACCTATAGGTGCAAGAAATATCTCCTAAACCTACACGGTTTAGGAGATATTTGCAAAAGACAGGCACCGCTGTCTTTGGCGCATGCACCGTAGACAGCGGCACGCAGGCGCACTGAGCATGCCGCTGCTAACAGCGATCATGCAGTTAGTGGCGGCTCCCTCCCTCTCGCATGCGCGGGAGTGACATCATCACGCCTCCGACCAGTCACAGCGCCGAAGCCGCGATACCCGGAAGTCACTCCGGGAGGGATAGATGGCACGTCAGAGGAGGACAACGAGGGTCGCTTCAGGGGCTTCCATCTCAGGTAAGTTATTCATAATGAGCTAGTATGCTCATTATGCCTTTGCCTTGCAGGGTCTATTTTTTTATTTTTTTAGTATGGCTTTACTTATTCTTTAACTAATAATTACTAACTATTAAATGATAGGTATTGGAATTTCCTTTCAAATTTGGCTGTTAGTGAACGTAACAAATACAAATTTATCTGAAGTTACGAATTATCCGAAATAAAGAATGCTGCATCTAAACAAATGGAACAAAACTAAATAATAATAAATAATAATACATTTTTATTATTATTATTATTGTTATTTATTTTTATTAATTTGTTACGTTCCATTCGTTTAGATATGGCATTCGTTATTATGGATAATTCATAACTTTGGATAAATTCGTATTTGTTACGTTCACTAACAGCCAAATTTGAAAGGAAATTCCAATACCTATCATTTAATAGTTAGTAATAGTTAAGTTTTCATTAGTTAGTTATTATTTCAGATTTTCAAGTTTTTCGGGTTTTTTAATTTTCAAATTTTTGTTCTTATTTTCAGATTTTTGTTCTTTTGAATTTTCAGATTTTCATTCTTATTTTTGGATTTCCGAATTTCTGAATTTTCGAATTTAAGCTTTTCGAATCTTGGAATTTCCAATTTCCTGATTTTCAAAATTTCTAATTTCCGTTTTTCCGTATTTTCGAATTCCTAATTTCCAAAATTCAAATTTCCGAAAATTTCACATTTTTCGAATTTTCGAATTTCAGAATTTCCATATTTTAGAATTTACGAATATTTGGAAATAAAAAAATTCAGAAATTTCCGAATTAATGAATTTTCAGAAGGGTATGGTCTTCTCTCCAGTTGTTTAGCATGTTACTCCAGAAAGTAGGCCAATGTCTCTCTCGAATCTGAACCTCTTTTTCCATTGGGTTATGCATTGGAGCTTAATGTGGACTTCACTCTTTGTGCCAAGTTTAAGTCTATTTACACATGACAAGGCTATGAGTTCTTTATCTTCTTTACCTCAGGAACTATTGACATTTTGCTACACTTTTAAATTCTTAATTATTTTTTGGCTGTTTTGTTGAGAATCTTTTTTTCTTCTGTTTTCTATTCCCCCCCCCCCCCCACTCCACCTCAGAATGTGTTGGGCTTTTTCTTTGCCTTTTTCCTTGATGGCTTCTTACTGCAGCATTTGCCTGGCTCTTCCAAATGCATTTCAAATGTATTGGCCACTGATTTCACCTATTTCAGATTACTGGGATTTTATTAGTGTTTTTCTATCAATAAAACTGCATAGTATTACGGAAACAAACTGTACAAGATACGTTAATGCAAACCTGTGCCACCGTGCTCATGTATGTTTTATCTCCCCCGTCCTCTTCCCCAACATATATTCTCTCCTCCAAATCTTCCCATTAATCTTCAGGAGCCAAATGAGATATTCGTTTATGGAGCAGCTTGTGACTTACTTCATGTGACAATAAATACACATATTACTGTCACACCCATACCAAAATCCACCATTGTGCTGTAATAAACCAACAACTGGCATTGACATCTATAGACTATGTTACCAAACTTGTTGTAATAAATCCACTTTTAATGCCACTTAAAATCACAGCAGAATGCGATCAATGATTCAGAGTTATGTAGGACCCTTTCATTATGGCACATGTGACAGCGCTGGGCCAATCATTGTCATCGGGACCAAAAGTGATGGTATTTTGTTGAGAGATCGAAAGATTTTTTAGTTGTCACTAATACAAGAGATGAAGGGAGATCTTCAAATGGGGACATCTTTTCAGATGACAGCAATTTAAGTGGCAATTTCCCTCCATAATGTGAACAGTTGCATTGTGGTTGTGTACAAGGATCTACCTGTCTGTATGTAAATTGAAAGGATTTGTTAGCTAGGCCCTTGTGCTAAATAACTGTTGCCATGTTTAAATCAGATCGAATGGTAATTGCACAATTCGATTTTATTTCTTATTTTTGGATTTCCGAGTTTTCGAATTTCCGGATTTTTGAATGTCGAATTTTAGAATCTCTGAATTTCTGAATTATCGAGAACCCAGAGCAGAGGAAGAGCGCATCTCCGGCGTGTGAAATTCCAGGGCTCAGGTAAGTAAAACGGGGGGGGGGGGGGCTGAGGGCCGGTCCAGTACTGTGCCTGCCTGCTGGTCTTCTTTCCTCTCTCCCCGCTCATACAAGTTTGGCTGAGAGCAAAGGGAATCATTTGATCTGCTACTGTCAGTCAAATCATGTGAGCAGAGAGTGGAGGACAGGGCCAAGACGCGCTGTGTGTGTCAATGGATGCACACAGCCTGGCTCCGGCTCAAGCCCCCACATTTGCCCCCATTGCAAGCATCAGATGAAATACCCAATTTAAATAAATATAAGGCTGTTTTACCTGCCAAAGAATTTGTATTTCTATCAAGACAGCCCTGAGATTTAAGCTTAAATACACATGTTCGCCATCACACCATGGTGTGTTATGGTGTGCTGGTGAACATGTGTATTTATCTGTGAGGTATCCAGTGTCCAGCTGGTAATCGCTACAGTAGACACTACAGAGGAGCCTGTAATCCAGGAATGTGTACGATGGAAATATAGACAAGATTGAGATTTTTGCTGTCTGGCAGGGCAGGAGACCTAATTTTAGTAACACTTACAGGTCTTGTCCCACCCCAACCTATGACTGGACAGGAAAAATAGAAGCAACACACTGAGGAGCTCATACTTCTGTCACTCTGCTCTCCTTCTATCAGCATGTCCCTCCTTAGCACATGAGCTATGCAGTTCTGCAGCTCTTCCAGTGACACTACCGACACTGGGAAATTTTACTTCCAGTGACACTACCGACACTGGGACATTTTCCTTCCAGTGACACTACCGACACTGGGACATTTTCCTTCCAGTGACACTACCGACACAGGGACATTTTTCTTCCAGTGACACTACTGACACAGGGACATTTTCTTTCCAGTGACACTACCAACAAAGGGACATTTTCCTTCCAGCGACACTACCGACACCAGGACTTTTTTCTTCCAGTGACACTACCGACACAGGGACATTTTCCATCCAGTGACACTACCGACACATGGACATTTTTCTTCCAGTGACACTACCGACACCGGAACATTTTCCTTCCAGTGACACTACCGACACAGGGACATTTTCCTTCCATTGACACTACCGACACCAGGACTTTTTTCTTCCAGTGACACTACCGACACAGGGACATTTTCCATCCAGTGACACTACCGACACATGGACATTTTTCTTCCAGTGACACTACCGACGCCGGAACATTTTCCTTCCAGTGACACTACCAACATCGGGACATTTTCCTTCCAGTGACACTACCGACACAGGGACATTTTCCTTCCAGTGACACTACCGACACAGGGACATTTTTCCTTCCAGTGACACTACCGACACAGGGACATTTTCCATCCAGTGACACTACCGACACATGGACATTTTTCTTCCAGTGACACTACCGACACTGGAACATTTTCCTTCCAGTGACACTACCGACACATGGACATTTTCCTTCCAGTGACACTACCGACACCAGGACTTTTTTCTTCCAGTGACACTACCGACACAGGGACATTTTCCTTCCAGTGACACTACCGACACATGGACATTTTTCTTCCAGTGACACTACCGACGCCGGAACATTTTCCTTCCAGTGACACTACCAACATCGGGACATTTTCCTTCCAGTGACACTACCGACACAGGGACATTTTCCTTCCAGTGACACTACCGAAACAGGGACATTTTCCTTCCAGTGACACTACCGAAACAGGGACATTTTCCTTCCAGTGACACCACTGCTGCTGGGACATTTTTCCTTCCAGTGGCACCACAGATGCAGGAAAATGTTTTTCCTTCCACTGAAACCATTGATTCAGGGACTTTTTTTCCTTCCACTGTAACCACTGACCCAGGGACTTTTTTTCCTTTGCCACTGTTGCCAGCATTTTTTCAGCAATAAGAAACTCTCCAGGTTGCTGCAGTGGGCCATAGCTATTGCATTACATACATTTTGGTGCTGTGTTCACTGCTATTAGCCTATCCCCTTCCACCCGGGGAAGGGGGGGGTGCAGTTTGTCATCTTCTTCCTGGACACTGCATGACCTTTTCCTGTCACTAGGGATAGGGTCCACTGTGCACTAACTGTATGCATTGTGGGTGCTTTCAGCACCAGGTACCATCCACTTACAATTTAGAGGGGAAAGTGGTGGTGGGAGGAGCATCAATTCTGGAAGGAGTTTGGCGGGGGGGGGGGGGGGGTTATTGCTCCAGCTGTCCACTGACCAGCCAGCCACTGATCACCAGTGCTGCCAGAGAGGGAGGTCATTTACAACCAGCCATTGACCAACAGTACTTCTGATCAATGTGTTTATAGCCTAAATATTCTGGGTCACTAAATAGTATACGACTATTTAAATCCCATTTATTCTTTAAGTAAATAGGTATAAGTACTCCTTGAACCTATCACAGATACCCCAAGGGTTTGTGTTCTACAGTTTAAGCCAATTTGAGAAATATTACTTTAACTCGTAAATGGATGTTATCTTCTTAGCCATCCTGTTGCTGGAGGCAAGAAAAGCTTTTCAACAGCTCAATGATTTTATCAGATGTTAGTGATCATACAAAATTACAAGACACTATAAAGGACGTGAAATAACAAGCACCGATCCTTGAACGTCTTCCTGGGGCAATCTCTTCACACCACTGGATGGCCTGTGGGTAAAAGAAATGATCAAGGTACAAGAGAAAAGAATAAGGGAACCTCATCATCAGAGCTGGTTTACCATTAGGTGTAATAGGCTTGAACCTATAGGCTATATGAAGTGCGGCAAAAAAAGTGTACAGCATCTTACAGCAATTTCAAATAGACATGTCCTTTTCACCCAAACCCTTATATACTGTAAATCAATTAAAATAAAAAAACCTTGCCAGCTACCTACTGTAAGTAAAATGATATGGACAGCTGCTAGCAATAATCACGTCCCATATTGTGTGCCTAAAAATCAAAAAAAATGTGCCACACTATCTACATAGTATGCTGCTATTGCAGAAGTGATTGAATAAATTGTCAATAGTGCAATATGATACTACAATGTATAACTTACTCACATGCAAAATCATAAAATTCATAACACTGCTTAAATCATAAAGAGATAATAAAGTGATATATTCCTGTAATGTGTAAATTAATTCCCTTCAAAATCTCACAAGTCAAACTGACATAATGGAGATAGACAAAAACAAGTTCATTAGATTGAATATTGAATAAATAAAAGTGTCAAAAAGTGAAAATAAAGTGCTTTAGTGCAGCAAACTGTGATGCACTGACCATATATCACATGGATCAGTGCAACATAAATGTCATAAAGTCCTTATCAAACATAAATAAGTAAATCCATTGATTGAAGTGATCAGAACATGTTGAGGTGTCCACACTCTGGTGCTCCCCCTCCCCCTTAGGTAATAGCCGCTCACCTCTGAGCGTGTGACCTCACATTTAAGCTTGGTCAAAACACGCATATGGATCACCTCTGGATTCTATGGTAACTGTGGGATCCTGGGCTGCTCAATAACACCCTGGGGAAGGGGACTGGACCGTGTAGGAGACAGCTGGTCTGTCTCACAGTGGAGGAACCTATGACCTCAACACGTTCCCAGCATTTTAGGCTTTGAATAGCGTGGTGCACTGATGCACCAGACCCATGTGGGTACCTCGTATTGTGGCTTTCTTTGTACAATAAATTTGTGATTTAAAAACAATATCACACTATCCAGCCTTCTTTCCTACTGTTTGTGTAGCGGCCATAACCCTCGATGGGGCGGCCTTGACTTTTGGGCTTACCGGTTACCCCTGCTTGGCTTGTTCCTCCAGGTCTAGGGGTTCCCAGAGTTAGTACCCAACGACTTTGCACGCTGACACCATAAAAGTCCTTTTGAAAGGTTTTTATTTGCAGGGGTAACATCCAACAGACACAGTCACATGTGGGAACAGAGGGCAAGGATGAAGAAAACTCAGGCACCTTGAACTGCTAAGTATGCGAAAGTCTCTATTTGCCAACCCAGAGAGTAGCCACTCGCAGCTGGGCACTTCCAAGCTGAACAAATCTGTAGCCAGAGATTATGGCAGTCAGCACTTGAATTGCGAAATTTTCACAGTCTCTAACCTTGAATCCAAGTGGCACTCAGTGGCACTGAAATAAAACAGGAACCTTTCCTCAATACCTGGAACGTTATCTGTCTCCTTGACAGTATTGGGGAAGTGTGGATTCTCTAGTGCCCTTGACAACCCAGCAACCAGGCACTTCTCAGGATGCCAGCCTGTTGCCCCGTCCTCCGAAGAGTCCTCCCCCAGTCGCTTACACGAGCTTCGGTGCCCCTCCATGTTGAGAGCGCACCCGGACGCCTTGAATCCTCCCTCAGTTACTGTGCCTCGGACCAGACGGTTCCGAGACTCTGGAACAGATGGATCCTTGCCCCAGACCAAGCGGGTCTGTGGGGCCTTTCAAACCAAACATGTTGCGGGGCGGCACACACTCCCCTGACCGGACCTCTTGCAGGGCTACCCTGGCCCAGATCCAGGAAACAGGCAGCTCTGGCCTAACGAACCCCAAACACGTGACTTCAGCATCTTAAGTACCCTTCCCCAGACTCCTCAGCGGGGCCAAACGCACCCACTGATTGGCTCCGGGGAATGCCGGTACCCAAACGTCCAACCAGGCCTGGTTCTAAGCCTGTCATGTGTACCTCAACGCATACATGATCAGGCAGAACCCCAACACAGCCCAGCCAAACTGATGCCAAAGCTTCCCTATCCAATTAGCTCTCAGAACCCCTTTACTGTTCTGAGAAACAAAAATAACTAAATTTACACATAGCGGACACCTTGAAAAGGTGTCACCGCTACATTTGTATATGAGGAAACAGCATTATTGAGCAGCCCAGGATCCCGCAGTTACCATAGAATCCAGAGGTGATTCATATGCATGTTTTGACCAAGCCTAAATGTGAGGTCACACGCTCAGAGGAGCTATGAGTAAGCACTGAAATACAGCACTGAAATACAGTGCGAAACGCGTCAGCTCTGTACCCCCCCCTTTTGTCAAGTTTCGGATTGAAGTGGTTCTGGCTTTTTAAATAAACTTTTTTGGATTTTATTTTCCCGGTGTGCGGCTGTCCGGAGTTCTTCCTGATTTTTTAATTTGGTGAGCGGCTATTACCTAAGGGGGGGAGCACCAAAATGTGGACACCTCAACACGTTTTGATCACTTCAATCAATGGATTTACTTATTTATGTTTGATAAGGAATTTCTGACATTTATTTTAGACCAATAAAAAAATGATTTTTAATACAAAAATATTGGCTTACTGAAAAGTATGTCCATGTTCAGTATAGTATGCAATCAATATTTGGTCGGGGCTCCTTTTGCATGAATTACTGCATCAATGCGGCGTGGCATGGAGGCGATCAGTCTGTGTCAAAGCTGAGGTGTTATGTAAACCCAAGTTGCTTTGATAGCGTTCTTCAGATCATCTGCATTGTTTGGTCTGGTGACTCTAATCTTCCTCTTGACAATACCCCACAGATTCTCTATGAGGTTTAGGTCAGATGAGTTTGCTGGCCAATCAAGCACAGTGATATCATGATCATTAAACCAGGTATTGGTATTTTTGGCAGCAGGGGCGTAACTAGAAATCACAGGGCCCCATAGCAAAATGTTGTATGGGGCCCCCCCTGTAAACAGTCCCCCCCACAAAAAAAAAATGAACTGTGCAAAGCAGATGACAGTCTGTCACCCACTCCCTTCCTACCTCTTGTATAGACTTCAGAGCCTCCTCATGTGCCAAAAATGATGTCCCTTCACAGGCGCGCTTGAGAGTTCTGCCCTGCCCACTCTGCTCTGTGCTCCTGCACCCTGCTGTATGCAGCTGCGTGTGTCGGGACACGGCCGGACTCGAGGGGCCCGGGAGGCTTAACAGTAAACTTACATTCCTCATCCTCACCTGGACAATTTTTTTGTCGGTGGGCGGAGTCTTATTAAAATTAGGGGGTGGACATTTGTTTGTAGGTGTGGCCTAGTGGGGAAAGAAAAATGTGGCGCGCAGAGCGCGCCACGGCAGGGTATGGGGTTGGTTTAACCGTACTATTGGGTGTGGCTTAAAGGGGCGTGAATCAAAGGGATGTGGTTAGAGTCTGAGATGAACGAGGGATGGAGGGAGAAACAAAGAAAGAAAGAGAGGAAGGAAAAAAGAGGAATGAAGGGACAGCAGGCCCAGATCCTACACCACAATAGAAATATGTGTATTCTAGAAAGTTTAGCAATCAGCAGATAAAGATATTCCAAACACCTGGTGTTAGCGCTTCAATCATCCCGGCACCATGGTTGCTATGGTGTCAGGGTGATTGAAGCGCATTATTTCTATTATTACATTGTAATATAAAATGAAATACTTCAACTCACCATAATGCAGAATCAGAATCAGTGGGAGCCCTCAGTGTGTCACTTGCCACGTCGCCTGCCACCAGATGCCATCAGGTGTCCCCACGGAGTGCTTCCTTACATCTCAGGTGTCACTGTCCCCAGCCAGCGGAGTGCCTCCTTACATCTCAGGTGTCACTTCCCCAGCCAGCGGAGTGCCTCCTTACATCTCAGGTGTCACTGTCCCCAGCCAGCGGAGTGCCTCCTTACATCTCAGGTGTCACTGTCCCCTGCCAGCGGAGTGCCTCCTTACATCTCAGGTGTCACTGTCCCCAGCCAGCGGAGTGCCTCCTTACATCTCAGGTGTCACTTCCCCAGCCAGCGGAGTGCCTCCTTACATCTCAGGTGTCACTGTCCCCAGCCAGCGGAGTGCTTCCTTACATCTCAGGTGTCACTGTCCCCAGCCAGCGGAGTGCTTCCTTACATCTCAGGTGTCACTGTCCCCTGCCAGCGGAGTGCTTCCTTACATCTCAGGTGTCACTTCCCCAGCCAGCGGAGTGCTTCCTTACATCTCAGGTGTCACTGTCCCCAGCCAGCGGAGTGCCTCCTTACATCTCAGGTGTCACTGTCCCCAGCCAGCGGAGTGCCTCCTTACATCTCAGGTGTCATTGTCCCCTGCCAGCGGAGTGCTTCCTTACATCTCAGGTGTCACTGTCCCCAGCCAGCGGAGTGCCTCCTTACATCTCAGGTGTCACTGTCCCCAGCCAGCGGAGTGCCTCCTTACATCTCAGGTGTCACTGTCCCCAGCCAGCGGAGTGCCTCCTTACATCTCAGGTGTCACTGTCCCCAGCCAGCGGAGTGCCTCCTTACATCTCAGGTGTCACTGTCCCAAGCCAGCGGAGTGCCTCCTTACATCTCAGGTGTCACTGTCCCCAGCCAGCGGAGTGCCTCCTTACATCTCAGGTGTCACTGTCCCCTGCCAGCGGAGTGCTTCCTTACATCTCAGGTGTCACTGTCCCCAGCCAGCGGAGTGCCTCCTTACATCTCAGGTGTCACTGTCCCCAGCCAGCGGAGTGCCTCCTTACATCTCAGGTGTCACTGTCCCCAGCCAGCGGAGTGCTTCCTTACTTCCCAGGTGTCACTGTCCCCAGCCAGCGGAGTGCTTCCTTACTTCCCAGGTGTCACTGTCCCCAGCCAGCGGAGTGCCTCCTGACATCTTAGGTTCCCCCCCTTCCAATTGGAGCCCTCATATATATATATATATATATATATATATATATATATATATATATATATATATATATATATATATATATAGATGTGTGTGTGTGTATGTGTGTGTGTATATATATAGATATATATATATATATATATATAT